>OY754979.1:28541077-28726077 GCA_963576475.1 Molanna angustata
ATGGGCTGCAGCACCTGCGAGGAGCTGAGAAGGGCCGCTCAGAACATGCCGGAGTGGAAGTGAAGATGAGAGGCTTTGCCGCTCCAATCTTCAGAATTGAAACGATAGAAGAAGTCACTTGACCCAGTAATATCAAATGCGAGTATTTCGCCATCAATACTGAAATTGCATTGCCTACTTTGACTTGTATATTATATTAAGTTATTAAAAAATCACAATTCTAATTGATTGATGATCTACCATTTGATAAAATTTAAAATAAAGATGCTCTAAGTCACGACTATGTGTCAGATGTATAAAAATAAGTTAAATTGATTTTAATAAAACAATCATTCATTGTCAAACAGGAGTCCTTGTTTTGACTGAATATCCCAACAAAGGCAGGTACTAATATATTCATATTATATAATATATTCAGTGCTTCTTAAACAGTGAGCATTTTAAATACTTTTTTCTCTAAACTTCTATGAAATAAAGGAGGTTTATTTTTTAATTTAACAAGTATCATGTATGTCTAATGTGAATTTTGTCGTCTGTTTTTTGCATATGAAATTGACAATTGGCAACGTATGAAATTTTGTACATACACAAACAAAATATATAAAGAAGTCATGGCTTATTGATAATGAGAACATGCAGGATTTCCTTTTATAATACTCTAATTATTGTTAATTCTTTTTTCTATTTTGTTTAATTTTCTATGTTGTTTATATTAATACTCTAATTATTGTTATTTTTTTTCTATTTTGTTTTATTTTTCTGTTGTTTATATTTTGTTTCTTTGTTTTCTCTTTGTAATGGTTGGATTTTTTGGACCAGTGTTGTGTATTTGTATTATGTTTGCATTCTATGTGTTATGCCTTGTCATTTTTAAATATGTTTATCACTTATCATATGTGCATTGACAAAAAACTGTTTGCATGTAGATAGCACACAATGAACATTTTTATTTATAATTCTCTTAAGGTATACCCACAAACAGGCTAAGCCGTAAGGGATTTTTGGTATATACATATGTAATATATGCATGTAGGTGTATATATGTATGTATGTATATGTTTGTTACAGTTAATATGTATTTTATACTCTGTACCAAAATTTGTTAAATAAATAAATAAATAAATAATTTCATTTATTACAAAAGAACTCTGTTTAAACCACAAATGAAAAAAATTATTCGACCTGTATCAAAACGTCGAATGTTTTGAAATTGGTAGGGTAAAAAAACTCATTCGTGGATTGAATAAAATCAATAGTAATACTTGATAAAAATATTGAGATGTATCACAAACTTAATTATATAAATTTAAATGAATGAATATTTTTCGTAGGATGGCCTATGTTGTACATAACTAAATGGTGTTTGGAGTAGGTACGTACCAAAGATCACAGTATTAATTATTCAAACAATGATAGAATTAGTGTCGAATTTGATGTAGCAATATGTTATCAAATTTCTAAGCGAAACCCATTAAAAGGTGAAAATCAAAAAAAATAATAATTAGAAACGGTTATTTTTATTTTTTGGTTCGTTTTGAGAACCACTTGAATATTTGAAAATAGAATATAGACAAAGACGGTAGCTACAATTGGACGGAACCATTCCCGCGTGTTTTGAATTTCAATTTACTCGACTGTTGCACCATTGGTCAGTTTTGACACTTTCACGTACGTGAACCAATCAAAATGCAAAATATGTAGATAAGTGCGCACGTGAAATAGGAGTGTTCTATTTTTGAATTTGAATCATAATTTCAATTGTTATGTAAAACCATAGAATTATAATGACGAAAATAATTTAAATTAATTATTTATTGGGATTAAGTTGCTTACATAGTTGCACAAAATGAAAGAAAAAAATCTAATCATATACTTTTATAGGTACATATATATTATAATTAAAAAATATAAAAAATCAACACTCAAGCTACGTTTGAACTAAAAAAATGCTTAAATTGATACTTAATTGATTAAAATTGATTAAACGCTTACTATTTATAAAATATTCAATTACTCGCATTATTTAAGTTTATAAACTCAATTTACCACGCTTAAAAATAGAATTGCTATTCTGTTAAATCACAGCCTGTTTATACGATCTACTGAATATATCATCATCATCATCATCATCATAAGCTCGACAGCCCTGGGTGGGCCTTGGCAGAATCCAGGAGTCTCCTCCATTCCCGTCAATCCGTTGCCTTCGTTCTCCAGTTTCTAATATTTATAGTACCTATTTATGCTGTACATATTACAAATGCTATTCCCATTTACTCAATTGATTTTTTTATCTCTTATTTTAAATAATAATTTTCGAGATTATGAAATACCTATTGATTGTAAATAAAGATATTATTTATTTATTTAAATATCTGATTCTATATAATATGAAAAGTACCAAATCCTGCAGCTTGTAATCCAGGGAAGGATACAAGGGAGAAAACGAACAGGACGACGAAGATTTCTAAGACAGTGGTTCAGAAAAAGCACTGCGTGTCATTTCAGGTCGTCGCGAATATTTAAAGTAAAGATATCCTTGATAGTCGCTAACCTATACATAGGAGACGACACGTAAAGTAGAATATAATATCAGTTGTTGTAGGATATAACATGTTTTGTTGCAATTTTCAGTACTAGGTAGTTCCAATATTTCAATATTAGGCTGTTCGCTGTCAAAATTTAAATTCGAATTAAGAACAGAGCGAACTTAGCGCATAAGTGGACCGGTACTAGAATAATTCATAATTTATTATCTATGGTCTTGTCGGGGAGGGGCGGGGTGATGTGTCGCCGTAATAAGTTCTATGTTTAAATTATTATTCCGCGCGCAATAATCGCATTTCCTTTTTTGTCTTTTATAATTCAAACGCAGCACCGCGCTCTGCCGCCATATTGTGCTCCGTGCGACACGCCACAAGCAATAAAACGCTGCCAGCTATTTCCCGGTCAAATTGCTAAACTTGGTAAATGATCGCACCAACTTACTCATTCTATAAGTTTCAATATGAAACATATTCGAAGTATAGGTAGTTATTTGAAGTAAACTACATAATATGTAGTGTAGGCACTGATGGCTCGCTTCCTGCCGGGAGCTTGAATAGTATGCATGAGAAGGTATATAAAATGAACCTACCTAAGAATTGCAACCGGACATCATGAATTTGTTAAATAATGATCATCAACTCGTTCCATAAGTTTCAATATGAAGCGCATTAATTATATTTAAGTCAATAATAGGTATTTTAAATCAAACAAATGATTTGGTCTACATATATATTTTTTCCTGAATCCAGGACGACCGTTTCAGCTTATTAGGCCCTTATCAACTGGTAAACATAGAAATCAGTTGATAAGGGCCTAATAAGCTGAAACGGTCGTCCTGGATTCAGGAAAAAATATATATGTAGACGAAATCATTTGTTTGATTTAAAATACCTATTATTATGGAATTCTACATATTCAACACCGTCAGTATTGACAAAATTAAAAAAAATATATATTTATAGTTAATTATTTGAGACTATCAACTCGCTACCTGCCAGGCCCAGGATAAAAATATGTCAACTATTGCAACCGTACATCATGTTTTTGGTAATTGATCACTAACTCATTTCATAATTTTCTTTTTTATGTTTCCATAATAATATAAAACATAATTATTTAAGAAATGATGATTCGCTTTCTGTAGGGAACTTGAAAAGATGTTTACTATTGCAACCGTACATCACGAATTTGCAATTTAAGACGATTTACAATTTTTTTCTGCGTCAGGTTTGTTCGATTTGATAAGAATTTGAGTATTGAGTATTTATCAAAGAGATTTTTATGTGCGTTGAGATCCTTTATACTAAATAACACATTAGTTTCAGGAAGTTTAATATTTATTGAGAATTTTTTTGTATTTACAACTATATGTGTTAATATTTGCTTTATTTTTTTTATCTTTTTGTTTGTTTTTTACGCTTACTTTTCTCTCTGTTATTCTTTTTATTTGTATGTATACCTAATTTTTTTTATTATGTATATATGATATGGTTTGTGTTTCATTGCACCCCCCTGCTCACGAACTGAAATAAAATCTTACTATTATTATTATTTTTATTTAATTTATTTTATACTGCTTCTCGGACAACTTACGGGTGCTATGTCAAAAATTAATTTAACATGTACCCAATTACAAGTTGCCATATTCTGGAGACTTGCGATACTAATAGTCTCACAGATCCAGACTGAAAACACAATTAAAAACTGTCTCTCTACCGGGAATCGAACCCGGGACCTTTGGATCAGCAGTCCTTGCCTACTGAGAGATACCTAACCAACTGAGCCACGGTGCCGTAACTAATGGGTTATGGGATATTTATAGGTTTTCTTGGGAATATATTTTTTATATTAAATTTGTGACATCTATTTTATTATAAATACATTTATCACATAAAATAGGAAAATTAAGCTACAAAGTAATTTCAGGCTTAATGTAATATATTTTCAGTTATATATAATAGAAATAAGGCAGAAATGTAGGTACCATTACATTTTCAATAAATTAAAAAAAAAAATAGTTTTAATTGTTTAGTAGGTAATATTGGGTAATTTGACAGTAAAGTAATTACCACAACTTACACGAGCAAATTGCTTTCATTATAAAGTTTTTTTTCTTATTTTCTAGAACCTTCTTATGTGCGTTATTTTTTATTGGGACGTAGATTGTTGCTTTTTGTGAAAACGCAAAAGATTTATTGTCATAAAAACTCCTGCGTTTATGCAATGTGAATAGCGTCTAGTACTTTCATTAAAGAGCTTTGTGAATTCATAAAAGCCAATCTATATTCCGTAATTCATTATTTAGTATTCAACGATACAATCGAAATATAAGTGAACATAGGTATGTTTTCTTGAAAATATACACAATCGAACTATGAATGTTTAATACGTTAATAAAATGTGATAGGTAATAAAGTATTAAATTGCGGTATAGTTATATTAAAAATGAATGCATAAAAAATAATGTTTGTAGAAATATAAAATGTACATATAAAATAAAAAAAAATCGAAACATATTTTTTTAAGTATAGTGCCATCTATTGAAAAACGTCGAAATTATATTGTGCGTGTTATTCGGAAGCGTGTGTAAAATGTAGCAAAGATTCGAACCAAACATGAAGGGAGACACTTACCCACGGAGCGCTGCAGTCGTTTGAGATTGGTTGGAAGGCGGGAACACAGCGAAACGTCATCGTGACGGCCGCCAGATGTCGATATCAGCGCGAAATGGATCCAACTTTTCAGAATTCGTCTGATGGTCGTCGGCTGGAGGTAATTTTTTAAAAAATGTTCTCTTGGTCACAACTTACCTAGAACAAAACAAAACACCTAGTTAGCGATCGAACGAGTTTTATATAATTGTTCTTTATTTAAATTTATATACCGAGATATATATATAAAGGATAAATAAATATAGAAAACAAATTGATAAAAAAAAAACATACACATTTTTCAAAGTATTTTTCACATTGAAATTGAGAATATAGAATACCAATGAATGCCAATCATATGTATACCTACTGTCAAACGCAGTTTTTTTTATAAACAGCAATCAAATTCTAATACAGAACATACATAATCTATCGTGAAGTGATAAAAATGGTACCTACTTAACAATTTCACAAATTTTGTAAGCAATACAAGATGTTGAAATTTATCAAGATATCAAATTGATCAAGCAAACATTGTATTGTCATCGGTATTACACAAATTGGTTGAAAATAACAAAATTCCAGTGCAGACAGATAGGCTAAGTTTATTTGTTAAATTAGTCACATTGTTAACAAATATTTTTCGGTAATCCCACCACCACCCGCTCTGCATGTGGGGACTGTAAACGGCCTAAAAATGCACAGCACGATAAGTAGCTCATGGAGTCCTCTAGATTAGCAATCTCGGCACCATAGTGCAACAATCGACGAATGTGAATAGAAGATTCACACTCGTGGACTGTGATCTTTTCAAATGTAGGCAAAGCATTCAAGGTATGACTAAGATCTCTTTAAAAAAATAAACTTAATGGGAATCAACCAATATTGAGGTACCATAAATATGACAGAGCTTCTTGAAGGCTTCATTTTTTTATTAGCTTATATGGCATTCCAACCATCATTAGCCAATATAAAAATGTTATATTATTTTGAGATTTGAGGTTATTGCATTATATGTAGATTCAATCTATTCAGGCGAAGAAATTTTGCTGTGTAAATAAATATGTTAGGAATTTAATGATAGAAGATGTGAAATATTGTTTGGTATATAGTGAAGCATATAGTACAAATCGTATTCAGTGTGGATTGGGCATTAAAAAACACATAGTCCGGGGTCTCGACTTCCTCCCCACAAGCACTCAAAGGGTTATCCCTTACATGTATCTTGTAGGGGTGACCTAGGCTTTAAATAAGGCAGTGTCCTAGGCTTTTAAAGAGATCTTCGAGATCACAAAATCCGCATGACCAATGGGACCTTGAAGAGGCCCACGGACAGCAACGTGGAGTTCCGATCTATAAGGGTGACAAATTGGGTGACAAATATTTAAAGCTATTTAAACTTTAAACTATTTTAAGTAGGTACCTAGTAAGAATTTTGAATACGTGTGAATTATAATAATACGAAGAAATTAAATGGCCATGGCATAGTGGTGAGTCTTTTGACTTTCTACAATGGCTCCCTGGGTTTGATTCCCAGTAGGTAGGTGCAAGAACGGCTTACGCGTCGGATTTGTAATGTAATATGGGTGTTTAAATCTCGCCCCGAACGACATCGTTTAGAATGTACATAGGTGTTTTATTCTTGTTACAATGACATATTCACTATTTCAAAAAAAAGTTCATGCAATTATTGTTTGTCTGGTTTAGTAATTTGACAATCGTTATGTGGCAATAAACTCGCAACTTGCACGGGGTGCAAATTTGTATTCATAAATAAATTTATAAATAAAAACCTTTCTATACAAAGATATATGTTTAACAATTATTCAAATAGACACGCACTTTCAACGTTTAAATATTTCACTGTCGGGTTCTGAAGCATTATACACAATGTCTTACAATAAAAATATGTAACGCGCGTATCAATTTACATATTATAAAAGCATAATTGGAAAGAAAAATTGGGTTATATTATTGTTTGTGGTATCCGAGTATACATAGATGCAGAGAGGGCCGCATCTTCTGTTTTAGGCGCCCAGCGCACTTTCCGATTGTATTCATATTCAACAAGATTTTTTTTTTATTTCATAGGGGTTTTTTTAATCAACGATTTGAGTTAAACAAAAATTTACTACCTTTGACAGAACGATTGTTTCGGCTTAATATAAATATAGAAAAATAGTATTTAGGTACTTATTGTTTGTAAATAACAATGCCTATTGATGATAGGTATCGTGAAAATAAGAACAAATATTGAGAAACTATGCAACGCAGAAACATTTAAAAAAATCCTTACATGCATGTGATAAATAAAGTAAATATTATTTTCATTCTACACGATATAAAATGATTTTTTTGTTAATTAAAAAAAAAAATAATAAGATTGTTGTTCATAATTTCACCCATAGATGGCTGTAGTAAAAATTCCCTATTTTCAAGCGAAAAGAATTTCAGTATTACAATATATAGAACTTTCAAAATTGAATTGATAGGGATCTCATTAAAAAGGCATAATTGGTGAACGTTGCGCAAGCGCATAAAGTGATCACGTAAACCAGCCGATGACAAGTCGTAAGCCCTGTAGGTGCCTTGATTTCCCGGTTCTCCTACAATAAATATTCCAACTTCGTCTCTATTGAGATAATTAAAAATCTGTTAAAAATTAAAATGGATACAATATCAGTTCCGTCAACATTGACAAAATAAAGAATGTATTTTTTTATTATTTTTTTTCGGATTATTTTCATATTTGGCGTTTCGGATTTCTTTGCGCCTTATGCGACTGCACCATTTGAAACTATGGTAGACTGGGCGCTGAACAACCGCATCTCGCAGCCACTTCGAGTCCACTACAGACAAGTGTATGGGGCGATCCGTCTCGGAGGACCAATTTAATTTGGTTTTGTAATTAGTCGGACGAGAGTCAGTCCCAACCACGTGCTGCCTGTAGCCCAAGGGGCATCACACACCAATCAATGATAAACCATTGTTGTTGTGGTAGGAATTTGCCGGGCAACGTGTGGCTGCAAATTCAAAAACGTCAACAAGATCAATGATCACGATGGCTCGTTGATCTTCATAAATACAATTTTGTTTGAAATTATCTCAAAAAAAATAGCGAAAACTATCATTGTCTGGGGTTCCACAAGGTAGTGCGTTGTGTCTCCTATTATTCTTAATCCTCGTTGACTTAATCAATCACGTACTTAAGATAAACTATTGTAATTGTTGCCTGAATATGCCAGTCAAAGTCATTCATGGATTATACAAAATTTAAAAATGTCGACATTATCAATAATCAACTCGATGAACTTTCTTGCCCAAATTCCGTTTAAATATACCAATTAAAATAGCGAAATATGTATTTGTCTGGAGTTCCACAAGGGAGTGTTTTGTCTCCCATATTATTCTCAATGAATTCATTTGCAAATATCCATACTTTTCCATCCTTCAAGATCCCATTTATATCGGGTCAATTTTTTCTTGGCAGATTTTTATTTCTCATTGCTCTCTTATAACATTCATAATAATTGTCAAACGATCATTTTATCATTTCACTGTCGATGGGATTGAAAATTAGGGTAATAAGTTCCGACCATGATTGGCATCCTTGATCCAAAGTGTATCAATATAAAGTGTGCAATCAACGCGGACGGTAGCTGAGTCGTGTCGGTGGGCGAGGCGGCATTCGATGGGAGGGTACGGGTTCAAATCCGGGAGCCGTTCTTCAACACGCTTCTCAGCGGTAGCATCAGCATCTCTCATTACACACTCCGTCCTTCTATCCAAGACCTCGCTTCTGACCGTCTATTTATAATATCTAATGGATTATTTTACTAGATCAACGATTTATCGATCCTTTCCGATGATCGTTATTAAAGATCATTAATGGATTATATCGTTGCTACCGAATTGTAAATTGTTAATAGTTCAATCAAATTCATATCCACAGATGAATTCAATAAGAAGTACCCGAATGAATTTTATAAGGAAGTAGTTCAAAATCTCGATTTTAAGTTACATAGAATTGATATTTCAACAATGATTATTTATATTAAATATAATGGAACACAACAGCAACAAAGCAATTCATACAAAAATGTAATGATAATTTGTATAGTTCCAATAATAGTACCTAATCAAACATGTTTTACAAGATATTTTATTTGATTGAATCTTAATAAATTCAAAAACAGGATGGGAAAGAAGGAATGTAGGAGGGGGAGCATCGACCACTGGAGAATCATATTTCAGTTTAATACCCCACGTATCTCAATTTATGAATATTGAATTGAATTATAGGGGCACAATCAAAATTGCAAAGATGCACATAACAAAACAGCACATATCAAACATTCGACAAATTCAGATTTTTTTAAAGCATAAAAACCCGAAACAAACATATTCAACTCCGGATCACTCAGACAATTTCTGTTGTACCCATTACAAGTTATATTGACATATGAATTGAGCGTGTTATTTGTTCCAGGAGGTTCAATGAAACAGAGAGACTGGTTTCTATAGTTCTTCTGGGTGGACAGTGAAAACGGAGTGAGCTTAGATTGATTGATTACACCTCAATACAAATGAAGTAGAAATATATTTTACCTAAAAAAAACGCTAAATAAGATACCACAGGAGAACCCGAACTGTTGATTTTTATTTCATGTAGGTACTTAGTTTGTGTTTTTCGGTTAGTTGGAAATTGGAAGATATTGATGTTGTTTAATGATCAACAACATTGATGCCTGTCTATAGACATTAATTAGGCAGTAAAAATAAAAAAAAACATCTCACAATTATTTAATTATTTTTAATTATACTGTTTTGGTTTTGTTACCATTACTTATAGGATGTTGTGTCACTGTGATGTGCGGTTGGGTAATTACGCCGAAGACATGATTCTCCAACTTTGTTAAATGAATGTCAAAAGTTTTGATGCGGAAGTTAAAAAAGATCCTCAAAAAACGACTTCTTAAGATGAGATAACAAGAATCTAAGTATCTACTCAGCATTTTTATTCCTTAATACCCAAGGGGATATATTGGGGAGTTATGTATTCGCAGTTTTAAAGGTTATTTTTTATTGTTGGCCACAACACACTTGATCAAGTCGACCATCATAATATAAATAAATAAACAAATGAAAAAATGAATATATAAACTAAAAGACTATTAAAAGCCACGCTTGTTTTGAAATGCACTAAAACTATTGTATGTACTGTCTGTCATTTAAAAATTTATATAATTAAATAATCTAATCATATGATCAATTACATAATACAAAAAAAATATATTCTTGAAATACCAAATTCATTTACCAAATCAATTAAGAAATTCATTCGAAATTTGTTCTATTTCAATTAGTGTTAGAATAGGCAAAAAAATATATATTGAAATAAAATCATGACAGCAAAAGCGTGATATACACACCTTGGCCTAGTTCAGCAACGTGAAGCTCTGATGTCCAAGACATTTTTGGACATAAACAATGAACATTGATGATTTTAGATATTTGGAAAAAAAATCTTCGGACTACTGAAATGAGGACACTGCGCTCCATAGTGGGCGTAATACTCGTGGAGAGAGTCCGAAACGAGGAGATTATATCCTCGTTCTACTGGGGTAGAGGGCGAAGGCGTCAATGGAGAGGTGTCAATCGACTAACCAAAATTGTCTCCAAGAAAGTCCCGGAGGGTCGTAGAGCAAGGGGTAGACCAGCAAAAAGATGGAGTGACAGCTGTACATCCAGATCACAAGAGGCAGTCTTCGACAGTAAAACAGGCCTTCGGCCTAAAACTAGAGGAAGAGGAAGAAGAAATTTGGTTGTATTATTTAGTCTGTCTTGAATTTTAAACGAATCCGCAGGTGTAGAAAACGCAAATCGAGAATAATTATTGAAGCTCTACAGAATCTGTCGATATTTGTTCGCATTTATAAATGTCCGTGTATGACATCCTATCTGTGGATATTTTACGAAACATAAAGAACTCACGAGTGGGAGCAATTGAGTCAGAAGGTGTGTCATTAGAGATTGTAAATAGCTGTGGCTTCAAATTGCTGTGTCCACTGCACGTTTAAAATAATTACAATGGCTTGTTCATGTGAGAGAGATCCCATGACATTCTCAGAGTAATCTTTCTTGGAAACTGTTTATAAATGAGATTTTCAACACAACTTTGTGTCATATGTTTTGCAAATATTTATAAACAACCACGACGTGTGAATGACGGATAGGTAAAATGAACTGCACTTTTTAGAATATAATTCACTAAGTTTAAAGTGCTTATTAGGACAATATGGGGGCGCAGAAAGAACCTCCTCGCGGTGCCTCCTGGTAACAGAAATATACTTTCTGTTTATGTTATGTGGGGCATTGGCTTAAAATAGTGCTTTCCGTCTATTATCATCATTTTAATAGAGCCGAGGATTCGAAAATACAAGAAGGAAAATAACATTTCATATAGTTTAGCAATGAGGTGCACCAACCATTATGAATGTAGCCTTGGGGTGGGTTTTTTCAACCTTAGTTATAGTTAAAGTTATAGCTATAGATACCACGGGTAACCACAGAAAGGGGTTTTTTCAACATTTAAACAATGCATTTAGCCCGTAACTTCTGTCGCTGGTTAGGTCACATTGTGGTATGAATGAAAAAATAAAATACTTACATCTGAACAGGTTAATAGTTAAAATACATCGGTATATACCTACATTTTTCCGAAAGAGAATTTTTCAATTTGATTGGTTACGTAAACAATTATGAAATATTAAAATGAAATATAAAAAAAAATCATTGGCAAAGAGAAGGTGTTCGTATGGATAGTAATAATAATCGTACCTTTGCGTGTTGGAAGTTATTTCAAATATTCAGTTCAATATATAATACATTAGGTATATTAAGTTCCAAGCGATGCGAGGCGGAGACGGTGAAGTAGGTAATAAAACAACTCATCTTACAAGCCTAATAATCATCTCGACTTGCCCCACCGGGAACGAGTTTTGAACCCAAATCCCTTTGCTTGGCTACCAGTATAACAGTAGTGGACCATGTATTATTATTATTTTTAATACCATCTTTAAATATTTCCAAAATTAAACGCCTTATCCCGGTTGTGAATCGTCCGAAATTAAGATATTCTCAAAATGCATATTTCTGACTCCTGACCCAGATGCTCCCGGATTAGATTCCTCGTGAAGAAACATAGTTTTTGATTGTGTATTCAGTCTGTATCTGTGAGACGATAAATATTGAAAGTCTCCAGAATGTGGCAACTTGTGCGTGCGTGATGTTAAATTAATATTTGATATAGTACCTACCGGTTAGTTATCAGAGAATCAATAAAAAAATAAAATAAAACGTAGGAACAATTATACGCACAATGGCGATTTTGTTGCAGAGTTTGTTGCATCTCTTCCAACCAAATCAAGCAACGCAAAGGCTCAGTTCGGTTCAATTGTATATTTATTTTTTTACCCTTAGGTTGGAGATTTGTACTTGGATGGCTATCTCGGCTAAAAATCAATCATTTTAGTTGTCTTAATATTGTTTATTCCATAATGCTCTTCAACGGAATCGATTTTATTAAGTAGTTGTTGAAGGTCTTGTATATAGTCTGCAAGAAACACGGTGTCACCTGCATATCTGATATTATTGATGACCACACCAAGATCTGTATCAGTCAGCGCTTCCTTAAAGACTAAGTCAGAATACAAATCAAACAGAGTAGGTGAGAGAACACACCCCTGTCGGACTCCTCGTTGAATGGGAATACCCTGGGAAGTGTTTCCATTTTCATGTTTAATAATAGCCTTTCGGTTTCAGTACAAGTTCTTGATTATTCTCATATCTTTCTTTTTTTCTCAACATTTTAATTAAATCTGTGTGTTTTAGGGGTCGGAAGAAGGCTGCTTTCTTGGCTTCGAAACATCCGGGAATGGACCGGTATGGAACTGTGAAGGAGCAGTTTTACACTGCCGGTATGGGCCGGTATGGAACAGGGAGCCTTTCTCTATGGTGATCGTTAACGTCGAGGGGACCTGAGATGATACGAGAAGAAGATCAAGTATGAATTACTGCATCTGATCCATAAGAAAAAGATCGAGGGAAAACGTTGTGCCAAGAGTAAGCGAATTTCATGGCTCTGGATGGCTCGAATTTCATGCTAGAGTGGGCGGGAATTAGGACCATGATATGGAGATATACTCTCTAGAGACATTAAACGTCGGGAAGACCTGAAAGACATGGAAGAAGAAGAATAAGTAAATGAATCAGAGTTGATAGCCTTTTGCTGGCAATTATTAGAATCAAAAAATATCGTACTAAGGTCATGTGCTTAGAGAAGGGAAATAAGAGCTGCTGCATTTGAACAAATATCCTGGATTCGAATGCTGCGTATCTAGGATATTTAGCAAATTGGATATTATGTGAGATCATACAAATCTTTCAACCCCAATTCAAAAACCGTATATTTTTTGAATGTCCATTAAGAAACGCTTACCCAATTTTTTATACGGAATTGTTATGATTAAAATCGCCAAAGCCAGTGAATTTGAGGTAGTTTTTGACTTCCAATTTCCAAGAATATATACTTCTTTAATGATTTATAAAGAAATGACTTTTTCATAATCTACATACCTACATAAAATATTTGATGAAATCAAATAAATCCCTTCGGAGTGAATAGCCATAGAAATAAATAAAAAACAATTTGACTGACAAATAAAAACATTACCACAGATTTCACGACTGATATATTATGAAGCATTATGGTAACAAGGCGTGCTTCATGGGCAATAAGACCGCAATATGATATGCACGAGTGACCGCGCACGTACCAAACGCGCGGGCCCTACTTGCGCCGTTCATGAATGCGCTATACTAATAATCAATCTGACGCTATTACGAACACGGTTTAAGGAGGTTTTATTAAACTTAACCAGAATATCGGTTGTAGCCAAAGCGAGCGTGTGGCCAAAGTTATCCGTGATGTTATTAAATTACTTCACATCTGATGATCGCTGATGTTGACTTGGTGTACTTTCACGTAACTTGATAATGTGTGCACCTAAATATGTTTACACTGCCATGGTTTGTGGTACGGGAGGCTGAATATAAAATGAAAAGTCAAATAAATATATTGGATATTTTTTATGGTGAATTTACCCATGCGTAAGTGACGAGTTTATTACAAAGAGGCAATTCCTTAAAATTAAGCATTGTTTCAAGTTTAGAGAAGCCTTGCTCATTGTCCGAGAGATTCCGTTTTCGACGAATCATTTTATTAATGACGAATCATTTTTTTTTCTTTCTTAATGACTTTTATTATTCTCATTGTTCTATTTTATACTTGTACTTGGGTCCCTTTTATAAGGTAATGCACACCCAAACACCTGAAACTGCTTACACCGCATTGTGGGATGCCGTGAATTGTATTGCTTCTCGCGCGACCAGGTACTAAGTATGTCAAATATCTATTTTGCACGAACCCATTAACAAGTTGCCACATTCTGGAAATGTAGGATGTTTATCGTCTCACAGATCCAGAATTGAACACAATTAAAACTGTGTCTCCATTGGGAATCGTATCCGGGATCTTCGGCTCAGGAGTAAGGTAGGTATCTAACTAACTTAGCCACGCATGTCGAGGAAGATATTCTAGGGAATGTATGACGATTTTCATGATATGACTGTGAAATTACAATTCCCCACTTTTCCAGTAGATAGTAGTCGAATAGAAGAAAAAGATGTAGGTACCTATGTAGGTCTAATTTTCCACAGCTGAATTCAACTACAAATGCTTGCTTAAGAGCTTTCATGGAGTTCTGATTTGAGGTACTTTATCGGGTATATATTGATGTCTTCAGCATCAAATAAATCCATCTCCCGCCTGGCGATATGATGGAATTACGAAGCCGCTTTCCTGCAGACTTGTTGACAGCTTCTGCGGCAATAAAGAAGGCCAGGACCACACGAAAACAGCGGGTGGTTGAGGGTCAAAGCGGGCCACGAAGCCGCCCCACAGACATCTCATGCACGCCACATCAAAATAGTTCTGTTGTGCAACAAAAAAGTTAGGTACCTGCATACAAATTGAGTCTGAAGTTTCGTTAAGGATTGGTAGAAAATTGGGTATTGTAAACAAAATGTGGATCTTTACTAAAAAAATGTGGATCATAGTAACTAAAATGTGGATCTTTAGTAAACAAAATGTGGATCTTAGTAAACAGAATGTGGATCTTTGTAAACAAAATGTGGATCTTTACTAAAAAAATGTGGATCATAGTAAATAAAATGTGGATCTTTAGTAAACAGAATGTGGATCTTAGTAAACAGAAAGTGGATCTTTGTAAACAAAATGTGGATCTTTACTAAAAAAAAATGTGGATAATAGGCACAGTTGGTAAGCCGTTCGGTTTCTGTGCGGGCGTCCTGGGTTCGATTCCCACAGCAGAGGAGAAATTTATTTAAATTTATTTCTCACGCAAATGTTGCTTCTCTGGGCTGGAAACACTGGTTAATTGGAAGAAATTGCCATACGGCAATAAACTCGCCACTTGCGCAGGGTGTAAGGAAGTGTTCATTATTATTATTATTATTATTATTGAATAAAATGTGGATCTTTAGCAAACAAAATGTGGATCTTTGTAAACATAATGTGGATCTTTGTAAACAAAATGTGGATCTCAGTAAAAAAAAATGTGGACCGTAGTAAATATAGTGTGGAACTTAGTAAACAAAATGTGGGTCTTAGTATAAAATAATATGATGGGTCGGTGATAGATCGAATGTGAAGTAGTCTATTAATCCAGTATATCCGAGTTTGAATCCTGTCTCGACCAATTTCGATCACCTATAGCATAAGCATTGATGATAGATTAGTTCAGAGAATGTATGAGTCGTGAGGCGCTTACCGCTCTGCTACCCAGAAATTTTGTTACTATAATTTTTTTTCGTTGTATTCAACGTTGTGACAGAACATGATGCTAGAAAAAAAAATAATTTTATTAAATTTTCTTTTTGCTGGGTATCGAACGCAAGACATCGACACCGAAACATAATTACCAAACATAGGAATAGCGATTAAATAACAAAACAAAAACACCATGTCAACAACTCGGTTCTTAATTTAAAATTTTGATTTATACACGTCGTTCACCTTTCAACCGGTAGATGGCAGATAATGAGTTTTTTCTTGGTAATATTAAGCGAGAGCACGCGATGGGCGCCCGAACCATTTTTTTAATTGCTTTTATTTTTATTGAATTTATTAAATGGAGATAATGTAAATTTTAGGTTTAATTTTCAGTTTACAAAATGAAATTTTGATACTTATTATTAAGAGTCTAGTAGGCTATATTATAGTCCATTGAAGTTATAGGCATTGAAGTTTTACGACATACCTACACACAAAAACATCACGACGAAACTCACTGTATCTCACTCTCTACATCTACATGACACTTGTTGAATAATAAAACAGTAGTAGGTATTTAAATAGTATCACCTCAGAACAGACCTAGGACTAGTGAGGTGATATATTACATATAACTTTACCAAACTGTTTTTAATGTATTACCAAATGCACAATGTAATACCAAATATTTAAATTTATTTTGTAATATGTAATTTTCCGAAAAAAATGCAATTTTATTAATCGTAATTAACTTTCTTTGAACCATAATAAATTAGTTATTTGATACGACCGGTTTCAAAGTGACCGCTTCTTTCTCAGGGCAATTGTCAAGTGAATATACCTACCAATATATTGTAATGGTATATGAGTGTGTAAACATAATTATATAATGCATTAGCCTCCAGAGGAAAACAGTCTCTTGCCCTTACATAGTTTTGACAGCTCAATTTGCGTTCTGTTCTTTTTTTGAATTCAATTAATTTTTAAATCCGTTTCAAAACACATACTATTTCACTCCCAATTTCAACGGAATAATGAAGAGTCTGAACCCTTTCAGTTTTAAATATTTTACTGTTAATATTGTATTTGTTGTCAGGCACCGACTTTGGATAGTGCTTCCACTCGATTATCACCGTTTTCGGGTGTCCTCTAAAAGCCGGATTACCCGGCTCAAATGGAAAAGAGTGGAAGTAGGTACCTACTATCTTAAGCCGGTGCTGGGCGTATATCTAATTATTAGATGTACAAAGAAAAAGATATTACATTCTGGACTATAAATCTGTAAAAGTTACCCGTCCAACTATTTCAAAGATAAATCAATCAAAATCATTGAGATCCCATTAAACTATTCAAAACTCATTTTAAAATTGGTCTAATCGTTACAAAATTCGAGCCTTTTTTGTTAAGAGATCAATTATCTTCAAAACATTCAGAATTCACAGAAGAACAATCAAAAATAACTTTGAAGTAGATAGGTGCACGATGAAATATTTGAACATTAAAGAAATATTTGAAAAATATGAAGGTTTTTAAGTGAATCCTAATTGTTTGGGTGATGTGAATATACGAGGAACAAAACTTTAATTTCCACCGCATCAAAAGATGTTCGTGGATATTGCCATCAAATCAAACCCAATTATTGCCATTAATCAAAAGATTTATTTCATAAATCACGCGTTTTTAGTATTTTTTTATGAATCAGGACGAAACAATCAAAAATAATATTAAATTGTCCAATCTTTTCGCTTATTTAGTGGTATAGATTTATTTTCACCCGTTACTATATCTTAAATAAAATTACGAAAATAAGATGAGTTATGAGGGTGAACGAGAGAAAATGGCCGAGAAATTATAAAAAAAATAAACAGAAAAGTAATTAATATAGCGCCGTTACTTATACAAGAAATTTCTAAACGTGTTATGACAAAAGTTGTCTCAAGTAGTTTTCTGAAGGTCTGTTTATTCTCCGAGCTCAAATTGTGTCAGGAATTTTTATTGTTAATAATTTTATTTATTTTTATTAAATACAACATACAAAGTTCAGCAATTTACGGTGCAGAAAAACGATGTCACATAACACCACTATGAAACGAACTACACTGGTTGAAGTGTCCAGAACGAGTTGATTACAAAATACGTTTGACGGTGTTTAATGCTTAGAATAACCTGACACCACGATGTATTCAAGAGCTGTGTCAGAGAAAAGAGCTATCTGCGAGGCATCTCACACTAAGGTCTTCTGGATCTGGAACAACTCCCTGAAGTAGTTGGACAGAGCCAAACACAGCGGCTTACTACGATCGATGCTTTAGTGTGAGTGGTCCTATGAAGTGGAATAGATTACCTCCAGATGTCCGCAGTGCAAAAAGCAAGAGCACTTTATCTAAAGGACTGAAAACAGCTTTGTATCGTAGAGCAACATAAGACCGAAATATAAGCGTCTTTACAATAATCCTGAATCATTAAACGGCGCTATATTAATTATTTATATTATTATTATTAATGAGGTTCACCACCTTGTGTGTAGTGCCTTTTTAGGTGAGATGAGACTAGTGTGTGGGCACACACGCACGTGTATGGCTTCCTTTTATGAGGTAATGTACACTCGCATACCTGTCGCTGGATACCACACATTGAGACTTGCCGTGATGGTATGCAGGTATATTATATTTGTAAAATGCATGTCAGTTATGTATTGTTGATTTATTTTATTTTACCTTTTATCACACCATATTTATAATGACAACAATAAGTAGATTACTGCTGCCCAACTAGGAAATCCTGTTATAGGGCTGGATTGTTGTTTTTGTCGTTATTTTGTATGCATACGTATCCTACTGTGTGATGTCCTTGCAATAATAAAATATAATTAAATAAAATAACGAGATTTTTTAATATTATTTGAATTCCGCAAAATAAAGGTATCAGGAAAACATAAATAGGCCGGTTGAAATAAAAATATTTTAGTATGGTGTATTTAATGATAGGGTGAGTATTGTTATTTAGATATATCCCAGAAGAAACGAGTTACATTTCAAATTTGACCAATTAGGGACGGAAACTTGCCTCTTGTATTCCTGTCTTATTCACACATACATAATATTATGTTATGTTGCTTGCTACCCATTTCAAAAATGGAATGTAGAACTAATTTGAATATTATATTTATGTGCCGAACTATAGCAACATTTTTATGTTGGAGTAAATTAGAAAATATATTAAAAGGCTATATAGTATATTTTGAAAATCTTTCCCCAGTAGGTACCCTCAAAAGATACGTCTTTGAAATAAAGAACAATTTGTATTTACATATTTATTCTATTGCATGAGTTTTTTTGAAATTTGAATTTGTTTAATACTTTTCTTGTAAAATTACTTTTAGTAAAACCCTTTTTTAAATGTTTTTTGTACGTAACTAAAAAACTACAAGGCTTATGCAGTAGATTTTTACTTAAATCGAAAGAGAATATAAAAATCTACCGGCCGAGTTTTTAGTATTTAAATAGTTAATTACGATTCTTGAAAAAATATTATATTCACAGATTAGGTGATATTTTTATTTTATTTTATTTTGATTTATTTTATAGAATATTATTCTAAAATATATTACATACACTTATTTTAACAATTATGAAAACATGATGGGAAAAGAGAGAGGTAGGGAGGGGATTGGGGGAAGCATTGACCACTAGAAACTCATATTATGATTATGATATACAATATTTTTTCGTGTTTCATACATTAGAAGGTAATTTAGTGTGCATATTTGTGTACATCCGTATGTTCAGGGTATGCAAGGGCCTTAAGAAATATTTGAAAATAATTTTATCAAGTACAAATCATTATTTTTTCATCGCTTTTCGAGCAAGTAACATGTTTGCACTATGTCAAATATTTTCAAGACGCACCCAATAACAAGTTACTGTATTTTATAAACTTGACGAATTGTGTTTTCAATTTAGATCATCTTACAAATACAGATTGAAAACACAATTAAAAACTGTGTCTCCACCGGGTATCGGATTAGGAACCTTTGGCTTTAGAGTCTAATAACAAAGCCACGAAGACCGATACGATATTTTTAGTCAATTCTACACGATTTTTTTTGACATGAAAATCATTGTAAATCGATTTTATTTACAAAAATAATCTTATTCCATGCTATAGCGTCACAAGGAAGTCAAATGATTAGAAATCTACAGGTTTTACGACCTGTCAATGTTGCTTAATATTATCAACATTAATTCATAATCTACTGTATATGGACCTACTCTATGGACCTACATAACTACGGTACTGTATCTACTGTATATGGACTACCCTCAACAGATTAAGGGTCGGTGTCACACGATGTAGAGTGAACCTCGCAAGGTGGGGGTACCTCTCTGAAGATGACACTCTATGTGACTGCGGCGTAACCCAGGATGAGAGTCACCTTCTGATATGTCCACTTATGGGGGAAGGATGCACTCCTGGTGACATAATTATGGGAAGCGACAAGGCGATAGCAATCGCCGCATATTGGAGTGGCAGGGTTTGAACCAGCCGGACACGTAAAGTAAAATAATTAATTCATAATACTGATTGTTTGTATCACTAATAATATCCATAGAAAATTTTCCATAACTAGCTCACTGAGCAACGGACGAAAGTCGACAATGTAGAGCTCGCAAAGCAAAATAATGCGAGCACAAACCAATTTTATTGCTCTGATATGAATAAATCAATAAAATCATTTGACGTTCAACGTTGAGTAGCTTTTTGCTTTTCATTCTTGACTTGACCTTTGCATTTATTTATAAAACTGTCACATAAATTCTCTCACTTGTTGAACTCTACTTACATATATGCCTAAAATAATTCGCGATAAAAAAGTGGGTAGATACTTCTATAAAATAAACAAGTATTAAAAAATATTTGAATTTGTTGTCAATTATGCGTTTTCGAATCGACTCCATATTTGTGTTCCATTACGAATTTCAAAATTTACATATTACCATAGATATATAATATACATATCTACATATTATATGTTGTAATTCACAAAAAAGAATTTAGACATTCTCACAATGTCCAGACGAATTTTAAATAATAATCGATTAAAATATATTATAATGAATAGATCATTGCACCCATAATTTTAAAACAACACAAAAAAATATACACCTAGACATACATACATAATATATCAAGTGTCGGTAATGTATGCATGGATATACAAAATATGAATAAGTGATAGACATTCTAGGAATGCTTAGGATTCTATGGAAACGTGGTACGCAACCGTCGGCACGCGAGCCTATTTTTTAAACACACATTAAGGAACAAGTTTTTCTTAAAAAAAACTTTCAGGTAAACAAAAATTAAATCATGATATATGGAGTTATTCAAAGTTAATCTGAAGATAATACTAATATATAACGACTTGCCCCATCTGGGTCCCCGTGCCATGGTGGTAAGCTGACACAGAAGTCGTTTGACTTTAGTGTCAGCATTGGGTTCGATTTCCAACTCATTTTTTTCTACCTTGAGCTGTCAGATCTTAATATTTGGAAGAAAATTCATTCTTATTTAACAATTTAAATTCATTTCCCACTCAAATATTGCCCCTCTGGACTGGAAAAACTATCAAGTTGGAGGAAATTGCCAGTTGGCAATATAATTTGGCAAAGAATGAATGATGGGAAGAAAGAAAGAATGAATGAAGTACGCATACCGACGAAAATATACAAAGCTTTCGGTAAAGGAATAAGAGGCCGAGGGTGTTCCAAGAAAAGGATGGCACGACCTTTCATGCTTTTTACATTTCGAAAATGTAAAAAGCATGAACAACTGACGAATATTTATGAGACGATTCTATTATGTTTACAAGGCGATGAACGTGTTTAAAGATGTGGCGATCTCTCTGCCTACCCCGTGAGGGACATGGCGTGATAGTATGTAATTTGGTTTGGCAAATAGCTTTAATGTTTCTTGAATGTCCGTTGATATAGTTTTATTTATAAATAATATTTAAAAACATTATAGAAAAGAGGCACAAACAATGCTAATCAAGTTGTCTTAAAAATTAGATGCTTTGTATGTCAATGGTTTCGAACGTCTGGCGACACCGAGGAAAGATGGTAGCCCAATTATTTTTTTTGTAAATTTATTAATAAATTAGATAGGACATGTGGTTGGGGTTCCGCCCCCGCGTACCACGCATACCAACCTAATTGTATCGGCCATCGGAAAGGGTTGCCAACTAATTTTAATAAAACACACGAGGTAAAAACAAAGAATGTACAAGATAGGTACGTACCTACCCACAATAATATAATAATAACAACAACGGCTCTGGTAGGTACCTATCCGATATATTTTCTTATTTCGGGCAACACTCGTCCGAACGCGAAGATTCGTATTTGGAACTGTTGTTCTGGGAGGAATTCGAAAATATGTAATTATAATGATGATTTGATTGGTCCGTCGTGTTTTTTTTTTCGAATATGGAATGTCGCTAGAATTAATACGTATTTCGATAAAAATGAGATGATTATACGTAATTTAACCATTTTATTAAGTTTTAAGCGGGAAAACAAATTATATAACACGAACATAATGGAATGATATCAAATAATCCGAATTGGATGGATTAGTGACTGAGTGGCTGGGACGATAGTTTAGCGGCTGGGACGACTTGAATAGTTTAAATATTATAATACTAGCTTTTATGTCCCGCCGTTGGCCAAGAATGTAAAATTGTGAAAGAAAAAGCAATCGTTTTTATAATATTGTCACCCAATTATTTTGCAATATCAGACTATAAAAAGTGGTTTGAAATTTGATTGAGTTTAAGTATTGTAAAATGTTCAAGTGATGGCCACAACCCATTCTTTTTTATATATTGCTATAAAGTGTGAATGAAGTATAATATTTATACAATTTCTGCTCGCATGGACTATGCGTAATGGTTTTAAATATGACTGTTTATCAACGTTGTAAAGAGATTGGTTTGGCCACAACCCCCATTTTTAAATATTATCATCGAAAACAAATTGTAATGTGTACCTATTGAAAATTTAGTAATTTTCGATGTTGGGATGTGGTTAAAATTTGATTAAACAAACGTAGGTACTGAAAAGATCTAGTATTGGTCACATCCCATTCGTTTTTATATTTTTTCATCAAGTGTGCATTATATTTTTGCTCAATTTGACTGAAAGTCTTCATTAACGAAGAAGAAGAAGACTTGAACTATAGTAAATAGTTTTTAATTTGAATATAAATGTTGTGAAGAGTTCAGTAATGGCCACAACCCCCATTCTTTAAATATTAGGTGTTGAAAATTATTCAAAATAGGATGATATAAATGGTTTAAATTTAATTAAACAAAAGTATTGAAAAGATTCTAGTGCAGGTTATATCGTCACATCCCATATCCCATTCATTTCATATGTATTTTCATCAAGTGTGCATATCGTTAATAATATTTCTGCACAATAGACTATTAGACTTAAAACTAACCCAAAAGACTAAATAAAAAAGAGAAAAATAAGTATAAGACTATAAGAAATAGTTTGTATAAAAAACTATTCCAATGGTCTACATAAAATAAGTAAAAATACATATACCTAATAGAAGAATTAGACTATTGGAAATAGATTGTATAAAAGCTCACCCAAAGGTCTACAAAAAAGAAGAAGAAGAATATTTAGACTATTGGAAATAGTTTGTATAAATACTGACCAAAAGGTCTACATAAAAGAAAATGAATAAGACTATTGGAAATAGTTTGTATTAAAACTCTCCCAAAAGTCTACGTACTTAAATGAAGAAGAATAATAATTAGACTAAAGGAAATAATTTTTATAAAAAAATGACCCAAATGTATACATAAAAGAAGAAGAAGATGATTTAGACAATAGGAAATAGTTTGTATAAAAACTGCCCTAAAGGTCTACATAAAATTAAGAAGAAAAAGAATTAGACTCCAGGACCCGCCGCTTCAGGCCCTTCAGTACCTCCCGTCCCTTTAATCCCTCATTACGTCCCTTCCCATCAGGCCCTTCAGTACCTTCCGTCCCTTCAGGCAGTTTTATACCTCCCGTCCCTTCAGGCCCTTTAGTGCCTCCCTTCCCTTCATTACATCCCGTCCCATCAGTCGGTTAAGAAAAGTTTAAATCCAGAAACCATCCTGGAAGAACCGCGAAGAGATGAAAGAACCTTCTTTTCCCAGGATGCTCTACTTAATAGGTAAAATGACTAAATACACGAAGAAGAAGAAAAAAGTTTAAACCCAGATACCTGCGAAGAGATGGAAGGACAGTTGGACCTTCTTCTCCCAGGATTCTCCAACTTCATAGGTAAAATGAGCAAAAATACACGATGAAGAAGAAGAAGAAGAAATAAGTTTAAATCCAGATACCTGCGAAGAGATGGAAGGAAAATTGGACATTCTTCTCCCAGGTTAGTCCACCTTCAAAGGTAAAATGACCAAATAGACGATGAAGAAGAAGAAGAAAAAAGTTTAAATCCAGAAACCTGCGAAGAGATGGAAGGAAAATTGGACCTTCATCTCCCAGGATAGTTCATCTTCATAGGTAAGATGACCAAGTACACGTTGAAGAAAAAGAAGAAAAAAGTTTATATGCAGAACCCGTCCTGGAAGACCTGTGAAGAGATGGAGGGACAGTCGGACCTTCTTTTCCCAGGATACTCCCCCTTCATAGGTAAAACGACCAAATACACGAAGAAGAAGAAGAATAAGAAAAAAGTTTAAATCCAAAAACCATCCTGGGCATACGCTCGACAATTCACCAAAGTTTCATTATAATCGGACAAACGGTTGATAAATAAATAAATAAAATAATTTTCCTATAGGAAATCAGTATAGGTATATTATTGTTGATTTGTAAGTAAATAGTATTAGGTAGGTACCTACCTACAACAAACTTCTAAATAAATTCGATTCCTAACAAATTTTATTTGAATATCACATTCTTTCTGTAGCCATGGAAACGATTCGAACACATAAGTAATATCGAATGGTTCGGATACATTTTTTGAATATGTAGGTACCTACATTGGTTTGTTCGATGCCATAAAAATGAAAATTGTCAGAAAAATCAAATATTATTTACAAATTATGCAATTTTATTATGCCTATATCTTTACTAATAAATAACAAATTTTTACAATATATGTCTTAAAACTTGCCGTAATGTCTTGTGTTTCATTTTATTATTTCATAATTACATTTGTTTCAAAGGTTTATTATTTTCAAGAACATATTCATTCGGTGGGAAAATGAAATATTGTATGAAAAGATATTAAAATGGCGGCGTTTATGTACAAAAGGCTTACTTTAAAAATAAGTTAAACATTATAATTATACCAAATATTCACCATGTTTTTCACTTAAACGCTAAGTTATACTTCAAAATATATTTTTTTTGTGTAAATACCTACTTCTAACTTTTAAACTAACAGATATTTGCGTGCAAAATGTACACTTTTTTGACAGATATGACTTGGAAAATTTTGTATGAAAAAAATAATTATTTAAATATTTTTAAAATTCAGCATTTTTATCGCATTCTTTTTAGCGTGACACTGCATCAGGTATACTGGTACATGTTCGCACTTAAATTAGATTTTTAGATGCTCTTGGTTTTTCAGAAGGCGTGAGACAAACACACACACACACACATACACACACACATACACACACACATACACACACACATACACACATACACTAACATTTTGATTGCTTTATTACTTTAGATTTAATTCACATATATTTACAATCATTAAGTATTTCTTTATTTTAGGAGATGTATGAGAACGTATGTAAAACTTGTTAATACTTATTTCAAGAACATATTTATTCTAAAAAAATACGACCATAAAGAAATATGTTGAAAATCATAAGGGAAAATAAATCTAGTGTCGTAGCGTAAGAGAATTTTTTTTATTTATTACTTTTATATTTATTTTATTTATCACACCACACTCAAAAATGATAAAAAACAAGCGGAACTACTGCCGCCCAACTAGGAAATCCTGTTCTATGGCTAGCAGTTTACAATAAATTTTGACAATGCCAATATACCTAATTCTGAACTGGATGACAGTTCCCGCTCTATACATTTATACTATTAGTTCACTTACTTTCATTTACTGTTTTCTAAGTGACAATTTCTTCTAAAGCTGTCATCCGCCTAGTGATGAACAAAAGTCCGGCAAGTCTTGCAAGACCGCATGTGTCGCTGCGGGGCAAGGGTCTTACAAAGCTTAATGTCCTTAGCTTAGTCTTAAAGCTTAGTCCTATGATCTCGCAAATATTTTTATTTATTTATTTTAAATTAAAAAGCAAGAAATCCATCACTGCATATCCCACAATGTGGGGTGACCTGAAACCGGTGTGCGGGTGTGCATTACATTATAAAAGGTAACACAACACATGCATGTATACTCACACACCAGTCTCGTCTCACCCGAAAAGGCGCAACTTTCAGAATGGATGGTGAACATCATTGCTGAACTATGTGAGATGTTATTGATGCCTGTTGTATTTTCGATTACCCGGCTCTTACAGGACACTCGAAAACAACAATGGAAACTAGTGGAAGCACTATTCTTAGCCGGTGCCTCATAGTTAAGTAATCAATTAACTACATACTATCGACATTATATTAAAAATTGGTGTTTTTTGTCATATTTCAATGTAATTAATGAATTTTAACAGATTTTTTTTTGAAAAAAGTAAAGGGTGAGAAAATAAAAACTACAGCAAAATTTGCATCTGAGACCCTATTTTTAGGCTAATGTACCTGGACTATTAGGCTAATGTACCTGGACTATAAGGCTAATGTACCTGGACTATTAGGCTAATGTACCTGGACTATTAGGCTAATGTACCTGGACTATTAGGCTAATGTACCTGGACTATTAGGCTAATGTACCTGGACTATTAGGCTAATGTACCTGGACTATAAGGCTAATGTACCTGGACTATTAGGCTAATGTACCTGGACTATTAGGCTAATGTACCTGGACTATTAAGTGAATCGCAAAAAATAAAATTAAAAAAAAACATTTAAATTATTAAAAAATTAAAATCGTAGATAGTTGAATAACTTTAAACTGAGTTTAAATTGAAGATTAGACTCTCTTCGTGCTATTGCCATGTAAAAAAATGTATTATAACATCGACTGTTTATGTTTCCGGTTAAAAAATATAATTTAAAATACGGGGTTCAATAACACATCGCGGGTCGACCGTTTTGGTATACTCGTTAACTCATTTGGTTAATAATATTATTTGTTTATAAGCCATCAGTCAAAAAGCCATTCCGAGTTATTGATGATCTCTCCAAACTAAAATTTCATTTGCCACAACGGGTCGAGCTTCAGACGGAACTTGTCAAATATCTAGTATTGGGAAGAGAGTTGGTATGTCAAGATTATGTAGAGTTTGTCAAGATCCACAACTAAAATGTCGGCCTTCGTGGCTCAGTTGGTTAGGTAGCTGATTTCTGAGTGAAAAGTCCCGGGTTCGGTTCCCAGTAGAGACGAGATTTTTGAAAGTGTTTACGGCCTGGATCTGTGAGAGATTAATATCGCAAGTCTCCAGAATGTGGCAACTTGTTATTGTGTTTAATTAATATTTGACATAGAACTTCCTAGTTATTAATAAAAACTATTAAGTAGCAATATAAAATAAAAACTAAATAAATAAAATTTATCTTGGCACTTGGCATCTCAATGTTCGGTCCGTGTCTTATGGGGTTATTTATTAACTAGTTGCATGTAACACATGAGATCCAACTGTCGATAGCGATAGTATGTATAGTTGAAGAATATGTACCAAACTATAAACCCATAGATACAAATTATTGAATATTTTCAGATATTTTGTTTTCTATACAACATATGTAGGTATGTATGTCAAGATAGGATAGTATGGAAGAAGATCCTTTTTCCTACCCAGAATATGCAAATTGCATGATGGTATGTATGTATGTTTGGAGATGAAGTAACAAACTATTAAGTCTTCTTACATATTGTGTATAGGCGACTGCCATACAAAATGTATGAAGCGATGTCGTCACTAAATTCAATTTTTAAAAAAATTGTTAAAAAAAAATCGAGATCTTCTACTACAATGTTAATATTTTTTATAGAAAATTAAATTATCTAGTTGGGGTGTTTCGGCTTTTTTCGATAATTGTAAAAGTTTTGGAAATATAGGCAGTTAAACTCATAAATTTATCATAAAAAAAATATTTTTCTTAATAAAAAATGTTTGAGAAACCCTGGAATTTTTTTGAAAAAACTAATTTGAGATTTTGTATTTGTCTATGTTTGTACCAATTTTCAGCGTTCTACCGTTTATGGTTTCTGAGATATATGGAAAAATAAAATAAAAATTCAAAAGTTGATAACCCCTGACTGAAACAAAAATTCAAAATTCCGAGTATAAAAGTTTTGTAGGCCTGTAACTGTTTATATATTCTGAAATTTTAGGCTCTGTAAATTGAGCGGATCAAAAGTTATAAGGGGGGGACGGACACACAGACACACACACACACAGACACACAGACACACACACAGACACACAGACACACACACACACAGACACACGAAATGTTCTACTCCGAATTCTGAGTAAATCCGTGTATGGAACATATATGCTGCGAAGCCTCTAAGTTGGTGTTTTTTGACTTCAAAGTTGGAAAATCCATGAAAAAAGTAGACCTCTCCATACAATTCTCGCGTATTCTGGCTTGATACATTGTCGATATGTTAAGAGAACAAAGTTCTCCTGAACAAATCGACAGTTGGATTACATAAAAAGTGGTAATACCTAAACGTTTTTTATTTATTTTATTTATTCACTAGTTGCATGTAACACATGAGATCCAACTGTCGATAGCGATAGTATGTATAGTTGAAGAATATGTACCAAACTATAAACCCATAGATACAAATTATTGAATATTTTCAGATATTTTGTTTTCTATACAACATATGTAGGAATGTATGTCAAGATAGGATAGTATGGAAGAAGATTCTTTTTCCTACCCAGAATATGCAAATTGCATGATGGTATGTATGTATGTTTGGAGATGAAGTAACAAACTATTAAGTCTTCTTACATATTGTGTATAGGCGACTGCCATACAAAATGTATGAAGCGATGTCGTCACTAAATTCAATTTTTAAAAAAATTGTTAAAAAAAAATTGAGATCTTCTACTACAATGTTAATATTTTTTATAGAAAATTAAATTATCTAGTTGGGGTGTTTCGGCTTTTTTCGATAATTGTAAAAGTTTTGGAAATATAGGCAGTTAAACTCATAAATTTATCATAAAAAAAATATTTTTCTTAATAAAAAATGTTTGAGAAACCCTGGAATTTTTTTGAAAAAACTAATTTGAGATTTTGTATTTGTCTATGTTTGTACCAATTTTCAGCGTTCTACCGTTTATGGTTTCTGAGATATATGGAAAAATAAAATAAAAATTCAAAAGTTGATAACCCCTGACTGAAACAAAAATTCAAAATTCCGAGTATAAAAGTTTTGTAGGCCTGTAACTGTTTATATATTCTGAAATTTTAGGCTCTGTAAATTGAGCGGATCAAAAGTTATAAGGGGGGGACGGACACACAGACACACACACACACAGACACACAGACACACACACAGACACACAGACACACACACACACAGACACACGAAATGTTCTACTCCGAATTCTGAGTAAATCCGTGTATGGAACATATATGCTGCGAAGCCTCTAAGTTGGTGTTTTTTGACTTCAAAGTTGGAAAATCCATGAAAAAAGTAGACCTCTCCATACAATTCTCGCGTATTCTGGCTTGATACATTGTCGATATGTTAAGAGAACAAAGTTCTCCTGAACAAATCGACAGTTGGACTAATATTTTTTATGATTTATTTGTTCATTCATTCATTCTTTCTTTCATCAATTCGTTCATTCATCAATTTATACATTGATTTATTTATTTATTCATTTTTAATTATTTATTTATTTAATATTTATTTATTTATTTATTCATTTATGTATTGATTTATTTATTCATTTATTTATGAATGAATGAATAATTGAATTTATTTATTTATTTATTCATTAATGAATGAATGAATGATTTATTTATTCATTTATTTATGAATGAATGAATAATTGAATTTATTTATTCATTAATGAATGAATGAATGAATGAATGAATGAATGAATGAATGAATGAATGAACGAATGAATGAATGAATGAACGAATGAACGAATGAACGAATGAATGAATGAACGAATGAACGAACGAACGAATGAACGAACGAACAAACGAACGAACGAACGAACGAACGAACGAACGAACGAACGAATGAACGAACGAACGAACGAACGAACGAACGAACGAATGAACGAATGAACGAATGAACGAATGAACGAATGAACGAACGAACGAACGAATTAACGAACGAACGAACGAATTAACGAACGAATGAACGAATGAATGAACGAATGAATGAATGAATGAATGAATGAATGAATGAATGAATGAATTAATTAATTAATTAATTATCCTGGATTGGACATGTTGTCAGATCAGGGGAAGAAAGAGCCACAAAACGTATCCTGCAAAATAACCCTGTGGGCAAGAGACTCCTGGGAAGACCAAGGCAGAGATTGATGGACAATGTTATCCGAGATCTGAACGTGCTGAATGCTTGTGATGACTGGGAGTCCACTGCAGCTGACAGGAAGGCTTGGAAAGCTATTGTTCAGGAGGCTGAAGCTCTACCGGAGTTCTATGGCCATCGGAAGTAAATAAGTAAGTAGTAGGTACTATATATAACTGAATCAATTTCTTTTCATATACGACAATAAAGTTTGCACACCTTGATCTACAAAATCAAAGAAAAATAAAAGCGAATAAATAAAAATAAATACATAAATGAAAAAAAAAAGAAAACCTACACAATGTAGCAAAAAAAGTTAATAAAAGGTATGAGAAGTACATAATATACTATAATTTAGATGTGACCGTCACGGAATCTTGGTCTTCTCTGCATAGCATTGATAATGTATAAAAAATACTGTACCTACATATTTGAAATTGAAATACATTACGTACCCATAATTCTGCAATAGTGTCGGGTCTAAGAACGCCCGAGCTAGGGTCGACGAATGATAAATAAAATAAAATAAAAAAAAGGAAAATAAATTTTAACCGAAGTATGTATTTCGAATGAATAGGTATTGTGTGCTACCAAGCAAGCATTTTACCGCTCAGCCACCGAGTTGAAACAAAATTCATTTTACACTTGTGATGAATTTGGATATTAAAATTATGCATAGTGTTTCATCAACTTCTCATTTTGTTGTGTATGGCAGTGTGATAGGAGCATCCACCTAGAGTGTTTCAGGTAGATGAGGATAATATCATGAATGTAGGTATATATCCAATCTTGACCCGTCGACAATATTACCACGCCATATTAAAAGATTGAAATTGTCTGTCAGCCATGGAAGGCTCACCAGATATATTGTTCCATTTCGTTGAGAAATATATAGACTAAAAAGAGGCAAAAAAAGTCGAACAGACCAACGCATTAATCTCAAAAAAAAAATAAGAAAATAATGTGAGTATATCAAGAAGTCGGTACATTGAACATCGGTGAGTGTTAATTGGATGATCCCTGTAGAATTGTGGTGAGAGTCATTCTGTGCAAAATTCGTACTTGAGATTCAAATTCTGTATGAAACTTATACTAGGGAATCGAGATGTTATTCTGTACAGAATTGTTCTATGGCATTGAGACGTTTTTCTGTCTAAAGTTTGTACTTGTAGGATAAAATTTGTGTTATGGTATTGACTTGTCATTCTATAAAAATGTGTTCTATTAGATTGAGATGACGTTCTGTAAGAAATTTGCACGATGAGATTAAAACGTTATTCTGTGCAAAATTTGTAGGTAATAAAAGAAATGACGTTATGTGCAAATATTGAAAAACGTTATTTCTGTAAACAATATAATATTAGCAACAATTCATAAGAGCATGAGGACCTACCTATTTTGAAAATGTTGAGTATTTTGAATATTTGGACATTTATTTTATTTTATTTGGTAACATAAGACATTTTTTAAAAATACATCATAATGCAGTTACATAATTAACAAAGAATTATGCCAATTATAATGTTTCACAAAATTATATAAACATTTTACATATTATTCCACGAAGAGAACATTGATCAAGTGAATGCAATTTAGGATATGGTAAGGAAATTGGGACAGTTGGGACAAGTCAGCTCCATTTGGCTATAATCATGTAGATTAATAATAATAATATTTCTTAATAAATAAACTAATAAATAATTAACTTCTCTGTAGCTGATATACATACGTGGAGTAAAAAAGTGATTAAGAAACAGACAATACTGGACCAAGGAAAAAAACTTCTTTAACTAACCCAGAGTATAATCACAAGAGATGTGGTCATTCACATCTACAATTCATTCATAGATATGTCTAATTAAAAACAATACCTACATCGTTACTCAGCGTGCGGACCAAAATATATTATTAAATAATTTATTTTTTTATCTTATGTAACAATTAAACATTTTGGCATTTGAATAATAGCCAGCAAGTTATTTTAATAATTCATAAGTTAAAATTTTAGATCGCGTAACAAACATTTATCTTTATATATATATAATTCTTCTGTACGTGTGTATGTCACTGAACTCTTCCTAAACGGGTGAACCGATTTTGATGAAATTTTAAGTGTATGTTTGTGTGAGTCCCTGAATGGTTTAGATTCACAAAATAGAATTAAAACATTAATATAATAAAAGAAAAAAATTGATTTTTTATAACTATAAAAATATTGGAAATGTTTAGTTTTTTCCATCTGACAACACTAAGAAATCTGTCACTTGCGTCGTAGTTTGGATTTTTTTGACATTTAAATTTTCGGTATTATTCATATTTCAATTGTATACATATGCATGGAATTTTAATTTCTGTTCACTGTTTCCTTAATATTCATATTTCAATTCGTTCGTTTCCGTGTCCAGACCATATTTATTTTATTTTATTTAAATTACACAAACAATGACTGGACAAGTAAAATGATGATTTACAATATAAAAAAAGTCACGCCAAGCATCAAGTAAATGTTTGCATTATTACCTTATTAATTAATTTAGTAGTGTAAAAAAAAAACAATGAATATTAAATAAGACAAAAGTTGAAACTACAATATATGCTTCCATGTGTGCGTGCGTGCATGCGTGCGTGCGTGTGTGTGTATGTGTGAGGGTGTATGTCTGAGGGTGTATGTGTGAGGGTGTATGTGTGAGAATATGTGTGATATGCTGTATTGCAATTATATACGAAATGACAATCAATCTAACCTCAAAGTGTTTAGCGGCTCATCGAACAAGAAAATGTAAGTTTGCTCAGCGAATAATAACATCCATACGATTCAAATATATGTATGTTACATATATTTTTTTGTTTCACAAATAGATCGGGCAGGACAACGTCTGTCGGGTCCGCTAGTAATAATAATAAATTCATAAATAATTTATGAATATTGAATAATTTACAATTATTGTATACTCGTATTTTTGTTTATTCAATATTGGTTCAGCCGCTTCTAGGCACCGGCTTCTAACAGTGCTTCCAATATTTTCTATTATCGTCATTTTCGGGTGTTCCGTAAAAATGTAGTGCCTTTTTAGGTGAGACAAGACTGGTGTGTTGGGATACACGCGGCATGTACAGTGCTTTTTTATATAAGGTAGTGCACACCCGCACACCTGTCGCTGGTTACCCCCACGTTGTGGGATATGCCGTGGTGGTAGGAATGAATGAACTAATGATTGACAAATGCATGTCTCGGTCTGGCAAAATCAGTCATTTCTTTATAAATACTTATAATTTTCGTAAAAAAAACTGTGTTTTCGGCCCAGAGAAACAAGTGGCTTGAGAATCGAACTCAGGACGCCAGCACAGAATTCAAACTTTTGACCCACCAAAAATGCATTTTGGTTAAAGATTATCCTATTTTCAATATAGTCGAAATAAAAAAAAATGTATATATGTTAACAGAGGGTTAAAAAGATCTTGAAATTAGGTTTGGATCTAAAATTGGTACGAAGGACGATAAATCAAATGCGCAATAGATCAAAATATCAGGTCAGATCGCGCATAGCTGTGTTATATATAGATCATTATATTAATATGTATACTCGAATATGGTGGAATTATTATTTAAATTGGAGGATAAAATCAATTTTATCTGTATCGAAAAAATTAATATTGTTTTTTTGATTCATCGCTCGAAATATGAATAACGATGGATAAAACAGAAAAAGGGTATTGTGGCCAACGCTACAGTCTTCGCAATTACCGTCGCACTTCATTCATGGCTCAGTTGGTTAGATATATGACTTCTGAGAGAAAGGTCCCGGGTTCGAATCGAATCCCGGAGGAGACACAGTATTTAATAGTGTTGTCAGTCTGTTTATGAGACTGTAAATATCGTAAATTTAAACGCATAGAGTGGCAAATTGTTATTATTGCGTGTTAAACTAATATTTTACACAGTACCTGTAGGTAAGTTGATTTTTAATTGAGAGTGATGGTCTGTGGGGGGATGGTTTGCGCAGTACTTGCTTCTTTTACCTTTCCCGGTCGTCTCTTCAAATCTTTCGTAGCCATGATGATCTAACCTGTAGGTATTGTCGAGGCTGGCATTTGGAAATCATCATAAACCGTTTTATACGGGCATCCTAAGTTCGATCGAAGCAGAGGAGAAATTTATTAACCTATCATTCTCAGTGAAAAGAAGAAACTTGATTTAAGGGAGGACTGCTACCAACGTACCTATTTTCCAATTTGATATAGGTACCATCATTATTTCTAATCAAATCGTTTTGAAAAAAATAATTTAGATAGTTTGGGTATTAATAAAAAATATATCTTTACTTTTTGGTAATGTTCTGTATAAATTCTTGTAGAAAAATAATGGCATACCCCGATTTTCAACGTTTATCTTATATTTTTAATAAAATATAAGGCGTAGTTCAACATATTTTTATTAAATTAAAGAAGATAAAAATATCTAGAAAAATATGATGTGAAGTTGCATTAATGCTTCAGGTTTAGTAAAGGTCAAAAATCAAGGTAAGCTTACTATTTTCCTACAAGAATACATACAGAACATAATTAAAAAGTTAAGGTATATTTTTCTTTATTAATATCCAAACTAACTAGATTATTTTTTTCCAAATGATTCGTTTTGTAGTAATGATGCAAATTCAAATTGAAAAAATAGGTACGTTGGCAGCAGTCACTCTCTTAATTCATTTCTCACTGGGCTACTCCGGGCTGGAAAAACTTGTTATTTGGAAGAAATTTCCATATGGCAATAAACTAGCCACTTGTGCAGGGTGCAAGGAAGTTTTAATTATTATTATTATGATTATTATAATTATAATCAAGCATAAAACAAAAATTTGCTCTCTACGCATCCTACTTTATCTTTCAAGTTATTTGACGGAAATTTTTTAAAATAATGAATATGTTCTTGCAACAAGTATATATTTTTACATCCTCATACATTCCCCAAACTAAGCATAAATGCTCGTGAACGAAATCGGTCGTAGCTGGATTCGAACTCGCGACCACTGGATTACTAAGCCAGCGCGCTAACCGCTCTGCCACCACCCATCTTAATCCGCAAATTATAAAGAAGAGTTACTTCTTAGCTTTTAGTACCTAGAATACCATCACGCCATACCATCACGCCATTTCCCTATTTGGGGTAGGCAGAGAGAACCGAACGCCAGACTCCTCTCTCTTGACATAAATTCCTCGCTTCATTCACGTCCATACATCGTCTCATACACGCTCTTCTATTATTCTTACTTCTAACATCTCCATCTTTCAAAATCCCATTTATGTGATCGTGCCAACTCTTTCTTGGCCGACCTCTACTTTTCATTCCTCTTTTATCAGCCTTGTATACTTTTTTTGTCAGACGGTCATCACTCATTCTTTCTATGTGGCCGAACCACCTTAGGGCATTTATTTTCATCTTACTTACGATATTTCTATCAATCATACATTCTCGTCTAATATCCTCAGTGCCTAGAATGATCAGTCTAATTTCATTTTACCAGTATAAACTATACAATCTTACGTATTCTCAATCGATATATTCAAAAGTATTAATTTATTGATAGTAGGTAATTTATTGAAACCCCTCGTATTTGATATTACAGGTAATTTGTACGTAACATGGTGGTGTATATAATTGGTCTTGTATCTAAATCTTGTAGTCAGATATAGCCTTATGCTTTTATTTAATCGGACTGAGGTAGGTACGGGTCTACCTTTCTCTCAAAATTGATGCCTAATATACCTCCTTTGTTTCTGCACAGTCAGACAGTAAGACCACTGCAATTAAATATGATTCAAATGCTGGTGGAATGCTGGTGCTCAGGTTAAGGGAATTTGGTTACCATTCGATGTGGGGAATGTCGAAATGCAGAAATAATTTATTATCTTTTATTTGAGATAACATGTTGGGTGGTTAAATGTATGTTTGATTATCAGCATACTATAGACTTTACTAATTTGTGTTTAACTGCCTATAATTCCAAATAGAAATTTCCAATTTAAAAATATCGAAAAACGACGAAATACTCCAACTAGATAATTTAATTAAAAAAAAAATACATATATTATACATAGTGGGTAGTACTTGCATCTCTCACTTTTTTTAACAAGTTTTGTAAAAATTGAATTCAGTGACGACATCGTTTCATACAATTTGTATGGCAGTAAACACAATACAGAATATCTACGGGGACTCTCAATAGTTTCATACTTAATATCCATACATGCATACATACCATCAAGTTCTTTACATATTCGGGATAGGAAAAAAAGACTGATATCCAAATTATCCTATCTTGACCTACATGTTTTGTATAGAAAACAATAATTTGGATTTAAGGGTTTATAGTTTAGTATTTATTCTTCAACTATAGGTACATACTATCGCCATCGACAGCTGGATCTCATGTATTACGTGCAACTACTTATATAAAACGACCTTGTATGAATCATTTGTTGTGCTTTATCTTTTTTCTTTCTCCTTAGCGCTTTTGTCCCGTTTCTATCGGGGTACGCTTTGACCATGATCCTGGAATTGGCGAGTCTGGTTATTACGTTGAAGCGACTGCCATCTGACCTTGGTAACCCTTAGAAAGGGGAACCAGACAAATTGGATCATGACTACAACATAGCTAGTGATATAAAATCCGCACATAGATTTTTTAAAAATCCAGAGGTGCGTGCCCCGCCCGGATCGAAACGTCGACCTCAAGCATGTGAGGCGACGACATTCCCGCTGGGCTATCACCGCTTGCTATTATTTATTGTGCTTTATAAGTACAATAAATGATTCATACAAAGAAAAGTCTATTGATTATAATGTACCTATCACATGTTTGCGAGAACAACGACATAAGTTAAAAAATCCAACTTTTGAGTTAATAATACAGAAATGTTGTGTTTATCAATATTACAGTGAATATAGGACAGTGAAACAACGACACATGTGCTGTTTCTCTCGCACTTATAGAGGTACTGTGCAGAGAATTGCAGACGAAATAATTATGTTGTTGTTCTTGCAAACGAGCGATTTGATTATTGTTCTAAAAACTCTTTACTGCAAAGAACAAAGGAGATTTATATAATTCCCGAAGGTTCTATTTTGTATACCTGCGAAATGTTGAAGTAACTTATACGGTAGCAGATTCAATTAAATGTGGGTAGCCCCTATTTATTTGATGTTTACTGTATAATTTCAATACATTTGTTCCTTCGAATGTCATTTCTCTCTTGGAAGATTACTACTCTAGTCAAATCGACATCGAAAGTAATTGTGTCGATAATTCGCATATTTTATATTCAACATTTCATTCATACAATCATGCGTGGCAAACCAATAATTATTTTCCCTTTTTACTGTCGACCAGCCGGCTCCGTCCGCTATGATCGATTCCGTTCGTACAACGACATCATCATCATCAGTGGCTCCACAGCCCAGGATGGGCCTTGGCCTCCTCAAGGAATCGTCTCCATTGCACCCTATCCATGGCCTTTTCTCTCCAATTCCGCACACCGGCTATTTGAAGGTCCCTCTCAACTCCATCCATCCATCGCAGTTTCGGCCTTCCCACACCCCTTCTACCCTCCGGACGCGTTGTGAGGATTATTTTTGGTGTGTGGTCATCTCCCATGCGATGCACGTGTCCTAACCAGCGGAGCCTCCCTATTTTTATCGTTTGGACGATATTTGTTTCCTTGAATAGGCTCTGTAGTTCGTGGTTGAACCTAATTCTCCATGTGCGTACAACGACAACAAGTAGATTAACTGCCCAATTAGTAAATCCTGAAATAGGGCCAGAAGTTTATAGTGTGATAGTTCCCGTTCCACATTAAATAAGGCACACAATCTCAGTATTCTGCACTCATACCTGTCATAAATCCAAACTCTGACGCGATTTTTTCATTTCAGAAGCATAGAAAAGAGACTAGTTAACTACGTTGGTATAGTTGATATGAATCATAATATGCGTCTCAAATCAAATTAAATGAAATGGTTAAACGTTTGAGTTTTGTGTCGGCGTCTTGGGTTCGATTTCTAGCAAATGTAGTTTTTTTTAAGTTTAGGTTTTTTGGTTTAAACTCTATTAAATTCGCATGTTTCTGTGTATGCGACGTATGACGCCATACTGCGTAGGTAGGTATCTACTACAACATTTCTGTCTTTTGTTTTCTACCCAAACTGATAATAAAAGAAATTGCCATCTGGCAATATGCCTGTCATTGTATAAATTATATGTAGGTAGCAGTAGCGGAATTGCTCATAGAAGCCGAAAATCTTGGCTTAACTATGAATACTATGTTAAGAAATACAAGACCTTATATTTTTTTGTCTGTTTTATTGAAACCATAATACAATATTAAAAATTGAACCGTATGTAGATACGATGCTTAACAGGACCACAGTCATTTTAAAATATTTTCATGGCCACTCAAATGAACAACGATACTAAAAAAAACATGAAATTTTCTCTCAAGGTTTGCCTAGTCCGAAAGTTCCAGGCACGTCCCTCGTAGGTAGGTACAGAATGTAACAAATAAATAAAAAAAAGTGCCTTAACATAGAGCTTATGTTTTAGTTTTCCATTATACAACGAGTAGGTTTAGACTTTTCTATAATTTTATCTGTAAAAAAGTTAATAATGCTCTCACTTTCCGGAAATTTAAAGTTCGTTTAAAAAGTGTATATCATATAAACGGGGTTCATTGAAAGCAAGCAGTCAACTTTTGTTGGTGAGTAAACTGTGCTCTAACTGATGCAGGGGAGAGTTTTGCGTTGGCCCCAACCCACTCGTTTTATCGAGAAGAAGAATCCTAATCGATGCGTGTTTCGTGACCATTGATCAAGGCTCTATTTGTATGAGTTAGGACGAGGGGAAGTGGTAGGTAGGTAGGTACCAATACCAACATGCAGATGATAAAATTGCACAAAGGATACAGGCGAGTCCTTGTTATTATGTTGTCATTCTTGGAGTAAATTGCTGTTATCTGGTGAGACAGAGGACTGCAGAGTGGAACCATCAGGAGGGAGGGCCGAAACTGTGATTAATAGTGCCCGTCCTAGAATGTGCCCACATAGGTATATCCTTCACATTGAGGTGATTTGACCACATAGAAAGAATGACGATGAAAATTTATAATAGCTATAAAAGGTCATATTAATAATATTAATAATAATATTCATTTATTTTCCATAACAAGATACATACAGGAACTAAGGTTTTTTGAACATGCGATTTATGATTTATTGTGTATACAATAAAATAAAAATAATATAAAATAAAATAGTTGTTGGGAAGTACCATGTTTTTTAGTTCCGCCAATAAATCTTTGTCTATCTAAGTAGGAGTAATTCCTGTTTTAAGTAAGGACAATTTTACCACAATTTTAATAACAAGTCCACTTCTAGCTACATGATTGAAATATTGAAATTAAAAAAGAAGAATTATACTCATAGTAAGTAATGAAAAAATATCCCAGTTTGAAAGCAATCAATAAACAAATAAATAAGTGAACACTTCATAGCAATGAAATAAATTAATAAAGCAACCAATAACAAATCATAGGTCAACAAACAAATCAGTATACAATAGTTTAATACAAGTAATAAGTAAACACATTATAGCATTAAAAAAAATAATTAAGCAATCAATAAACCTTCATTGGTCAACAAAACAATTCAATATGCAATAATTATAATACAAATAAAAAGCAAACAATTTAAACAATGAGATAACAATATGATAAATTAGTAAAATTAAAAGTCCTTAGGCAATGAAAAAAGCGATCAAAGAAATGAAAGAAATGCATATACATATGTTAAATATGTAGAGCGTTACTTAATTTATTTACATATTTTTTTAATTCGGGCACACTCATAGAATGGCACTCGCTAGGTAGAGCGTTATAAATTTTTGGTCCTAAAAAAGAGTAGTGTTTTTGTGCAAAAGTCTTTGTGCAAGTTGTATCCATATCTTGTTCCATATATGTTACTTTGAATCGTGAATTCCGTATTTAAATGATTGTGCATATAAATAATTATTTTTTGTATATAAATTTGTCTAACGTCCAATACATTGAATTCTCTGAACAACAAATCACTTGGATCTTTGGTAATACACGGATATATTTTTTGTTTCTGTCAATACTATTTTCATTTGCTTTTTTCAATATTTTGTACAATTGATTATTTTTGTGTATTTGTATCATTCATTTTACATATTTTTTTTAATCTTGTTTACTCTTCGAGGTAGGCAGAGAGAACCGAACGCCACTTACTTCTATCTTGACATAGGTACATACATCGCCTCGTCAACATTCATACATCGTCTTATACGTGTTCGTCTGTTGTTCACGCTTCTAACATTTCCGTCTTTCAAAATACCGTTGGCATGGACGTGCCATCTCTTCCTTGGGCGGCCCCGACCTCTCATTCCATTCCTGTCAGCAATGTATATTTTCTTCGTCAGGCGTTCCTCATTCATTCTCCCCATGTGGCCAAACCATCTCGATGTGTTCACTCTCATTCTATTAATAACACCTTTCTGAAAATATTAAAATTACAGCTGAATAAAGATACTCAACTGTGTAAAATAACAGTCCCAGAACAGGCTTTTGCCTAGTGGGGCGTTATTAGTCAGTTTATATATGTTACTAGTGAACACCCGGCAAACTTCGTATTGCCTGTATAATTAAAAATTGTCCTCCATAACCACCCGTCGCTTCAGACTCTTCAATACCTCCCATCCCTTCAGTTCTTCCCGTCCCTTCAGTACCTCCCGTCCCTTCAGTACCTCCCTCAGTTACTCCCGTTCCTTCAGTTACTCCCATCCCTTCAGTTACTCCCGTCCCTTCAGTTACTCCCGTCCCTTCAGTTACTCCCGTCCCTTCAGTTACTCCCGTCCCTTCAGTTACTCCCGTCCCTTCAGTTACCCCCGTCCCTTCAGTTACTCCCGTCCCTTCAGTTACTCCCGTCCCTTCAGTTACTCCCGTCCCTTCAGTTACTCCCGTCCCTTCAGTTACTCCCGTCCCTTCAGTTACTCCCGTCCCTTCAGTTACTCCCGTCCCTTCAGTTACTCCCGTCCCTTCAGTTACTCCCGTCCCTTCAGTTACTCCCGTCCCTTCAGTTACTCCCGTCCCTTCAGTTACTCCCGTCCCTTCAGTTACTCCCGTCCCTTCAGTTACTCCCGTCTCTTCAGTTACTCCCGTCCCTTCAGTTACTCCCGTCCCTTCAGTTACTCCCGTCCCTTCAGTTACTCCCGTCCCTTCAGTTACTCCCGTCCCTTCAGTTACTCCCGTCCCTTCAGTTACTCCCGTCCCTTCAGTTACTCCCGTCCCTTCAGTTACTCCCGTCCCTTCAGTTACTCCCGTCCCTTCAGTTACTCCCGTCCCTTCAGTTACTCCCGTCCCTTCAGTTACTCCCGTCCCTTCAGTTACTCCCGTCCCTTCAGTTACTCCCGTCCCTTCAGTTACTCCCGTCCCTTCAGTTACTCCCGTCCCTTCAGTTACTCCCGTCCCTTCAGTTACTCCCGTCCCTTCATTACCTCCCGTCCCTTCATTACCTCCCGTCCCTTCAGTAGGTCCCGGTCATACGCTCGACAATTCATCAAAATTTCATTGAAATTGATTGAACGGTTCCAATGATAGTCCACCTTCATCGGTAAAATGACCTGATACCCGATGAAGAAGAAGAAGAAGAATTTTTTTTTAATCCAGAAACCATCCCGGGCATACACTCGACAATTCTTCAAAGTTTCATTGAAATTGAATGAACGGTTCCCAGGATAGTCCACCTTCATAGGTAAAATGACCTGATACCCGATGAAGAAGAAGAAGAAGAAAAAATTTTTAATCCAGAAACTATCCCGGTCATACGCTCGACAATTCACCAAAGTTTCATTGCAATCGGATGAACGGTTCTCAGGTTAGTCCACCTTCATATGTAAAATGACCTGATACCCGATGAAGAAGAAGAAGAAGAAAATATTTTAAATTCAGAAATCATCCCGGGCATACGATCGACAATTCACCAAAGTTTAATTGCAATCGGATGAACGGTTCCCAGGATAGTCCAAAACTCAATGAAGAAGAAGAGGAAGTTAAAATTTTTTGATCCAGAAACCATCCCTGGTATACTCTCGACAGTTCACCAAAGTTTCATCGCAATCGGATGAACTGTTTAGGAGCGCATTCAACACATACATACAAACATTCAAATTTATAATATAGATATTTGTTTTGTGTATTAATAATCATAATAATAAATAAATATAAAGTAGATATATTATGAACAACAGCAAAAATATTTTCGGTGTCCCCAGTTTTTCTGAGCCTTGTGTTTGTGCACATTTTGAACGTATTGCAGTTCGGCCCTGTCAACAAGATGTGATATACCTAACAATAATTTAAAAATACACAGGAACATGAATAATTCATGTCAAGATTGACTCTGTGGGTCACATGCTGTAGCGTCGATAGCCAATTTCGATAATCGTGGTTCGCAAATAATTTTTTTGGAAGGTTGGAAAGGTTTTTTTTATAGTGAATTAATGTATTTAATACAAATCACTATATTTTATTTATTTATTTATTTTATTTACATATTTCAATACAGTACATTTCATAAAAAAGTATACCTACATAATAAAAATATTGATATTTTACTATCTCACTAGGCTGAATGCCTGTTCTGAGGTAGTACTCATAAAGCATTTAGTCAAAAGTTAGATATTGAGTGCATATTATTAAGATTACATAACTAAAAAAATATATTTTTACTGGATTTGTAAGATAATTTAGATGTTCAATATATATGTGTGCAAATTTAAGTTAAAATGTGTGTTAGTGCTGTTTCCGATCCTTTTCTGCCCTTATTCATAAGCCAAAGTATTACTAAAAGCTTGAAATTGTTGTGCGTGGAGGAGGGTAGTGTATCGTTATTGTTAATATTAAATATTTTTGGAGCAAGATATCTGTAATTTCTTTGTCCGTAAATAGTACGTGTCCAAGGTGGTAGAAAGTTATGTCGATGTCTTGACGTTTTGCCCCGCAGTATTACTTGTACTTATATAATAGTTTTCTTTTAATCAAACTAAATTGATGGTGGTCATACGTATATTTTTTTCATTATCAAGGGCCTAGTCAGCCGAAACGGTCATCCTGATAAGAGAAAAAAATATACATAACCATAATCAATGTATAATAGAGTTCTACGGGATAAAAATAGTCAGCATTGGCAATATAAATACAAAACACATTGATTCAACCACGAGTCAGCCATCTGATCCGATTTGTTTCAATACGACCGCTTCTTTGTCAGGATAAATGACAACTGTCTCGATATGAAGAAGTGTGTTGTTGTAAGATGGAGGAATGCTTGTGGTTGTGGCGGGGGTGGATACAATATTTTGTATTATCAAGGTTTATTGCAATACGGAAATCATTTCCGACCAATTGAAGCAACGCTAATACAGGACAGTACTAAAACGAGTGGGTTGTGGTCAACGCATAATTCGTCAATAACAAGTCACTACAAAGTATTCAAATTTTGTATGGAAAATTTTCATGAAATTAATTTTGTTAAATTATTTTTGATTTAAATATTTTATTATGAAAACGTGATAATTATTCAATGCCATTTCATGAAAGCAAAGTACCATTTTACCAATTTGAAAATAATAATACCAAATTTCAAGTTTACTGAGCTTGGGGTCACTTTGAAATATAAATATGTCGTTTAAAAAATTGAGAAGCACTATTCAGATATTTTTCAGAATTTAATGGGGCCTAAGCGAGTATTAGATAGGTATACAAATTTGCAAAAGTTTAAAGGAATCGAAAGATTGCTTTAGTCTATAATTATAATCGATAAAGTAGAATAAACACGCCGTACAAAGTACACAGCACACACACAGATCATTGTGATGAAACTTTCAGAATACAATCTCAGCATAATACTAGTTGATAAACTGCAATAAAAAACAACCTTGAAAATTGCGAATTCATAACACTCCACTTTATCCCCAAGGGGTAGTGAGGAGTAATAATTCACACCAATAAAAGAATTGGAATTGGAAATATACAGATGGAATAGTTTATGAATATTCGCAACTAAAAACAATAAAATTTACATAAGTCGTCTCCATAATTTTGGGTATGAATACTCTAATGTAGGTGATATTTTTATGCTGTACAAACATAAATATAAACGGACTATATAGGGCTCGACAAACAAGAGAATGCGGGTGACAGTTTTATAAAGCGTTGTTAAAAATCTATGGATGCAAAGGTCAGGGAAAAAGTGACACATAATTCGCTGCATAACGTCGAAAGTCAACTAATTTTATTGGTTAATACACATTAGAGTATTTTTCTGCACTAAAATTGGTTTGCGCACAGGCATAACTTACGTCATCCGCATTTTTTCGCTTGGCGAGGTCTACAATTTTTTTATGACATTTTTTTATTCAGTGCGGATTTTTTTTTGTTTATTTTTAATTTTATGACATTACACTGTTTCTACTGTTTTACTTTTTACTCTCCACACTATGGAATAGGGGAGAGTCATGATTTCGCAAAATTTAAGCGTATTTTTTTTACATCAATTTCTCAATGGGTATCATGTAGAGAATGCACACTATGAGTTTCGTCGTGATGTGTTTGTGTGTATGGCGTATACGCTGTACGCCGTACGCCGTACGCCGTACGCCGTAGCATTTATCTTTTTTGTGTCCTCTCTACAGCCCAAACTATAAGTCTGATCGACTTCATATTAACATCATATGTGTAAAGTGCAAAGACCTAGAGCTGATTAGTTTTCCATAGACAACTTTTGATTTCTTCTCTATGAATTCATCATTTACGTTGTTTTTTTTTTGTGTCCTCTCTGCAGCCCAAACTATAAGTCCGATTGACTTCATATTGATATCACATGTGTTTAGTCCATAAACTTAGAGCTGATTAGTTTTCCATAGACAACGGTTCATTTTTTCCCAATGTTTCTTTATGATTTCATCTATTAAAACTGAAAAAATGCTCTCACGACCTGGAAATTAGAGATATTTTAATTTGGTTTCAACTATTTATACAACACCAAGAATCTTCATAAAATTGTATTCAAAGTTGGTCAATGTTAAAAGAAAAATATTCAACGGTTTCAAAAATTATATTTTATTTAATGGATATTTGTATGAAACTTATATGTAACAAGAGAATTTTTTTATATTTGGCAATGATCAGTTCATTGATTTCATATTGATAGAAGAATATTAATAGCTTGAACTTAGAACTGATTAGCTTTTCATAGATATCATATAATTTCTTCATATGATATCACGTGTAAACATTGTCAAAATGCTCTAACGCTCTTTGAAACAAAATTTATCTGCTTTTTTTAAAATATTTCATACAACATAAGCAGTCTTCACTATACTGCATTAATAGTTTGTCTATCTTAACATAAAAATATACTATCGGAAGAAAATTTATATTCCTGGTAGTAACATTTAGTATGAATAAAAATGTAATTAGATAAATTTCTATGTATGGAAACGTTTAGTAATTTGATTTCATGTTATAATGTAAAGAGCTTGAACATAGAACTGATTAGCTTTCCATAAATAACAAAAAAAATCTTCATATGATATCACCTGTCAAAATTTGGAAAATGCTCTCGCGTTCTTTAGAACAAAATTTATCTGCTTTTTTTAAAATATTTCATACAACATAAGCATTCTTCACTATACTGCATTAATAGTTTGTTTATCTTAACATAAAAATATACTATCGGAAGAAAATTTATATTCCTGATAGTAACATTTAGTATGAATAATAATGTAATTAGATAAATTTCTATGTATGGAAAAGTTCAGTAATTTGATTTCATGTTATAATGTAAAGAGCTTGAACATAGAACTGATTAGCTTTCCATAAATAACAAAAAAAATCTTCATATGATATCACCTGTCAAAATTTGGAAAATGCTCTCGCGTTCTTTAGAACAAAATTTATCTGCTTTTTTTAAAATATTTCATACAACATAAGCATTCTACACCATACTGCATTAAAAGTTTGTCTATCTTATCATAAAAATATACTATCGGAAGAAAATTTATATTCCTGATAGTAACATTTAGTATGAATAATAATGTAATTAGATAAATTTCTATGTATGGAAAAGTTCAGTAATTTGATTTCATGTTATAATGTAAAGAGCTTGAACATAGAACTGATTAGTTTTCCATAAATAACAAAAAAAATCTTCATATATTATCACCTGTCAAAATTTGGAAAATGCTCTCGCGTTCTTTAGAACAAAATTTATCTGCTTTTTTTAAAATATTTCATACAACATAAGCATTCTTCACTATACTGCATTAATAGTTTGTTTATCTTAATATAAAAATATACTATCGGAAGAAAATTTATATTCCTGATAGTAACATTTAGTATGAATAATAATGTAATTAGATAAATTTCTATGTATGGAAAAGTTCAGTAATTTGATTTCATGTTATAATGTAAAGAGCTTGAACATAGAACTGATTAGCTTTCCATAAATAACAAAAAAAATCTTCATATGATATCACCTGTCAAAATTTGGAAAATGCTCTCGCGTTCTTTAGAACAAAATTTATCTGCTTTTTTTAAAATATTTCATACAACATAAGCATTCTACACCATACTGCATTAAAAGTTTGTCTATCTTATCATAAAAATATACTATCGGAAGAAAATTTATATTCCTGATAGTAACATTTAGTATGAATAATAATGTAATTAGATAAATTTCTATGTATGGAAAAGTTCAGTAATTTGATTTCATGTTATAATGTAAAGAGCTTGAACATAGAACTGATTAGTTTTCCATAAATAACAAAAAAAATCTTCATATAATATCACGTGTCAAAATTTTGAAAATGCTCTCGCGTTCTTTAAAACAAAATTTATCTGCTTTTTTTAAAATATTTCATACAACATAAGCATTCTTCACTATACTGCATTAATAGTTTGTTTATCTTAACATAAAAATATACTATCGGAAGAAAATTTATATTCCTGATAGTAACATTTAGTATGAATAAAAATGTAATTAGATAAATTTATATGTATGGAAAAGTTCAGTAATTTGATTTCATGATATAATGTAAAGAGCTTGAACATAGAACTGATTAGTTTTCCATAAATAACAAAAAAAATCTTCATATAATATCACGTGTCAAAATTTTGAAAATGCTCTCGCGTTCTTTAAAACAAAATTTATCTGCTTTTTTTAAAATATTTCATACAACATAAGCATTCTTCACTATACTGCATTAATAGTTTGTTTATCTTAACATAAAAATATACTATCGGAAGAAAATTTATATTCCTGATAGTAACATTTAGTATGAATAAAAATGTAATTAGATAAATTTCTATGTATGGAAACGTGTAGTAATTTGATTTCATGATATAATGTAAAGAGCTTGAACATAGATCTGATTAGCTTTCCATAAATAACAAAAAAATTCATCATATGATATCACCTGTCAAAATTTGAAAAATGCTCTCGCGTTCTTTAAAACAAAATTTATCTGCTTTTTTTAAAATATTTCATACAACATAAGCATTCTTCACTATACTGCATTAATAGTTTGTCTATCTTAACATAAAAATATACTATCGGAAGAAAATTTATATTCCTGGTAGTAACATTTAGTATGAATAAAAATGTAATTAGATAAATTTCTATGTATGGAAAAGTTCAGTAATTTGATTTCATGTTATAATGTAAAGAGCTTGAACATAGAACTGATTAGCTTTCCATAAATAACAAAAAAAATCTTCATATGATATCACCTGTCAAAATTTGGAAAATGCTCTCGCGTTCTTTAGAACAAAATTTATCTGCTTTTTTTAAAATATTTCATACAACATAAGCATTCTACACCATACTGCATTAAAAGTTTGTCTATCTTATCATAAAAATATACTATCGGAAGAAAATTTATATTCCTGATAGTAACATTTAGTATGAATAATAATGTAATTAGATAAATTTCTATGTATGGAAAAGTTCAGTAATTTGATTTCATGTTATAATGTAAAGAGCTTGAACATAGAACTGATTAGTTTTCCATAAATAACAAAAAAAATCTTCATATAATATCACGTGTCAAAATTTTGAAAATGCTCTCGCGTTCTTTAAAACAAAATTTATCTGCTTTTTTTAAAATATTTCATACAACATAAGCATTCTTCACTATACTGCATTAATAGTTTGTCTATCTTAACATAAAAATATACTATCGGAAGAAAATTTATATTCCTGATAGTAACATTTAGTATGAATAAAAATGTAATTAGATAAATTTCTATGTATGGAAAAGTTCAGTAATTTGATTTCATGTTATAATGTAAAGAGCTTGAACATAGAACTGATTAGCTTTCCATAAATAACAAAAAAAATCTTCATATGATATCACCTGTCAAAATTTGAAAAATGCTCTCGCGTTCTTTAGAACAAAATTTATCTGCTTTTTTTAAAATATTTCATACAACATAAGCATTCTTCACTATACTGCATTAATAGTTTGTCTATCTTAACATAAAAATATACTATCGGAAGAAAATTTATATTCCTGGTAGTAACATTTAGTATGAATAAAAATGTAATTAGATAAATTTCTATGTATGGAAAAGTTCAGTAATTTGATTTCATGTTATAATGTAAAGAGCTTGAACATAGAACTGATTAGCTTTCCATAAATAACAAAAAAAATCTTCATATGATATCACCTGTCAAAATTTGGAAAATGCTCTCGCGTTCTTTAGAACAAAATTTATCTGCTTTTTTTAAAATATTTCATACAACATAAGCATTCTACACCATACTGCATTAAAAGTTTGTCTATCTTATCATAAAAATATACTATCGGAAGAAAATTTATATTCCTGATAGTAACATTTAGTATGAATAATAATGTAATTAGATAAATTTCTATGTATGGAAAAGTTCAGTAATTTGATTTCATGTTATAATGTAAAGAGCTTGAACATAGAACTGATTAGTTTTCCATAAATAACAAAAAAAATCTTCATATAATATCACGTGTCAAAATTTTGAAAATGCTCTCGCGTTCTTTAAAACAAAATTTATCTGCTTTTTTTAAAATATTTCATACAACATAAGCATTCTTCACTATACTGCATTAATAGTTTGTTTATCTTAACATAAAAATATACTATCGGAAGAAAATTTATATTCCTGATAGTAACATTTAGTATGAATAAAAATGTAATTAGATAAATTTCTATGTATGGAAACGTGTAGTAATTTGATTTCATGATATAATGTAAAGAGCTTGAACATAGAACTGATTAGCTTTCCATAAATAACAAAAAAATTCTTCATATGATATCACCTGTCAAAATTTGAAAAATGCTCTCGCGTTCTTTAAAACAAAATTTATCTGCTTTTTTTAAAATATTTCATACAACATAAGCATTCTTCACTATACTGCATTAATAGTTTGTCTATCTTAACATAAAAATATACTATCGGAAGAAAATTTATATTCCTGGTAGTAACATTTAGTATGAATAAAAATGTAATTAGATAAATTTCTATGTATGGAAAAGTTCAGTAATTTGATTTCATGTTATAATGTAAAGAGCTTGAACATAGAACTGATTAGCTTTCCATAAATAACAAAAAAAATCTTCATATGATATCACCTGTCAAAATTTGGAAAATGCTCTCGCGTTCTTTAGAACAAAATTTATCTGCTTTTTTTAAAATATTTCATACAACATAAGCATTCTACACCATACTGCATTAAAAGTTTGTCTATCTTATCATAAAAATATACTATCGGAAGAAAATTTATATTCCTGATAGTAACATTTAGTATGAATAATAATGTAATTAGATAAATTTCTATGTATGGAAAAGTTCAGTAATTTGATTTCATGTTATAATGTAAAGAGCTTGAACATAGAACTGATTAGTTTTCCATAAATAACAAAAAAAATCTTCATATAATATCACGTGTCAAAATTTTGAAAATGCTCTCGCGTTCTTTAAAACAAAATTTATCTGCTTTTTTTAAAATATTTCATACAACATAAGCATTCTTCACTATACTGCATTAATAGTTTGTTTATCTTAACATAAAAATATACTATCGGAAGAAAATTTATATTCCTGGTAGTAACATTTAGTATGAATAAAAATGTAATTAGATAAATTTCTATGTATGGAAAAGTTCAGTAATTTGATTTCATGTTATAATGTAAAGAGCTTGAACATAGAACTGATTAGTTTTCCATAAATAACAAAAAAAATCTTCATATAATATCACGTGTCAAAATTTTGAAAATGCTCTCGCGTTCTTTAAAACAAAATTTATCTGCTTTTTTTAAAATATTTCATACAACATAAGCATTCTTCACTATACTGCATTAATAGTTTGTCTATCTTAACATAAAAATATACTATCGGAAGAAAATTTATATTCCTGGTAGTAACATTTAGTATGAATAAAAATGTAATTAGATAAATTTCTATGTATGGAAAAGTTCAGTAATTTGATTTCATGTTATAATGTAAAGAGCTTGAACATAGAACTGATTAGCTTTCCATAAATAACAAAAAAAATCTTCATATGATATCACCTGTCAAAATTTGAAAAATGCTCTCGCGTTCTTTAGAACAAAATTTATCTGCTTTTTTTAAAATATTTCATACAACATAAGCATTCTTCACTATACTGCATTAATAGTTTGTCTATCTTAACATAAAAATATACTATCGGAAGAAAATTTATATTCCTGGTAGTAACATTTAGTATGAATAAAAATGTAATTAGATAAATTTCTATGTATGGAAAAGTTCAGTAATTTGATTTCATGTTATAATGTAAAGAGCTTGAACATAGAACTGATTAGCTTTCCATAAATAACAAAAAAAATCTTCATATGATATCACCTGTCAAAATTTGGAAAATGCTCTCGCGTTCTTTAGAACAAAATTTATCTGCTTTTTTTAAAATATTTCATACAACATAAGCATTCTACACCATACTGCTTTAAAAGTTTGTCTATCTTATCATAAAAATATACTATCGGAAGAAAATTTATATTCCTGATAGTAACATTTAGTATGAATAATAATGTAATTAGATAAATTTCTATGTATGGAAAAGTTCAGTATTTTGATTTCATGTTATAATGTAAAGAGCTTGAACATAGAACTGATTAGTTTTCCATAAATAACAAAAAAAATCTTCATATAATATCACGTGTCAAAATTTTGAAAATGCTCTCGCGTTCTTTAAAACAAAATTTATCTGCTTTTTTTAAAATATTTCATACAACATAAGCATTCTTCACTATACTGCATTAATAGTTTGTTTATCTTAACATAAAAATATACTATCGGAAGAAAATTTATATTCCTGATAGTAACATTTAGTATGAATAAAAATGTAATTAGATAAATTTCTATGTATGGAAACGTGTAGTAATTTGATTTCATGATATTATGTAAAGAGCTTGAACATAGAACTGATTAGCTTTCCATAAATAACAAAAAAATTCTTCATATGATATCACCTGTCAAAATTTGAAAAATGCTCTCGCGTTCTTTAAAACAAAATTTATCTGCTTTTTTTAAAATATTTCATACAACATAAGCATTCTTCACTATACTGCATTAATAGTTTGTCTATCTTAACATAAAAATATACTATCGGAAGAAAATTTATATTCCTGGTAGTAACATTTAGTATGAATAAAAATGTAATTAGATAAATTTCTATGTATGGAAAAGTTCAGTAATTTGATTTCATGTTATAATGTAAAGAGCTTGAACATAGAACTGATTAGCTTTCCATAAATAACAAAAAAAATCTTCATATGATATCACCTGTCAAAATTTGGAAAATGCTCTCGCGTTCTTTAGAACAAAATTTATCTGCTTTTTTTAAAATATTTCATACAACATAAGCATTCTACACCATACTGCATTAAAAGTTTGTCTATCTTATCATAAAAATATACTATCGGAAGAAAATTTATATTCCTGATAGTAACATTTAGTATGAATAATAATGTAATTAGATAAATTTCTATGTATGGAAACGTGTAGTAATTTGATTTCATGATATAATGTAAAGAGCTTGAACATAGAACTGATTAGCTTTCCATAAATAACAAAAAAATTCTTCATATGATATCACCTGTCAAAATTTGATAAATGCTCTCGCGTTCTTTAAAACAAAATTTATCTGCTTTTTTTAAAATATTTCATACAACATAAGCATTCTTCACTATACTGCATTAATAGTTTGTCTATCTTAACATAAAAATATACTATCGGAAGAAAATTTATATTCCTGATAGTAACATTTAGTATGAATAATAATGTAATTAGATAAATTTCTATGTATGGAAAAGTTCAGTAATTTGATTTCATGTTATAATGTAAAGAGCTTGAACATAGAACTGATTAGCTTTCCATAAATAACAAAAAAAAACTTCATATAATATCACGTGTCAAAATTTTGAAAATGCTCTCGCGTTCTTTAAAACAAAATTTATCTGCTTTTTTTAAAATATTTCATACAACATAAGCATTCTTCACTATACTGCATTAATAGTTTGTTTATCTTAACATAAAAATATACTATCGGAAGAAAATTTATATTCCTGATAGTAACATTTAGTATGAATAAAAATGTAATTAGATAAATTTCTATGTATGGAAACGTGTAGTAATTTGATTTCATGATATAATGTAAAGAGCTTGAACATAGAACTGATTAGCTTTCCATAAATAACAAAAAAATTCTTCATATGATATCACCTGTCAAAATTTGAAAAATGCTCTCGCGTTCTTTAAAACAAAATTTATCTGCTTTTTTTAAAATATTTCATACAACATAAGCATTCTTCACTATACTGCATTAATAGTTTGTCTATCTTAACATAAAAATATACTATCGGAAGAAAATTTATATTCCTGGTAGTAACATTTAGTATGAATAAAAATGTAATTAGATAAATTTCTATGTATGGAAAAGTTCAGTAATTTGATTTCATGTTATAATGTAAAGAGCTTGAACATAGAACTGATTAGCTTTCCATAAATAACAAAAAAAATCTTCATATAATATCACGTGTCAAAATTTTGAAAATGCTCTCGCGTTCTTTAAAACAAAATTTATCTGCTTTTTTTAAAATATTTCATACAACATAAGCATTCTTCACTATACTGCATTAATAGTTTGTCTATCTTAACATAAAAATATACTATCGGAAGAAAATTTATATTCCTGATAGTAACATTTAGTATGAATAATAATGTAATTAGATAAATTTCTATGTATGGAAAAGTTCAGTAATTTGGTTTTAATGTTATAATGTAAAGAGCTTGAACATAGAACTGATTAGCTTTCCATAAATAACAAAAAAAATCTTCATATAATATCACGTGTCAAAATTTTGAAAATGCTCTCGCGTTCTTTAAAACAAAATTTATCTGCTTTTTTTAAAATATTTCATACAACATAAGCATTCTTCACTATACTGCATTAATAGTTTGTTTATCTTAACATAAAAATATACTATCGGAAGAAAATTTATATTCCTGATAGTAACATTTAGTATGAATAAAAATGTAATTAGATAAATTTCTATGTATGGAAACGTGTAGTAATTTGATTTCATGATATAATGTAAAGAGCTTGAACATAGAACTGATTAGCTTTCCATAAATAACAAAAAAATTCTTCATATGATATCACCTGTCAAAATTTGAATAATGCTCTCGCGTTCTTTAAAACAAAATTTATCTGCTTTTTTTAAAATATTTCATACAACATAAGCATTCTTCACTATACTGCATTAATAGTTTGTCTATCTTAACATAAAAATATACTATCGGAAGAAAATTTATATTCCTGGTAGTAACATTTAGTATGAATAAAAATGTAATTAGATAAATTTCTATGTATGGAAAAGTTCAGTAATTTGATTTCATGTTATAATGTAAAGAGCTTGAACATAGAACTGATTAGCTTTCCATAAATAACAAAAAATTTCTTCATATGATATCACCTGTCAAAATTTGGAAAATGCTTTCGCGTCCTTTAAAACAAAATTTATCTGCTTTTATTAAAATATTTCATACAACATAAGCATTCTACACCATACTGCAATAATAGTTTGTCTATCTTAACATAAAAATATACTGTCGATAGAAAATTTATTTTCCTGGTAGTAAAATTTAGTATGAATAAAAATGTATATAATAAGATAAATTTCTTATGTATGGAAAAGTTCAGTAATTTGATTTCATGTTATAATGTAAAGAGCTTGAACATCGAACTGATTAGCTTTTCATAAATAACAAAAATTTCTTCATATGATATTACGTGTCAAAATTGTCAAAATGCTCTAACGTCCTTTAAAACAAAATTTATCTGCTTTTATTAAAATATTTCATACAACATTAGAATTCTTCACCATACTGCATTAATAGTTTGTCTATCTTAACATGAAAATATACTATCGTTAGAAAATTTATATTCTTGGTAGTAAAATTTAGAATGAATAAAATATTTCATTGTCAATATTTGTGGTGTGGAGAGTTTAGTGTTGGCCACAACCCACTCGTTTATTTTATGTTTTAGTTTACTTTGAGCCCATATGTACCTATGTCTTTTTTATGTTTGCTTACTTCTAATATTCTTTTATTTTTGATTTGATTATTTTACTGGATACAGTTTTCTTTTGTTTTTGCAAAGTGTATATCTACCTTATTGATTTTTTTTCTTAATCTATATTTTTCTTCGATATGATGTTTTTTTATGTATGTGGCAATTTATGCCGTTTATTTGTAAGTAAATAAGTATAAAAATAAAATATTTATATTCACAACTCAAAACAACATAATTAATATAAGTTACTTTAAAATCTATGTAATATGAATATTCATTGATTAGTTGCTCGGATGAATGGAGCGGAAACAATTAAAATCTTTTCGATGATTTACAGATACCATTTCGTAAGTCGAAAACAGCTTTTTGAGTATATGAGGATATATTGTTAAGGAGATACCTAACTCATATACATAATGATATGATAATTACTTAGTCCTTTTCATTCACAAAATCACCAAAATAAGGTTGCAATAAGAGTTTTCTTCCCCCGCATGTATAGCATAGTTAATATATTATCATAATTAATTCGTTGTCTACCACGGGGGGTCTCCAGGAGCGACGTCAATATGATGTTTTTATAGCCTTTGCCGCGGGATCGCTTTTAATAGGGTTGAACTTTATGATTTCGTTGGAATCAAGTCTGTTCGGTTTTCCGGTTGAATTACTATTTAAATAACATACATATTTTTTTTTTAATTAACATTTATTTATATTCTATTTTATGTCGTCTATTATTTCTTTATTATATGTTGTCCCTAGACGTTGCTGAAAACCAGCAGCACTCTAGGGAAACCTTGTTCCTGGAAACCATGTGCAGCTGAGTTATTGGCATTTTGCTCTCCATTATTTTTCTGACATATGAAACTGATTTATATAATAGCATTGTAATATAATAAACAATATGCTTAGTTCAAGAAATGTATGAGGATGTATTATACCTGTTAGAAGGTCATATTAAATCTTATAAAAAATGGCCTCAAATATATTATTAAAATGAAGTCAAAACATATCATTATAAATTTATTTATTAAATTATTGTATATAATGTAAATAAATATATTGACATTAAATTTTTGTGCATAATGTAAACAAATATATTGAAAACTGTTTATTTTTATTTTTATTCGACAGTCTATCTCCTGCAAAATTGAATTATCAATGTATTATAAGTGTAGAATATCAAATAATCAAGTATTGATAATAATTTATTATACAAATATTCTATTAGCATTTACTTATATCATTCAAAATACTAGGACGATTCAAGAAAACTGAATAGATTAAAATATTCTAAAAAATCTCTTCGTAGCTGCTACAGCGCAAATCTCTAATCTCTGTAACTGTCTCTGGGGCGACCTCTATACCTTCTGCCACCCGTCTCCTTTGACGATATTTAAAAGCAGACCCGGATGCCTGATGATATGGACTATCCATTTGGATTGTTGTTGGGCAACCCTCTTTAGGAGTTGTCTCGTTTTTCCGACTCTGCTCAGTACAACGTCGTTTGTAATGTGGTCTGACAAATGGATCCTAGCCATGCGCCTGTAGCACCATATTTGAAGGCAGACATAATTTGACAAATTACAACTTCTTTCAATTGACCATATAAAAAAAAAAACATTAAATGTATTAATTTTAGAACGAAAATTATCATACTGTTTTCGAAAAACATTAAATATTTGTCATGCGTACCTCTGAAAAACTATTAAGCACGACCGATTGTAAATTTTCTATAGAATTTAAAAATCTCGAATAAAGTAGTAAAAAAATATTATTTTTTAAATATACATATAAAAATTATAAAATCACTTATGCAGTCGCAGGAATAAAAATATTTATATTTATTGAGATTTGAAAATTGACCTATTCGTTTTTAAAGGGCAAATTTTGACCGAAGCGAGCCCTGGTTCATCTGAACCATTTCATCCCAAACATTTTTTCTGCGCACTGAAAAAAACTTTAAAACAAATCATTCGGATGTTTAGTAAAACACCGGCGTTGAACATATTTTGACATTTTTTTAATCTGCGCCGATGCGTTTTTCTTCTTCTTCTTCTTCTCCTCGGAGATTTACGCTTTGTTTTTATACAAAGGGAACTGTCCAATTGACCTCACAGCGGGTGTTTTTGTAGATGAGTCCTTTCTCATTTACCGCTTATTATTATAAGTTTTTTTTATGTGTAATAATTTGTTTTCCATATACATCATTCGTGTACACTGGTTTCTTGAATAACTAACGATACATAATAACAACTTTCGTTATGCAAGAATAGATAAACAAATTTATTATTTACAAATATACTTTATATACAGCAAAGTTCGGGTTTATTTTCCAACCAATCCGAGTAACGCATTCTTTTTTATTGATTTTCTTGGGAGCAATTAAAAAATTTAAAAAAAAAGATGAAGTTAATTTGGTACAATATTATTAAGTAGATATCTAATCTACCTATCTAAATACTATAAAAATACAACAGTTAAAAGTAAATAAAAAAATATTATACCCATTTTCAAATTTAAATTACAATTGTTAATTTAAATTTTTTATCAATAAAGAAAATTTTTGATACTGATTCATATTTTTTTGCCGACCGCCGTGGCACAGTTGGTAAGCCGTTCGGTTACCAGCAGAGGAGAAATTTATTTAAATTCATTTCTCACGCAAACATTGCTTCTCTGAAGAAATTGGCATACGGCAATAAACTCGCCACTTGCGCAGGGTGCAAAGAAGTATTTATTATTATTATTATTATTTTAAATTCTATTACAACGTGACCACACCACATCCATGATTGGCAAGTTGACTGAAATAAATAGAGTCAACACTTCATCCTTCGGTGATCGTGCTTTTGCTGTGGCCGGACCAGCCTCGTGGAATAAACTACCACCTGAACTGAGGCAAATCGACAACTTAGCAATATTCAGGAAACACCTAAAAACTCACTTCTTCCGCGAGTCTTACAATAACCCCTAATATATTTTTATTTTTTTTTTATTTATGATAAACATGACATTGTACATTAAGAGGTTTGACATCAATATTAAAGGTATATATAAAAAAAAAAATATTATGTATATATTTGAGACAGAGACAATGGAAGGGTACACATACACATCCAGACCATTGACACTCTCTTGCGCTTTGTTGTCAATTAGAGGTTTTGCTCTCCAATATGCTAGGGATAATACCTGTGTTATATTGGATGCAGTCTTTGGTTTTGTAGGTTAAACAACATTATTTTAAAGTGGATTTAGCACAATTGATCATACACTTCCTAACATACATGCACAGGCACTCTCCATACACACGTAATATACTGAACCATATAAAATACACACACAGCACACACACACACACAAACACACACACACACACATACATACAGTAAACAAACAATAAGTTAAAGAAATGAGAAAGAAGTTACTGTGGTAGAAGTTATTCAAAGCGCCCTTGAGGTGAGGTTATCACAAAAACGGCGCTATAAAAATAATCCAAATTTATCATTATTATTCTCAAAATAATAATTTAATTAGGTTCATTGAATTTTCCTTCAATTTAATTTAGTCGACAGTTAAATCATGTTGTTTATTATGATTTTAAATGTTTTTACATTGAAAACATGTGAAACTGTAGATAAAATATGAAATATGTAAATTTGAAATGCTATATGCGTTTGCCTAGAAATAATTATATGTGCCTATATATTGCGTATTCAATAGAATATATTTGATAGGGTTGAATCGAAATTAGGTGAATTAATCTTTAGACATTATGAACAATGCTATTATAATATGTTCTAAGCTTAATGACGTGTTCTAAGAATTACGGAATTGATATTTAATGCATATTGCGGTCAAAGACAGAGATAGTCAACTTGAAATAGCAATAAAAACGGTTGTAATATTTTTTTTGTAAAAATTTTACCTAAACTATCGTGAAAACATGCAATGTATTCACATTATTTGTATATGGTCTCTAAGTATGAATTATTTTCAGTTTTAGAAATATAATTAAATACATAAGTATATAGATTTATTTATTTATTAAAATTGCACTTATATTAAAGATACTACATTATAACAATAACTTCATTATAAAAATGAATAGGTACATGATCAAATAATACATAAAAAAAAATATTTATTTATTTATTTAGTAGCACAATATTAAAAAACAAAATATATTAAAGATAACTGCTTCACTAGACAGAGTCTGTTCCGAAGCAATTATCAGTTAAGTTTGTTAATTTTGTACATTTTACAATGCAAAAAATATAACACATACATATTAGGTATAGAAAAAATATAAACAATAAAAAATACACATAAATCAACCTTAACAATAAATAAATATTATTTACATATCAACCTACACAGTAAAAAGTTCCCAAAAAAGATGACAGCCAAAAAATATATTAAGTGGGAGAAACTGAAAGAAATCAAATTATTATTGTTGAAACATTCTTTTCGTTTTGGAGTCTACCTACTATAATACATTTGGGATATAATATAATATGTCATACGAAACTTGAATTGTCCACACAGGCATTCTAAATGTTCTACTCTGAAATCTGAGTAAATCCATGTATGAAAGATATATGCTGCGAAGACTCTAAGTTGGTGTTTTTTGACTTCAAAAACCACGAAAAAATATAGACCATACAATTCTCGCAAATTTTGGATTGAAACTTTGTTAAAGAGAAATCAATTCTCTTGAACAAATCGACAATTGGATGAGCACCAGTATAAAAGTACCTACATACACAAATACATACACACACATTTATGATCCAGTTTGTTTTTCTAATATATACATTTCTCAGTTGTTTATTATTCATTATTTAAAAATAAACATAACATTTTTTAAATTACATTATATATAACAGGGGACAACATGAGGATATACGATCGAATATTTTAAAGTTGCATATTGGGGTGACATATATTATTATACAGGAGTGACATCTATGCGAAAACATTGTCACCTCACGTATAAGGACTGTTGCTTTCATTGTTTACAAACCAATTAATCAATAGATGGCGTTACAAAAGAAGTTTCTGCGTTACTTCATAGATGGCGATGGTATTTAAGCTTATTCTCAAAGAATAGATATTCACGATTAACAGTTATATATATGTACTTTCAAAAAATTGGATTGATGGCGAACTTGCGTTGAACGTTGCGCAAGCGCATAAAGTGATCACGCGGACCGGCCGATGACAGGTAGTAAGCCATGTAAGTAAGGTAGTAAGTCTTAGACTCGAAAAAAATAATTCTTAATATATTTAAGAATAAAATCAAAAAATTGTACTGATTATATTTTTTTTATTATTTCATTCTTGTTTTTGTGTAGATTCTTACTTGTTAGTAGATGTGCAATGTTTTGGCAAATGTAACAATACAAAATAGATACTCCCCTCTTTAACACAAGATTTTATCTCAATTAAAGAGGGTTATTATAAATTATATAATGGAATTTGTAAACCTTTTAAAAATGTATTTTATTTGTATTTTTGTATTGATTTGTAATAAATAAATACAAAAAAATATATGTGTCTTGATTTCTCGGTTCTCAACTTCGTCTCTGTTGAGATGTTAAAAATTGTCATAACATTTATCAAAAACAATTTTACATCTCAAGAGGACCACGATCAGCTACATAATATGTTGACGGAGGACAAGTCCCCATCAGCTGATCTTAAGCGTGTCCTTTTCAAAATATTATTTCAAAATGCCCTTACTATTTTGAAGCGTCTAATATCATTCCCACAACACTTACCATTTTTTATGTTTCTACCTGTTATTCGCAAAATCTCAACCAACAACCGAATATGGGCCAGATACAAAATTTTGACGCGATTTTAATTTTATTACATACCTGTCATTTTTCATCAACAGGTATCTATGTAATACGGGTCATAATTTATAATCATGAAAGATCATAATTTTATTTATAAACCTCTGCTATAACATACATATATTGTTGTGGGGTATGGTGTCATTATATACAATAAACAGTGTAATTATAAGCCAAATTGTACGTTTCGAAGGTTGTTATTATAGCTCCAAATAAAATATCTAATGGCTCCAATTATCTTGTGTCTACATTATTGTGACCCGCAAGTCAGAGCTATTGGGTCACAATTTAAAAACGAAGGAAAAAATGGTGATTTTTAATGCCGTTTTTTGGGAAAAGATTCAAAGCCGATGACGCTATTCATCAAAGAACCAGCAATTATAAAAGTTTTTGTACAAGTGTGTGATTATATATCGAAAATTAGGTATTAAACGATAATATATGAATAGTTACTAAAATATAACAAAAGACTTGAATAAACGCAAATTTAGGCAATTTTATTAAAAATATATAAATAATAATAATAATTAACACTTCCTTGCACCATGCGCAAGTGGCGAGTTTATTGCCATATGGCAATTTCTTTCCAGCCCAACTAACCAGTGTTTCCAGCCCAGTGAAGCAATATTAGCGTGAGAATTTAATTTAAATTATTTTTCCTCTGCTGGGAATCGAACCCAGGACGCCCGCACAGAGACCAAATATTTTTTTAATTGCATATATGCCACCTCATTTATAAGGACAGTTGCTTTTCATTGTTTACAATGAAACCAATTTCTCAAAAGATGGCGTTACAAAAGGGTTTCTTTGTTACTTCATAGATGGCAATAGTAATAGCGTCTTATTTTCAGGTGAATTGTTACACATTCAAATATATACAAACTTTCAAAAATTAAATTGATAAGGGAACTCAATAAGAAGGCAAAATTGGTGAACGTTGCGCAAGCGAATAAAGTGATCACGTAAACCAGCCGATGACAGGTCGTTAACAGTGTTGGTGCATTGAGTTCCTAGTTCTTCTATAGTATCCCAAATTCGTCTCTATTGAGATGTTGAAAAGTTTGTCGGTAAAAATATTAAAAATAAATTTTGTGTAGGTACCTACATTATAAATGCCAAGAGCTTCATACGTATGAATTTGAAAAACTTTTATAATTCATTCATCACGGCATATCCCACAGCTTGGGGTGACCAGGGACAGGTGTGAGGGTGTGCAATAATTTATAAATGGAAACATGACACATGCGTGTAACACCTCACAACTCTCGTCCCACCTTAAAAGGCACTACATTCAGAATGTGTGGTGAACCTCATTGCTGAACTATGTGAGATGCTTTTAATTATTATTGTTTTTATGTCATAATATATTATGCCAAAAATTCCAATTGAAATAAGCTATATCTTTTTGCAGACGATCTTCAATTATATTTCCATTTTAATATCTCTGATATTAACAATGCAGTCCTTCACATGAATGAAGATCTTAAATTTATCTCTTCTTGGTCATCGGATCATGGTCTTCTTGTTAATCCGACTAAGTCCCAGGCAATTATAATCGGCAGTCCTCGTCTGCTGTCATCTATAAGGAATTTGCAACTCCCACTGCTGTATATCAATAACCAATGCATTCCTTATACCAGGGTTGTAAAAGATCTTGGAATCTTCATCGATGATGACCTTTCGTGGCATGAACAGGTATCGCATGTTAGTAAATCTATTTTCTTTGCCCTACATTCACTTAATAAACTTAAAAATTTCCTTCCATTCCGTTGTAAAATAACTCTTGCTCAATCACTTCTTCTTCCATTGCTTGATTATGCCGATGTATGCTATTTGGATGCAAATGAAGTGCATCTCAATAAACTTGAACGTCTTCAGAATATATGTATCAGATTCATCTTTGGGTTGAAAAAATTTGATCGCATATCATCTTACCGTAATTTTCTTTGTTGGCCCAGGATACGCCAGCGGCGCAATATACACATTTTGTCACTATTGTACAATATTCTCTCGAACCCAAACCTGCCACAGTACCTCAAAAGCAAATTCACTTATTTATCCAATCATGGACTTCCACTCCGATCTGCTGAACGTACAACACTATCCATACCTATCCATAATACAGAATTTCTCAGCTCTTCGTTCGAAGTACAATCAGCAAGATTATGGAATAGCCTTAGTCCGAATATTGCGTCGTCTAACTCACTTAGTATTTTCAAGAAAAAACTAAAGAAGGAATATTTATCCTTGAACACCTGATCCCGATTTCCTCTCCTGTCCTTACCATATCCCTTTTCTTGCTATGAATTATATTTTTTTTTTGTTGTTTTTATAGTATTTAAGTATTATACGTATTTTCTTTGATTTCTTTTACTCTTTTTTATTTGCTGTTGTACATATACAATGTTGTCATACTTTGTAAACTGGTTGGTTGGAAGAAATTGCCTAATGGCAATAAGCCCGCCAGTGTACAGTTATATTTGTTTATATTATGTACAAGAAGATGTATAAATAAATAAATAAATAAATATATTAATTTTAAGATTTATAAAATAAATAAATCAAAAGCGTGCACTCAATAACAAGGTGCCATCTTATGATATTAATCGTCTAAAGTCGACAAATATAATATATACCTAATTTGCGTTTCCTTCACGCCAGATGACGTTTCTTAAAAAGTTTACGTATAATTATCAGGTTAAACGCTTTTTGTGTGTTTTCCGTTCGTTTCTTGCAGCACAGGATGATCAATCATTGGTAGAAGCGACCTCCGAGACATCGGGTTAATTACAGGAGATTTCTCTTATTTCGGAAACGCAACAGCTTCAGGCCAAGGACCAAGGTATATCTGGTGGCCAAATGAACGACAAACGACACGTTTGACGGACGTGTTCATATTCATAAATACGTACCATCACGCAAAGAGAACCGAGCGCCATACTCCTCTATTTCTGGTTTTCTTTATATCCATACATCGTATCATGCATGTTCGTCGATTGTTCAAGCTCCTTATATTTCCTTCTTTCAAAATATTATCATTCACGTGATCATACCATCGCTTACTGGGGCGGCCACTGCTATTCACCCATGTATATTTTTTTGGTCAATTATTCATCGTTCATTGTTTCAATTCTTTTTTTTTTTCTGCGAGACAATTACATCATATGTCTTCTTAATTTTCACATGGTTTTAGGCTGAAGGCCTGTTTTTTCAGTCGGAGACTGCCTCTTGTGATCTGGGTGTCCAGCTGACACTCCATCTTTTTACTGGTCTCCCCTTTGCTCTAAGACTCTTCGGGACTTCCTTGGAGACAATTTTGGGTAGTCGATTGTCTACCATTCTCTCGACATGGTCTCTCCATTGACGCCTTCGCCCTCTGCCTCAACGGATGATGTTGTCTGCATCGCATCTCCTCCTTATATCCTCGTTCCGTACTTTATCCACGAGTGTACGCCCACTATGGAGCGCAGTGTCCTCATTATAGTAGTCCGGGGGAGGTTTTTTGTTCTGATAGTATCGGCTCTGGCTTCGATGGCATAGGTCATTATGGGTCTTACGCATGTTTTGTAAATTCTGGTTTTACTTTCTGTGAGCATATATTTGTTTTTCCAAACAGTGTCCCTGAGGCAGGGCAGGCATCTATAACGGCTGCTTTATCTGTTTGTTCTGTAACCTCGTCATATAGATCATTGGCATTTGATATTTTGGCGCTCAAGTGTTTGAAACTTACATCATAATGCAAGTCTCAAAAAATTGGCAGTATAATGTTAATTACTGGTTTTGTGTTAAATTAATATTATTCGACATTGTACCTGTTAGTTGTCCGAGAAACAGTATATAATTAAATAAAAATTAAATATACCATTTATTTTACATTTATATAATATGTACGAAACTTTTTTTTACAAGATTATGATATGCAATCACAAAACAATTGAAGCAAATCACAAGACACAGAACAAATATCAATTAAGAATTTAATTTCAGAGTTTTTATATAAAAAATATTAGTGGACTAAGATAATGTGACATTATTACTTGAGTTTATACAAAATCTTACTGATTGTGAGTATATAAGTATTAGTCTCACAAATTCTTGTAATCCTGTTCTCAATGAAAAACAATAATTGATCGGAACTAGAGATGATTACACAATTAAATGTAATAATTGGTTCCCATCGGGTGCCGTACAGAAATATAATGTTGTAATATCAATGTAATACTTTATCAATGCGCAATACTTTAAACATCTAGAAGATGACGATCACAGTACGTTCCGTGTAAGCAGAGAATTTTCATTACAGGCTCACTATGGTTTTAATTGTGTTTCAGCATTTGATGAAGATTACATATAGCAGAGCACGTGAACAAAATGTATGATAAATTATTATGTGCAAAACGGATTCTCAACGGACATTGCTTTTTAAACATGAAAATTATAAAGGAAAAAAAAAATTATTAGTCATTGAGTAATGTATGTATATGCAAACTAAAGTGTGAGTAGGAACCAATTCTGGTACAAGTAGATAATTATATTCATTTAGTGTATGTACCTACACCTTTTTTCTTCTTGAAATGTTGACATCCCTTTTTTTTAATAAAAAATGAATATGTCCTTGTTAAACAAGTACATATACATCTTCCTACGTTCCTTACAATAAGCATAAATGCTTGTGCTATAGGTGAGCGAAATCGGTCGAGGCAGGATTAGAACTAGCGACCACTGGATTACTAGCCCAGCGCGCTAACCGCTCTGCCATCGATACATCTTTACAAAAGGGTTGACAACCCTTAAAAACATATCCATGAAGAAAATTTCGTTTGCATTTATACTTATATTATTGAAACAAAAAAATACAAAACTCAATATTCCGATATACGTGAGCATTTTGAAAGTTTTGGCAGATGAATTTGTAAAAAAAAAATGGACGAATGCGTCTATGAAGAGTGGATTGGAGGTTGTGACCAACGCAATACTTTTCACCACCAAGTCGCTCCAAAAAGTTTTCAAATTTTACATGAAATTTTTTCAGCATTTTCATGAAATGAATTTGTTAATGTTTTTGGTTTCAATATTTTATTATGAAAACTTGATAATCCTCAATGCTATTTAATGAGAGTGATGTGCCTTTTTAGCAATTTGAAAATGAATAGCAAATTTTAAGATTCCTGGACTTGGGGTCACGTTGAAATATTTGACAGTTGAGATTGAGAAGTACTATTCGGATATCTTTCAAAAATCTAATGGGGTCTAAGCAATTATTAGATATACAATTTAACTAAATTTAAAATAAATCGAATGAGTAGGTACCTACTTAAAATCAATAATTGATTAAGTAGAATAAACACGCCGTACATAGTACATAGGATTTAGTACATAGCACATTGTACACAACCTATAGCACATAGTACACAGCACATACACACATATACAATGTGATGAAACTTTCAGAATAGAATCTCAGCATGATATTAGTTGATAATCTGCAATAAAAAAATAACCTTAAAACTTGCGAATTCATAACTTTACTCATCATTATATCAGTAAGAGGTAGTGAGGAGTGGACACTTATTAAATCCAAATTTTTCTTGTTCGTATTTTATTTTTATAACAAATAAACGTTTTAGAGTCTCAGAGATAAGTTGCTGTAAGTAGTGTAGATAAAGGGTTAATAACGTAATTTAATATAATATATTATACTGAGGTCATAGAAACCCCACAGAGAGCAATACCATAACTGCAGGGGGGCACCGCAGAACCGGTTAACTTAATCAAAGGCGATTTATTAATCACATTACTTTCATAATTGTTTAGATTAACCAGTCTTTAGTTTTTTTTTTAAATGAAAGTCGATTAGTTTTTAGAGTGTGATGGGTTTAATTATGTTAGGTATATTATATAATCAACTATATGCGCTGAGAAAAGCATATTATATAAGTAACTATCAGTAGCGGAATGGCTTGTAGAAGCTGAAAATCTTGGCTTGCCTATGAATATTAGGTATGTTAAAAAATTCAAGAACCAATAGTTATTTATTTGTTTTTAGCAACCATACTACAAAATTAAAAATTGATCATACGATGATCAATTTTTATGCAACTATATTTGATGTAAAAATCAAAATTCAGAATTCAAAGTCTTTTGAGGACATGTGCAAAATTATTTATTTATTTATTTTATTAACAATACAAAGATGAAGTTACAAATTCAATTACACACTAGAGCTAGAAGCTGATTTCCAAATGGCAATATCTTCCAACCAACCAATATTCACTTGGTGAACAAAATTGTATTTATGATACGAACCTACATTTTTATGAACAACATTATTCTTAATCGAATATATTTCTTAATTGCATATACGCAAACATTGGATTTTTTTCCCTGTCGGGAGTCAAATTATCAAATTAAATATCAAAAAAATGTCAAATTTTTATTATTCTTAATAATGATTAAGAGTAATAAAAATCTATAATTAGGAATGATTCTTAATTATAGATTTTTAAACGATGATGATAGTGCAAGCATTTATGCTTAGTTTATGGAATGTATGAGGATGTATACTTGTTACAAAGACTTATTCATTCTTTTATTTAAAAAAAAACATGTTTATGAGGAGATGAATGTGTGTGAAGATTAGTATAATGTAGCGTTCGGTTCTTTCTGCCTACCCTTCGAAGGATATGGTGTGATGGTACATATTATGTATAAATAAGATGTAAAATTTAAATCGATACATTGAATAATGACGATGAGATCGTGTCAGTTGTATTATTCATCGTCATACATTAATTCTTACAAAAGGTGTTAAATGAACTCGGTGGTCAGACTGAACAGTGGGGGTGCAAGGTCGAAACCCAGCGGGTTCCATCATTTCAATAATACGCTGTGCGCTTGTTGAAGACCATCAACAATACAAGTGTGAAGAACTAACAAAAATAATTATGTAATCAGGTGCGATAGTAAGAGCTGAATCTAGGGTTCTCTGCGCCCGAATAAATATTGTTTTTTTACCCCCTGTACAAAATGTGGCGAAATTACTATCGTATTGGTGATCCAGAGAAGCACGAATTGGGTGAGAAATACTTTGAAATAAATATGTCCCGTGCAATAAGCGACTTTTCTGCATTTTGTAATAGTGCTTGTTTTTACTCCTCACTAACCCAAGGGGTTATATTAGTGGGGAGTTGTGATTTAGCAATTTTTAAGGCTATTTTTTACTATAGATAATCAACTACTATCATGCTGAGATTGTATTCCGAATGTTTAATAACAATGTATTTGTGTGCTATGTGCAGTATGCTATGTACGGCGTGTTTATTTTACTTTATCGATTATAGAATAAAGTGCTCAGTAGATTCTTTTTAAATTTTGCAATTTTGTACACCTGATACTCACTAAGACCCCATTAGATTTTGAAGGATAAATGAACAGTGCTTCTCATTTTTTTTTAATTATGAAATATTTCAAAGAGACCCCAAGCTCATGAAACTTAAAATTTGAATTTTTATTTTCAAAATGGTATAAAGGCACATCACTTACCTACATTGGAGAATTATCAAGTTTTCAGAATTTTACAAATTATTTTTTTATAGAATGACTTGTTAGTGAGGAGTTTAGCGTTGGCCACAGCCCACTCGTTTTCTTTAGTTTCTTGTTTTTATGTGAGTTTACATATATTTTAATTTTGTATAAAACATATTACAATTTCAGATTTATCTTATTCTTAATATTATTTTTTCTTGTCTCTTTATATACATTTTATTATAATATTTCTTAAAAATTAGTAATGTATTTCACTACACTATGTTTTTTATATGAATTTTAGTATTTGTTCACCAAATTATATAACATGTATTTAAACTATGTTAATGTCAATGAAATACAAAATTTCTGTCAAAACCCACACCAGCTAACACTGTCTTGTGTTGACATTAAATTTAAATAAATAAATATTTATTGTTTATTTTGTTAATAATAAAAAATTATAATTACATAATTTTTACATACAGTAATTGGTGTTAATTTTTAGTTACAATCATAGATAATAACCTACAAAGGCGCATTAACTGCCATTAAACTCTTTCAAACAACGTGTATTGTATTGTTGTAAAAGAAGTACTAAGAAAAAAAAACAAACAATCGATTTCTCAGAAATCAGGAAAAGAAAGAGGGAATTGAATAAAGGTTGGAAGATATTGCCGTTTGGCAATAAGCTTGTGAGTGTACATATTCTATTTACCTACAGAAGGGTACATATAAATAAATAAATAAACACTAATCTTTCTATAATAATAATGCTTTTAATAATAGATAATTTTCTTTATACTTACCTCTATTAGAAGTACCTAATAGAGAAGATTTTATTTTTTCAAGATTGTGCTTAATGATATATTTACAGCGTATTAGCGCCCCCAATTTATCTGCGCATGTACCAAGTGCACTATTTGAACAGATTATGAATTCGACCCTAGTCATGTCATGTATGTCAAATCTTCAAGATAAGTATAAGGTCTAGCTTTGTTCTAAAAGCCTACAATAATTTATTTTTATAATAACCTTAATGGGATCAACAAAGAGGATAACCTCCAAATGTACAGATGATTATTCAAGGAAAGTCCTGCTAAGAGCTTAAACTTTTAAAAGTTTAATCGACTACATATTTATATTAATTGTGTAATAATGCATTGTGTGTTTTCTAAATAGTTTTTCTTAAAATATATTTTTTTTCTATTTCATTTTACAAAATGCTCGCACGTGCTGGAAAATTGTTTTTTTTACAATTTTTGTTCGAAGAAAATTTATTTTACTTCATGTAAATTAATGTGTGTAATGGTAGGTTTTTTGCCATAGGACGATTTCTTTCAACCCACCAAAGCAACGTTAGGCTACACATAGTGAATATATTAATATATCCACTATGAAAAAAAAAAAATTTTAATCTAAATTTATTCACTCAAACCATCACTTCATATCCCACAAAGTGGGATAGCCAGCAGCAGGTGTGCTTTACCTTGTGCATTTTATTTATTTATTTATACATCTTTTTGTACATAATATAAACAATTGTACATTTTTGTACATTTTCATGAAACGAGTTTGTTAAATTACTTTTAATTACAAAAATTCATTCTGAAAACTTGATAATTCAATTCCATTTTATGAAAGTGATGTGCTTTTTTAGCAATTTGAAAATAAAAATAACAATTTTTAAGTTTTCTGAGAAATATTTGACAGTTAGTATAATTGAGAAGCACTCATCTGGGGGGCAAGTCTGGTCAAGCGGTGAAATCAAAACCCTCATGATTACCCGTATCATGGATATGATTATCTTATAGAGATGTATAATATCTTAATATATTATACAACTCCATATAATAATTAAATCCATGATATGAGTAATCGTGAGGGTTTTGATTCCATTGCATGACGGGACTTGCCCCCCAGATATCCTTCAAAATCTGATGGGGTCTATGCCAGTAGCGTGCCTAAAACGTTCGGACTACACAAACCCCGAAAAAAAAATTGGTAATGTCAAAAATTTAACGTTTTTTAGCGTTGTTGTTCATAGTTAGTGGCTATGAAAAATATTTAAAAAATCACATGCCAAAAATATAATCTACACTTGTGGTCATGTAAAGCATCATATCTACATACATTTCATTTTTCAATTTTGTAATATGGTTAAACAATAAAAAAAAATATTAGGTTTCAAATTTAGGCAAACCAAGATTTTCGGCTTCTATAAGCAATTCAAAAGTATAGAAGCCGAAAATAATCGAATGAGTACCTTTTTTAAAAAAAATGAAAATAATCGAATGAGTACCTTAGTCTATAATTGATAATAAACACGCCATACATAGCACACATACACACAGATACATTGTGATGAAACTTTCAGAATACAATCTCATCATGGCACTCATTAATAATCTGCAATCAAAAAATAAACTTTAAAACTGCGAATTGATAACTCCCCACAATATCCACTTGGGGCAGTGAGGAGTAAACAATCAGCCTTCATTCTATGACGTACATGAGTCTGGCAGTAGGTGGCTCTTGTTCTATAGGACAATATCGAAAAATTCCGACGTTGAACATTTACGATACTTAAGTGTTGGTACTTGCATACTATAAAGAGTGCATAACTTATAATAATAGTAATATCTGTATGTAATATGTCATTAAAATCGGAAGTTTGTCTGTCACATAAAATGCACGATAATTCATAATTTGACATGAAATATTTAACAGAATGGCGGGCGGTAATGTCCCGCATTTGACGAAACAATCGTAAAGCGCAAACAAAAGTAAGTACGAGCCATAAATCATATTTTACATATTACCCCTCTGAGGCTGCCACAGTAAAACGAGCTTTTATGATTATTAGCACATACCTACTTATACGATGCTGATTGGCACATGAGCGTGGCGCCTGCGATGGAACAAATGTCGAAGGGGTTTATCGCACGCCAATACCTTCAAAATATGAATATTCACGTATGCAAAGCGAAATAACCAACAATAATTACATTTTTATAAATTATTAAATGTATTCTTCATTGTACAATATTCTCTCTAATCCAAACCTGCCGCAGTACCTTAAAAACAAAAAAAAAACTTATTTATCCAATCATGGATTTCCACTCCGATCTGCTGAACGTATGACACTATCCATCCCTGCCACAGAATTTTTAGCTCGTCGTTTGAAGTACAATCAGCAAGACGATGGAATAGTCTAAGTCCGGATATTGCTTCGTCTAACATTTTGTATTTTCAAGAAAAAACTGAAGAAGGAATATTTATTCCTAAACACCTGATCCCGTTTTTCTCTCCTTGTTCTTTCCCGATGCTTTTTTGCTACGATGTTTTTATTGTTTATATTTTTTTCTTTGTGTATTGTACATTTTCTTTGTTGTATTTTCGCATTCTTCCTTTTGTTGATGTATTATGTTGATGTATACAAAAATGTTAAAAGATACTCGAGATTTTCATTAAAATAATTTATGCAAACGCCACAAACAAAAGAAAATAATGGCGTATATGAATGACGCAGATATAATATTTCAATACTGAAAGGTTTATTTTACGATGATGGATTTCTATATACCAGAGGTCACTAGTTCAAAACCGTAATAAGGGCTAAATCATATTCCATAAACCGAGTAATGATAGGTAGGTACCTACTGATTCCAATATCACGTAATAAGCATAATATCAGTATGGTGCCTGTATACACTGCATTTAGTTAATATATTTAATTAAATTGGATATAATTTATTTTTTACCTACATCATAATTGTTTCTTGGGTATCTAACAGGTAGGTAATATGTAAAATATTATTATTATTATTATTATTGACACTTTATAACATAACATTTTTGTCAGTAAAAATGGCGGACTTATTGCCTAGGACAATCAATTTCTTCCAGACAACCATCTGCTATATATTATGGATAAAGATGCTTCGGTACATGTACTGTTTTTCCCCCACCACGTGCGTATTAAATTAATATTTGACAAAGTATCATATAGTTACTAAGTATCTGTTAGGTAGTTAAATAAAAAACAAGTACATTGTCGAATTTATACTCTATGCAAATCAAACTGTGGTACCTACGTTAGCAGTTAGCCATACGTTGGGAAACACTGATCTACATTTTTTTTAAATAAACATGTCCTTGTTAAACAAGAACATATACATCTTCCTACATTCCCTAAAATAAGCATATATGCTTGTGCTATAGAACATAGGTGAACGAAATCGGTCGAGGCAGGATTCGAACTCGCGACCACTGGATTACTAACCCAGCGCGTTAACCGCTCTGCCATAATTTAAATTTAAATTTTATTAATTTTTGATGGGTCTCTAATTTTATCCATCTAAATTTTATGTTATTTATTTAATAGAGTACAATAGCCAGAAAAAAAATATAGTGTTTTAAGAATATGAGTTTTTATAGTGTCAGTTATAGTATTTTAACATGTAGGTATTTATTACAATATATTATATTACATTTTAACATGAAGGAAGAAAGGTAGGGGTGGGGCCGTGGGGGAGTGAGGGGAAGCATCGCCCACTGGAAATTCATATTTCAATTTATACCCCACGTGTCTCAATGTATGAATAATACTGAATATGATTAAATTGAATTAAATTAAATCTAAGGAGCAAAATCAAAAAGGTAAAGATGCTCAAAACAAAACAGAGCACAGATTAAATATCACAATTGAGCACATTTTTCATCACTCAAACAATTTCTGTTTTACCCAGTACAAGCTCTATTGATATATGAATTATATATGATATTTGTTCTAGAAAATTCAATGTAAAAGAGAGACTGCTTTCTAGTTCTTCTGATGGACAGTGAAAACGGAGTGAGCTTACATTTCCATACATTTTTTAAATCAAACGCTTGTGCTATATAATATTATGATCATTATTTTTTTATTGAATTTTCTGGGGTCCCTCAAGGTGGTGTCTTGTCTCCTCTTCTATTCTCTATCTTTATAAACTCAATAACTCACAAATTAAAGTGTCAGTACCATCTCTTTGCAGACGATCTTCAATTGTATATTCAATTTAATGTGAATGAGTATGTTGATGCTATTAATATTATGAACGAAGATCTCAGCTTTATCTCATCATGGTCCTCCCAGAACGGTCTTCTTGTCAACCCGTCTAAATCTCAGGCTATTATCATTGGTAGTCCCCGATTGCTGTCTAAACTTAAAAATTCACCTCTCACATCTCTTCAAATTAACAATCAACACATACCCTTCTCAAAAATGGTGAAAAATCTTGGTATTCTTTTTGATGAAGATCTTTCATGGCATGGACAGATTTCTCATGTCAGTAAAACTCTGTTTTATAATATCCATTCTCTCAATAGATTGAAGAACTTTCTTCCAATACATTGTAAAATTACATTAGCTCAATCCTTACTTCTTCCATTGCTTGATTACGGTGATGTGTGTTATCTGGATGCCAATCAAGAATTATTAAATAAATTGAAACGATTACAGAATGTCTGTATACGGTTCATTTACAATCTTAAAAAATATGATCATGTTTCGACTTGTAGAAATATTCTTCGTTGGCCAAAGATACGAGATCGTCGTAACATTCACATTCTGTCATTACTTTATAAGACTATTTATGATCTCTTTTCACCACAATATTTAAAAAATAACGTCGTTTTCTTGTCAAGTCACGGCCTATCCCTTCGATCTGCTGAACGTACTACACTAGCTATCCCTATTCACAATACAGAAGTTTTCAGCTCCTCTTTTCAAGTACAATCAGCTAGACTATGGAATGGCCTAAGTGATGAAGTAACGTCATCTCAATCCATTCAAATATTTAAAGGTAAACTAAAAATACTTTATTTGTCAAATAGATCCTAAATTCTTTCTATATCCTTCCGTAACCTCCTTTTCCTCATTGCTATGATCAGTGTTATTTTTATTATTCTTTTATTTTTAAACTCTCTTTTCATTTTTTTTTCTCTTTGTAATTTTTTTTTATATTTCTTACTCTTTAATGTTATTTTTTTATCAATTTATTTCTCACTTAATTAGTACTGTACCAATTTAACTAAGAGACTTCACGTTGCTCGGGTTGGTTGGAAGAAATTGCCTTATGGCAATAAACCTGCCTTTGTACACATGTACATAAATTATATAAATAAATAATTTTCAATACATATACAAAATATAAAACAATCAAACTAATATAGAAAAAGATGCACAGTTAGAAAAAACATAATTTCCCTTTACCAGAGTGCAAGCACTCGTGTGTAAAGGAGACAATTAAATACAAAAGACACAAAATATTATATAACTATACATAATTATTATCTATACAAAAAGAAGTTAATATAATTTGCATACCTATCAGTTGAATTTAATAAGTATAATTTATTTTTTTTTTGAATTCATTATATTCAATTGTCAGTCTCAAATCTGTTTCAAGTTGGTTGAACCACATACGAGAAAAACAATTATTTATTTATTTATTTATTATTTTCATCAACGGCTAAATAGCCTTTTACAAGTACATACAAAATAAAGTAGTATAAACACGTTTAATACATACATACAATAATATTATAAAATAAAACAAAAAGAGATGTATAAATGTACGAAATATCTACCAGAACATTTTTTGCATATTATATCTAAACATTTTTTAAGAAACAAATATCAAAAACAAAAATAGCATATATAAATTATATACCTAGGTATAAAGTAAATTCAAAAGTGTCATTAAAAAAGAATGAAACATAAAAACAGTTGAAAAATAAGCCATGAAACTAAATATAAATTCAAAATAAAAGAGTAATTGATAAAATAATAATAACATCTTATAGGGAAATAAAATTGACATTTTGCATCAAGAAATATTGATGCAATAAGTTTCTATATTTTGTCAATAACAAGTAATAAATATCGCCTAGACCAGAGTATGCATTACCCAAATAATGAAGCCGTGCTATTGGCGAGTAATATTGTTGCAGTGTACGTGTGTTAGAATAGTAAAAAGGTACCGTTTGCCTGTTAGAACGATTTGGCGCATGGTATGTAATTTGTTCAATAAGAGCAGGGCTGTCAAAACTCGAATGTACCATTTTGTGTAATGTAATTAAATCAAAAATTATTATATTATTTGTCATATTATTTGTTATATTTGACATCAATAAATGCATGAATGTGTTTTTTTTTCAAAGAAATAATTTTTAAAACAAATCCTGTGGTCGCGAGTTCGAATCCTGCCTCGACCGATTTCGTTCAACTATATCACAAGCATTTATGCTTAATTTAGGGAATGTAAGAACATACTTGTTTAATAAGGACATATTCATTAAAAAAAGGATATTTATTTATTTTATTTGCAGTGCGCTTCAGTAAACATCTTCACGATTAGTGAATTCTTGGAGTCTTGAAATAAAGAGGACCTTCTAGCTGATAACGACAAGGCTGTGACGGCTGCAAACTATTGTAGAGGGTCAATATTGATGGTCTGGACACGGTAATGAGCGAGTGAATTCACCGTGCAAGTGGTGTGTAATAGTAAAGTGGTTAACTGTACTCTAATAATGAATGTTGTATAGTTTCTAGGAATGGTTTTGGTGAAAGTTATGTTATATGCGTCACTCTATTGACTAACAGAAGCATTGAACAACTTCTAGAAATCAATAAACGAGTGAAGGTACATACTTACATAGGTTATTATAAAATCAATAGTTTTCGAGCAGGTATAGATCTCGTACATATATTTTGTTTATGGCTCGAATACTCATAAACAAAAATATAAAATAAGGAAATATACCGAATATGAAATATATAAAAAAAACTCACTACCAATATTATAAAATGAAATATATTTGTCCAGTTATTAACAGAGATAAACTGTGGTTTGATTAATTTTTAAGCTATTGTGATATGCGAATACTAAAGTATGTTTAAGTGTTCTGTGAGTAATATCGAATACCTATGGTAATTTTCGTAAACAAATACATACTGAAAACAATTAATTTAAAAACAAAATAATCATACTAAAATCAAATGCGTAACTTATATAAAAAAAATAAGTACATAAAATAAATAACAATGAAATCTGAAAAATCAAAGAAATGGATGCAGTACTAATGGTCTACAATAAAATTCAAGATAATAAAATATATGCATTAATAAAGTATTACAAATTATATATCGTGAAAAGTTGGGAAGAATTCAATATACAATAGTTTTGTAACGATTGTAAAAAAATGTCACCAAGTGAGCATGGTAATATATATATTCGTTTGATTTTAAAGAAAATATAATTGTCGAATATTTAGAGGACCATAAGTATAAACTTTTTGATACAAAGATCTGTTTAATCTTTACAGTGACCGCTTGTAAATGTTTTTTTATCCATAAATATTCGGACATAAACTTGAGAATATATTTCATAATTAATTTAGTTAAAAACGCACGATGATCACGAACATCTGGGTGTCGATATTTTTCTTTTAAGATCTAACTCATTTTCTACTGCCATCAGTTCAAGTAATAATTATTGAATTTCACTGGATGATTGAAGTATCAAGATTGAATGTAGTACACTATGTGAGCTTGCAGGTACCTATACATTCTCTCTTTCACTTATATAGACACACTCACACACATATACACATCCTTACACTCAGTGGCGGCTGGTGACCTTAAATTTTAGAAGGGCTCAAAATTATCATTTTACCTAGAAGATAAATTAACTTACTACAGGAATCAGAAAGCAGATATGTGTTTTCCATAGTTCTTTTGTGTAACGGAAATTAAAACGTGAATCATTTGTGCTGTATTTGGTTGGGTTTTAAATAACGTTTGTAATAAAATGCATCGATAAATCATAAAATGATTTGTGACACCTAATGAATTTTGATCATACGAAATTGAAAAAAAACTTCTGGCAGCAGCCGCAAGACTTCTTCCTGATTTTATACATTTTATTTCTAATATCATTTTTGTTTTTTTTTGCAATATAATAGTATCAATTAATTAAATAATAATACTAATATATTTCGGGTGATTTATAGTTTAAACTATGTAATATAAATTAATGTTAGTCTCGAGGAACTGCAACTGCTTACCTAATGTTCGACCATCGCAATGTACAACAAAATATGAATGAATGAAAATATACTATAATCCTTCGCGGGCACTGCTCCGTTTTGCTCGAAATCGGCATACATTCAGCGTGTACGGCAAGCTGCGGCAGCAGCGGGCGGTCGCGTGAACTGTATGGGTTATCCGGGCACAAGTCGATTGTGCCCGAGGAATAAAATATTTCATAGAATCTTGCTTGTTTTATAAAGCAGGTAGGTTTAAATACTTTCGCTAAATATACTACAGGCGTAAGACGACAAATATTAATAAATTAGAAAAATAATGTGTTCTCAAGATTTAATTATATACATTTTTTGTAATATTATAAACAATGTGTTTGGGAGGGCTGAGCCCGAGAGCCCTTTAGGAAGAGCCGCCACTGCTTACACTCATATGTACACACATACATACACTCATGCACTATCATTCAGATATAAATGTTTTTCATAATATGTAGCTTTAAGTATGTAAGCACAGCAGTCAAAATTTATTGTTAATAATGTGGAAATTTGTTATTGGTTTTAGTCTTATACTAATGCATCTATATAAAAAATATTATTATACTGTAAATTTCCCGGAAATAAAATAAAAGTACAGGAAGAAAAAGATCATACCATATTCATCATAATTGGTGCAATCTTGAAGCCGTTCTTCTTTCAGCCGCAGTCTTGAAATTCCTCCACTGGGATTTTCACGAAACACAATAAAAAAGTAAATCCACCAAACACGATTCGAATCAAACAACCGTCCACAGCGTTTCGAGAACAAAAAAACGATCACTTAATAATATAAAATAGCACTTTTGATATCAGTCTCGGACAGGATTTTCAATTTCGATCGAATTTGCGAGATTTAAACTGTTTTTTTTTTAATTTTGATAAATCCACGTATAATAAACAATTTGATTTTATAAATTTGTGTTTTGATTAATTTCAAATTATAGATCCCCCGAAGGCGACTTCAACATGGCGGATCTAGACGTGGAATGGCAGAATTTCAATGTCAATTTCGTAATTATTTCGTAGCCATTAGGAAGAGAAACTAGTATTTGCTATTATTATTATTTATGAATTGTTCACAGCACTTTAATGTCTTAATAATGTGTTCTTATCAAACAATGACAATCAGTTTCAAATCAATAAGATATGATGTGCTATGTAATTGCATTTAATTTTGTTGATATACGTGTTTTCTTCGAAGTTATATTATATTTTTGGCTACTTGATTGGCTTGTCACTATTTAATATATTTAATACTTAATAAATTTTTGCACTAATATATTTCGCTAATAATCACAGACATGAAGACACTTGTTTTTTTATTATTAATAAAAGTTTATTTACTGGCGTTCGGTGGTTTGTATCTAAAAATAAAAAAATAAAGCTATGATAAACATATGAAATAAAACTCTCTTTAATTATTCCTCTATAAATGTATTAAAGCTACGACGGACGGTTTCGTAAAATGTTTATTTTAGAGTGTCAAAAATAGAATTTTATAGAATTATTAAAAAGTGTTTTATTATTGTAACTAAAATAAGAACGTTCTAAAATTGTAGATTTTAGATTTACGGTCTTATTTCAGCGTTATAAAATATCAACTTGGACTAAATGGTATAGGAACGTACCTATTTTGGCCGTAACGTTCATTAAAAGTTACTGAATAAATAGAACAATTAAGAAAATGATGAAATTTTCATAATTATTCATAATACGTCTGATTCAGTAACTTTTTAAGAACGTTCCGGCCAAAATAGGTACGTTCCTATTCCATTTAGTCTGAGTTGATATTTTAGAACGCTGAAATAAGACCGTAAATCTGAAGTCTACAATTTTAGAACGATCCTATTTTAGTTACAATAGTTACTGAATAGGGGGTAATAATATCATGTTGTCAATAATTAGATTTAGCGTTATATGCCCTCTTTCCAGGACGAATAAAACTTACAAAACGGAAAACAAAGTTATTCCCCTGGTCAAACATTTGATTTTTTAATGGCTTAAGTGCAGTTTCCGGTACAAACTCGCGAACGTGCCGTAGGTTCCGTGATTAAACCCGACCGATTATTATTACTCCTGACTAATTGAATTTTACCAAGTTTGAGATGTTCGTGCAATTCGGGAATGGGCCCAGAGAATTTATGCATTTATGGTAACACCATGAAAATGTACCATAAAGACCGCGGCAAATGAATTGGGTTAAATTGGTATTATTATACCATCATCCGTAAAGTAACATATCCACTCTGAACAAAGAAATGCTAATCGGAGATGATCTTTAATTGATATAGAACAATAGTAACGAATAGATGTCAGAAGGAAGAACGAACTTTGATAATAAGCAAATTTGTCTTTTGTTCATTATTCGAGATATTTGTTCATTTCAAAGGAAAACCTACCTATGCACATTTTAATACTCGATTAAAATAAAAATTAAAGTACATACCTACTTAATTTAATATTTTTAAAATTATTCCATCGCGAGGAAAAATCGATTAATGATAACTTAGTTTTAGCTAAAATATATTTTATTTTATTACACTTTAAAAGGGCCTTTTTTTAAGTTGAAATACAAAAAGTCTTCAATAGTCCGCGATTTTACTAACACCTAAGAAAACTAGATACTCCTTTGATTAAATATATTTTTAATACTCGTTAATTACTGACGCTAACTTCACTGCAACAAAATATTATGTGTCCCCCTTAAGGGGGCATAGTTGGCTATAGCAGGCAAAATAGTATAATATATTGAATTTTTTTCCCCCAGTACCTACCCTCTAAAGAAACACGTTTGAAATAAAAATAATTTATATACAGAACTTTTATCTATTGCATGATTTTTTCAAAACTTGAAAATGTTAAGTACTTTCCCTGTAAAATTAGTTTTAATAAAACCCTTTTTTTAGTGTTTAAAATGTCCACAACTAAAAAAACTACAAGATCTATGAATTAGATTTTTACTTCAATCAAAAAAGAATAAAGAAATCTAGCAGCTGAGTTTTCTTAAAATTCATTTATTTTAATTACTATTCTTGATATAATAAAACTAAATTTTACTTTTTTCACAGTCGTTTATTCTAAGGGTAAAGAGATAATTATATTATTACGCTTGCGCGAAAGCTAGTACCTACCTCATTGACGCTGGGAACCAATATTAAGTACAATATTAATACAAACTCATTTTATAATACAACTCACTCTCGCGAGTCACAATATTACTTACCCTAACCAAACAACAGTTTTTATGTGTAAAAAACAGTTTTGACTGTTTTATCACGGAGAGGTACCTACGGAACGATGTGGTTTGAATACAAATTTTCGTTTACATATACGGTGCCCTTATAATTATCAATTTCTCAGATATCATAACTTGTGATAGTTAAAAAGTTAATCGAAACAAGTAGGTACCTACATATGTGAATGTTACTGTCAAAATGATTAACTAGAGGTGATCTAGCAAGAAATTTGTTTTATGTATGAACCTACCGTCGGATATTAACAATGTAACTCATCTTTAGATACCTACCTAAATATTTATTTATTTTCGGTTATAAAAACCATTTATATAATAAAGAACATAATACAAACACATCAAAAAAATCTTAAACAGTTAAAAAATCTAATAAATGGAATATTTATATTAGGATAAATAACAGATATTTTTTAAAATTTATATTAGCTTTCAAATAGCATTAGGTATAATATGTAGGTATATACCTAAAGCTTATGAATTATTTTAACCTTCAATATAATTTTAGCATGATAATATTCCCTGGAGATACTTAACTATTAGGTAAGCGCTTAGGTAAATTAGATAGTTATATAGAAGAAAAAATATTAAATTTATATAATAATTATTATGATGTTCCTCTGTGCTAAAAATATCTACTCTTCTTGAATATCGCATTGAAATAAAAATATAAGATAGGCATTAGGTACCTTTATAATAAGTTTCGTATATTTTTATTACAATGCGATTTTTAAACGCGTTACATTATTTAAGATGGCAATATAAAATATATTTAGGTACTTAAATAATAAGCAAATTAACTTATTCTATCGCTCATAAAATGTATTTCACACAAACACAATGCGACTGCGCACAAATAGCTAATTGACATTTTCCCTATTCAAATACTGCTGTATGCAATTTCATTAAAATCTTCAACTGCATAAATATATGTTGTAATTTCAAAAATATTTTTTTTACTTATATAAAACGGATTTATGTGAAAAACTACGGCCAAAAATCATGTTCGATTTTCAAAAAATAAACAACTTTTTTTTTGAAAAAAAAAATGAATATGTCCTTGTTAACAAGTAGGTACTAGGTACATATACATCTTCCTACGTTCCCTAAAATAAGCATATAAAATTTTGGTATGAATCACCGAATATTTAGGTATAATGTTATATACATGATGTTCGATATTCAAACTTTTAAATATTTTTAAGTAGGTACTTATTTAGGTAGGTACTTAATTCTGATGAATATAAAATAACAGAACACTGATTTAATTGGCTACTATCATACAAAAATAATCGATGTTTAAATAGTAACACAATAACAGACAAAATTGATTTTATGATTCGATTCGATATTTGAATATCAACAAATTAATGTTATTCAAAAAAAAAATCAAACTATTTCGAAGTCATTTGCTACAGGCGCAACAAATTTGTTCGAAATTCACGTTTCAAATCATTTTAGCGGATGATTTCGAAATAATGAAAAATCGCCGCAGCCGACGCGTCGTCGATGAAAATGTTCGAATTTCAAACTCAAATCACGAGAAAAAAAAATTTGAAATCAAATCACAAACCATCGATAAAATGTTCGAATTTCAAACTCAAATCACACTAAATTGTACACCATTAGATAACGTGCGAAATTTAAAAACCACGCCAACATCTTAAAAAAGTTCGAATTTCAAACTCGAATCACACCGATCGCCTTTATTACAATGTTATGTTAACATATGTAATATTATTAATTGAATAAAAAACATCATTGATGTTGTCACTTTTTGTAATTTGATAATGCGCATTGGGTTGGCGAAAGCGAGCGACCGACGAAACTAATCAAATCAAATCACGAACTATCGAAAAAAATGTTCGAATTTCAAACTCTAATCACGAAAAAAATCGAATAATAAAAAAACTCAAATCACGAACCATCTTAAAAAAAAACGTTCGAATTTTAAATACGTAACACACCAGCAATCTTAAAAAAAACGTAAATAAAAACATACACAGAAATAAAGCGTTTTGATTATGTTGTGTAAACGTAATATTATTATTACAACGTGTCGTTGATGTTGTCACTTTTTGTAATTGATAATGCGGTGGGTTGACGAAAGCGAGCGAGCGAACGACAAAGCCCGAGGACATGCCCGGCAACAGGACGGACTGCGATGAGGACACCAACCACAACTTGCCCGGGGCAAGGATTAATCACACTGAAGCTGATAGCGGTGAGTTTCGTCCGCTTAGGTGGGGTGGGGGGTAGAGTAGCAGCGGCGCTCGGACGAGCGAGACGGACGATGGGCAGGTAACAGACGACCTCTCCTCTTCCGCCGCGATGACGACGGTGATGATGATGATGATAGTTTTGTTGGACGCTATGGCCAATCCAGCATGACTTGCATACCACGCGGTCATTGCTGGGCCAGAGAATGTACTCGGATTTAAACAGCGATAGGCGGGGCGTTATTATTATGTTTTAGTTTAAATTTGTTATTTTTTTAAATTCGGATTAGTGTTTATTAGTCGATCGATTTTTTTTTAAATAGTTTCGATCTTATGATATTGTTCGTTTTTTCAAAATTCTGAGCAGGTAGTGAATAATTTGAAATAGGTAGTCAAATAGTCGATCGAATAATTTGAAAATATTTTCGTTCTAATGAAATTATTCGTTTTTCAAAATTCGGAGTAGGTACCTATAGTGAATATTTTGATATAGTAAAATGGTGGATCAAATAATTTGAATATATTTTCGTTTTAATGATATTGTTCGTTTTTTAAAATTCGGAGTAGGTACCTACTGAATAATTTGAAATAGTTTAATCTTATTTTTTGTCGATTAATGTCGATGGAATAAATTGAAAATATTTTCGTTCTTCTGGTACTATTATTTTTTTATTATTTTATTATACTGTACGTTTTTATAAAATTCGGAGTAGGTGAACATTTTGATATAGGTAGTAAAATGGTCGATCGAATAATTTGAAAATATTTTCGTTCTTATGATTTTTTCTTTTTTAAAATTCGGAGTATTTTTTATTAGTCGATTTAATTATTAGAAAATATTATTCTTATTACGATATTCTAGTTTGAATTTGGAATTTTTATTTTTTTGTCAAATACGGAAGAGTGTTTACCTTATAGTCGATCAAAAGTTATCAATTAATTTTATATTGTTTTTGAAAACAGAATGAGAATATTAATTTATATGCTTAAGATATGTTTAAATTTTAGAATAGAACCACTTCATTTCTCATGCATTCATTGACGAAATACAAGATAAATACAACAATTTGTCGGCCTTCGTGGCTCAGTTGGTTGGATATCTGACTGCTGATCCAAGGGTCCCGGGTTCGATTCCCGGTGGAGACACAGTTTTTAAAATTGTGTTTTCAGTCTGGATCTGTGAGACGATAAATATCGTAAGTCTCCAGAATGTGCGTGTTAAATAATTATTTGACATAGTACCTGTTAGTTGCCCGAGAAGCTACATAAATAAATAAATAAATAAACAAATAAAAAATTTAGGCACAACAAAACAACAATAATTGCAAATACATCAATAACATACATAATAAAAAGGCAAGGGATATTCTTACGACTCAACCATAGATAAATTCTTATCATCCTTTCCATACCCATAGAAAGCGCAGATAAATCAAGTTATAAAAATATTTACCTTTGTTTATACTTTGTTATAATTGTAGATCTCAATGAAAAAATAATTTATTTATTTATTTATTTTCTTTGGGAAGCTACAGCTCATTTACAGTTTAATGATACAAAATTATTTTTACATTGTTAGAGCCAAAAAAAAGCATTCCATCAACATAATATAAAAACAAATAACAGTTTACAAGACAAAAATAATTCATGCACACACATTCATACACACACTCATACACACCCTCATACACACACACACATACATACATAAGTACACATCTATACAACAACTAGGAAAGGGAAGAGAAATGAGAGAAGAGAGACTAGGAGGACAGGACAGAGGGATATTGGTTGCGCATCACCTTCAGAACATCATGTCTAAATCTGTAATATTTCGCGTTGAATATGTCTATCTCAGCTGAGAATGTATTGTTATATTGGCTGCATATGCGTATAATTGTTGAATTTTTCCTGATATTCGTTCTACTTGTTGGAATATGAAGTAATTGAGGTCTACGAACCATTCTACCTGGAACATGGATAACTACTAGGTTGACAAGTTCAGGCGAGTCTATGGCTTTGTTCAAAATTTTATGCAGCAGCGATTGGTCGTGTAAGACTCTCCTACATTCAAGCGTATCAAAACTATGATATTTAAGTGACTGTTGATAACTATTGAAGTTAAGGTGAAATTTATGATTTATATAGTTTATGAATTTTTGCTGTACTTTCTCGATTCTTGTGATGTGTACTGCGTAGAAAGGAGACCAAATTTGAGTATAGAATTCTAGCTGAGGGCGTATGTATGTAGTGTATAAAGTGTATAAGGTTTTAATGTTACTGAATGGCCGGCATGTGCGAATAATAAATCCTAACATCTTATTTGCTTTACTTATGATAATATCAATATTATTTATGTAATTTAATTTAGAGTCAAGTATCACACCTAGGTATTTATAAAATTAAGTTAATGTAATAAGATGCCAATATTATGTATTTATATTTTCTTCAAGTTGGTTTCCATGATGCATTTATGACCATTGAAAAAATGACAAAGGTAAATATTTTTGTATTTTGATTTATCTGCGCTTTCTATGGTTATAAATGACCTAAAAACATAGACGACGTCAGAAAATTTGTCGTGTAAACAGACACTTTTTGGCGGGAAAACGCTTTTCTCGCCAATTCCGGTCGTAAAAATAGTGGCACCGTAATAAAAAAGTAGTTAATGGAAGGACAATATAAAACAACATAATAAAAGAAAATAGAGGTAAATGATAGAAAAAAACTAGACATCAAAGAAGAAAAAAAAATGTATTACGTAGTCTATTTAAACAACAAAAATAAACAAAGCAAAGTAAAAATCAAAAAATATAATTTGCGCTAAGTATCATTTTGAAACCATCTATAGTGTGTACATTAAATATATGTCATTATTTATATTATTATTTTATAATTAAAAACTCTGTTTAAATATTTACAAATATAATTTAGGTAATGTATTTTATAGCCGGGATTGGGGTATAATTTTTATTGAAAAAATTTCAAATTTAGAATAATATTGTTTTATATGCAAAATAAAATATTAACGAATTGCATAATAAAAGTTTAGCATGTTGCTTAATATTTGCATACTTCATAAGCAGAAAATGATATAGGTACTGAAGTTAATGCTGTCGATTTATTAAGAAAAATAAAATCTCTTGAACAAATCAACAGTTTGAATATAATAATGATATTATTGTAGAGTAGAAGATTATCATTTTATATTAAAAACAATTATTCAATTCCATTGGAATGTCTGAGAACAAAACTCGTTTTTTTCCAACTCGGTATGAACGGAGAATTTTGTTGAAAATTTGCAAAAAATTAGTGTGTAAAAAATTGGATAAAATTTGAAACATTTTTAATTCGGGAGGATTTAAAAAAAAATGAGATCTATCCAGGAATCTAAGTAGAATCTAGAATACCAACAGCTTTTTTTGGAAAACAATGATATTGTACATAGGTGGAAGCAAAAAATAACACGTTACCAATTATACAATTTCTCAGTATCAAAATATAATAAAAGATCCATAACTTCTCCAATATAAGTATCTTACAAAATAAAATAATATAAATGTAGATATATACCAAAAGATAATATTATGAAATACGCATTGAACATTACCTTTGGGATGAATAGTGATGAACAAGAACAGTCTTTAAAAAACATGTGACTGAGGCAATATAATAATATAAACATGATATTCCAACTGTCGATTTGTTCAAGAGAATTCATTTCTCTTAACATATCGACAAAGTATCAAGCCAAGACAAGCGAGATTTGTATGCAGGGTCTATATTTTACATGGTTTTTTCAACTTTGAAGTCAAAAATCACCAACTAAGAGGCTTCCGAGTAGTAATTAGGAGTAAAATATTTAGTATGTCTGGTATGTCTATGTGTCTCTGTGTGTGTGTGTGACCCTTATAACTTTTGATCCGCTCAATGCACAGAGCTTAAAATTTCAGAATGTATAGAAAATTATAGGTCTACAAATTTATTGTTTCAGTCAGGGGTTATCAACTTTTGAATTTTTATTTTATTTTTCCATACATCTCAAAAACCTTAAAAGCCGGAACGCTGAAAATTGGTATAAATGTAGACAAATACAAAATCACAATTTTTCACAAAAGTTCCATAGTTTCTTAAACATTTTAATTAAGAAAACATTTTTATGATATTTTTTTGTTTAACTTTCTATATTTCCAAAAGTTATTAAAAATATCGAAAAAAGCCGGAACTCCCCCAACTAGATAATTTTTTTTTATAAAAAATTTGAGCATTGTGGAAGAACATCTCATACTTTTCATAACAATTTTTATAAAAATTGAAAGTGAGACATCGCTTCATACAATTTGTAAGGCAGTATACATTACATTACACAATATCTACGGGAGGGGGGGAGGTATGACATTGCATAGGAAAGTGTATAATAGATTTAACCCAGGGGGGCAAGTTCAGTCAAACGGTGAAACAAAACTCTTACAATTACCTACCCATATTATGGATATAACTATCAAAGGATTTTGATTTCACTGTTTGACCAGACATGCCCCCCCCCCTTAGCAGTAGGTAGGTACCTATCTTTAACAAGAGCCGTTTTTACCTACATACATAATATTTTGAATATTGATGGAAAAACAATACGATAGTCCAATATTGATCAAAAAACTATACTAAAAATTCCATTAATTCAAGACTTATTAATGGAAATTTCAGTTTCAATAAGTTTTTTGTTAAACATTTGACTATCGTAGGTATTGTTGTCCCATCACTATTCAAATGATATGTATGTAGGTAAAAACGGAGCTTGTTAAAGATACTGCTCAGGGCTAAATCTATAAACATCCCTACATAATGTCATATATAGAAGACCTATGTCCTCCTGCTTTGATTATAATATTATTATATTGAATTTTTGTATACAACGATCCATTTCAATTGATAAATTAATTCGTATAAGTTTAGGTAGGTTGTTTTTTGGCCCAAAGCGATATTATTGATCATTGCAAAATTTCTTTCGTGTATAAAAACAGTGACTCGTTTCAAAAGGATAAATTATTTTTGATGGGGAAATCCTGCGGTTTTGAGGCGCGTATTTGTCTGCGAGGAAACAAAAAGATGATGATAACGAATTTCGATATCTTGGGTGTTTCGATTATACCTACCCAAGTATTTGGTATTATTTTTATTATTTATTTAAAAAAATTGAGCAACGTACAAATATAAAATTTTCAACAATATAATAAATAAGATTTAATAAATATATTCTTCACTCGCACAATCAGAATTTACATTTAGACATAACCAAGTAGCAAAACTAATACATCAATATTTAGCTATTAATGATGAATTAATTGACGCCTTAAACATAAAACCATTTTAGGAATATAAACCGGTTTCATTTGTGGAAAATATTAATATTTCAATAGGAAAACCAAAATCACCGTCTACAAAACAGTAATACGTACTGTACTAGCATATGGTTGTGAGGCGCTTACACTGACAGTAAGGATGGCCGAGATGCTGGACATTTTTGAAAGAAAGATCCTCCTTCGAATCTGTGGACCGGTAAAAGAGGGAGACCAATGGCGTATTCACACAAATGATGAGCTGTACGAAATATACCAGGCCCCAAGCATCTCAACACATTTAAAACTGCTTAGGTTGAGATGGGCAGGACACGTACAAAGAATGTCAGAATCACGCGTCCCCAAAAGAATACTGAACGGACACCCAGGTGGAAGAAGATGAGTGAGAAGACCAAGGCTGAGGTGGGAGGATGAGGTCAGGAGGGATGCAGAGCAGCTGCTTCAAGTGACAGACTGGAGGACGGCAGCCGAGGACAGAATGAGTTGGAGGCTAAAGTTACAGGAGGCCAAGGCTCGATATGGGCTGTAGAGCCATCGGAGAGAGATTAATATTTCAATTTATTTCGATAAATCAATTTTAACTGATGACCGGTCAATTCACCATAACAGACCCGATATAATAATACACGATAAAATAAAAAAAAAATAACAAAGGTACATTTGCGACGTGGCTATTCCAAATTCAAGTATTGGTACTTGAATTACACTGCTTTAGGGAACGAGATTAAAAGACTTTGGAATTCTCGTATAATAATAATAGTACCGTTCATTATGTCAGTTACTGGCATTATTCCAAAATCGTTTTGCCGTGATTTTGAAATTTTAGATTTATCGAAAAACTTAATAATTATAATGCAAAAAACGGTAATAATGAATACACGTAGAATCGTTAAAATATTTTTAAACGTTTTGGTAATCAGGAATCATTAGGGTTGATAGGTAGTATAAAGACCTAATAATTTGATTTGTTAAGTATCTGGATGGGTGAATTATTCCCAATTGAAAGCTTGATCAGTGCGTTTGTTGCATTTTATTTTGATCTGTTGAATAATTTACAATTTACGCATTGACCTGCTAATTCTTTTGAGGAAGTGTATAATGGTAAGAATTATAATTGAGTATTATTATTTGTAGAACTTAATTATTATTGATATCATTAGTAATCGGACATCGCCGTAAAAAAACATATTAAGTAAGTAATTATAACTTAATCAGCCCACCTAATATGATTTCATGTTACGTGTACTCACTGTTGGTAACAAAACAATGAATCATTCATGTTTAACGTGACTCCTGAGAAGGATCCTGGACATACATAATATGTCCACGGATCTGATCCTTTCCAAATTATTATATTGTGGAAAGGCATCGGTACAGTGGCGAATTCTAAGCGGTGTTGGTGTTTTTTTTTTCTAAAAAGAACGTTGATGTGAGCTTTAATTGTTCGTCTGATTGGTATATTGAAGCTAATAATTTCCAGAAGATATTATTAAATATCTAATAATTTTATAATAGGTATATTTGCTGTGAGGTACCGGCTTAGATTAGTCCTTCCACTCTTTTGTATTATTATCGTTTTCAGGTGTCCCGTAACACCCAGGTAGGTACCTACCTACATAATCGAAAATAAAACAGGCAAAATAACATCTCACATTGTTCAAAAATGACGTTCACCACCCTTAATGAATAATGTTTACTTTTTTGGACGAGACTGGTACATGGGGATGCATGCATGTATTGTGTTTACTTTTATAAATTAATGCACACCCACACACCTTTCGCTGGTTACCCCACCTTGTAGGATACCTATGCTGTGATGGTATGAATGAATATGTTTAAACGTGTGTCGTTTCCGATGTTATGTAAAATATGATCAGTGACCGAGGTCGATGTCGGTTTGTATGATATATTTTGGGTCATTGCGGGTCACACGCGCCAACTAGTGAACTAGTGTTGGTAGGAAGGTATTGCCTGGAGGCGTTTCGTGCTACGACCAACATCGGGTTATGACATTGCGATTGGTCACGGATAGTGATGGAGTAAGAGATCCTCATATCTTGGTCATTTTATGTATAGTATATAGGGATATCATAATATTAAATGGAAAAAATACGGACGTTGACAAGAAGAGTTCAGATACATATTTATAACACGATAAAGCGAGAGAAAAATACTTTAATTCTGACACAGAACAGAGATTCCTCTGTTATGTGGATTCAGTCCATATAGTCTTAAATATTATTTAAAATATATATCGCACTTATTAAGTGTGTATACATAAGTGCTCTGTCTCAATAATTGTCTTTTTTTTAATTTACCTACCTACCTCTACCTAATTGTCATGTCCCCATATACCAGCGGTCTGCTGTATAGGGCATTATATTGTTAAATTTGTGTGTTTTTTAAGTTTAAATTATTATAAAAGATAGGTAGGTAGGTACTTATTATTGTTTATAAATAAATTTTGAAATAGATAGGTACCTATCTATTAATTATCACACTTTAGACGTGAAGTTTTGAGTGAGGTCGATTATTCAGTAGGTAGGTTAACTAACCTAACCTAACCAATAAAATATTTCATTCTGTAGGTACAAAATGTTCTTTGAAAGTTGCCAGGATACGGGTAGATAAACAGATTATTATTTTGTTTCAAAAAATGCCATCTAAAACACGAATTAAAAATAATATTTACCTATTTTTTGATAAAAAAGTAGAATTTTTTGCTTCCGTGAATATTTCATGGGTTGTATCTAACTGAGTATACCTATTAGATAAAATTAGGCTATTTTTGAAAGATACACAGTAAATTGAAAAAATAGATCAATAAATTAAAAATAGGTTCCTACCTACCGGCCTGCGTGGCTCATTTAGTTATAGGTACCTATATAGGTAATCTGATTTGATTGATACAAGTCGGTATGTGGAAAAAATGGAATTTTACCAAATAAATAATGTACCTAATACAGTTATTTAAATAGGTTTCCTAAGACACATAAAGTACTATAATAAATGTATTTTTAATAAGGTTTAAAGAAATTTTAGGTTTAACTGATTAAAGAAAAGTTGACATATCAAATGGTTATTTTATAATAAATCAATATTCATTTCAAAAATTTATGGAATAAATACAAATTTTAATAACCTACATAATAATTTTGAATGAGAAAAATACCAGAAGAATATTCATAAGTACCTACCTACCTACAAACAATATAAACCACACTATAACCTATATAAGTGTTTGAAATTAGAAAATTCAAGAAAATGACATTAGGTGGGTACCTTGGTGTTCGATATTCAAAATCTTATTTTAAGTCCACCTACATCCAACAACCTATAGTAAAACTATGAACGCACTGTTCTAAATATTAATTTTGAATGATTTAAATATATTGTGAATTCACCCATCATTACCTATTTAAAATTATCCATTGAATGACATTATTCCAAATTCAAACTTCGTAATAACATTGAATGAGTAAAATGTAACATCTATTGTGAATTCAAACATCGAACAGCCATCATTAGGTACCTACTCATAGGTACCTACTTAATTATGACTGGAAATTTATTACTTTTTAACAGAAAATGTAGGTAGGTACCGACCTGTATTTATAAAATTATCCATTGAATGATAGATATTGTTCCAAATTCAAATATGTATACCTAATTACTTTGAACGAGTAAAATGACGCATCTATTTGAGATCCAAACATTGATCATTTTCAAATAGGTAGGTACCTATCTATTTATTAACTATTAGATAATTGTACTTAGAACATATAATTTGCTTCCTACCACATTACTCATCATTATACCTACATAAAATTATCCGTTGAATGACACTGTTCCAAATTCAAACATATAAGTACAAAAATTTTGAAAAAGCGGTTGTCCTTCGAATATTTAAATGAATATAAACATATACCTACATAACACTATTCGAAATTGGAACGTCTTGTTTTGACAGTCAGAGTGCAACAACACTATTATTCGATATCGGATAAAGAGTCGGATGAACGCGCCCGCGGGTTTATCGGCCACCCCACAATGCCTTGGGTGACTTAGGTACTGACCGCCGCTTCTTCGGCAGATCACTCAGGGTGTAAAACGTGCTCGACCAAATAGCACCGAGCGTCGAAATCCGGCGTCTCTTTCAATACTACATCCATCTACAAGAACGAAAAAGAGACGCAAAATACTGAGGTCGTCACTTAAAAAACTCACCGCGATCTAAATCATACACAGAACAACGCGTATTCCATCTCGCTCTTTGGCATTGAAACATTTGGATTTGAAAGAGATGGGGTTAGCTGAGATCGCACGCGCAACGAAGATCTCCGATAAACATCGAGATGCCGAGCTTTCAGGTCGTTTGTTTCGCTCTTTCGAACGTTTACGGTGGGATTTAGACAGAGACGCAAACACCTGAGGTCTTTGAGATGATTTTGTGACGGTCAAGTTCACGGCTTCTCTTTCTTTCTCGCGTCCGGTTTGTTGGTGGAGAGAGGGACGGTGGCTACTGAGGTTGGGGCTGGTGGGGCGGAGGGCAGGCCCCGGGGGCCGTGCCGGGCTCCCATTGGCCGAGGGCGACAGGGGCGTAGCCTGGAGCCCTCAGTTGATGGTGGGAGAGACCAAGCAGCCGGTATTGATGAGATATCTCCGATGAGGCACAGAATAATAAGTACATAGGTACGTACACAGCCTGATTTATACATCCGTTTTTTGTTGCGATACTGATTAATATCGATTTATCAAGATATATTTTTTATGGATTGACGTTTCGTGTATGCAAAGGAATCCGATTCCAATAAGTTATACACACCTACCATACATACATATAAAGAGTTATTTATAAACATGGTTTAAATATTGAACTATGGTTGGACCTCAATTTGGTCACTATTCTTATTTATAAATATGGATAAAGAATTGACCCGTGATTCAACTTAGGTAATATCGACTGCTTTTTTAAACATAAGATACGAGAAAAAAAACATACAAAAAGTGATGTAAATCCATTAGAATTACTGATTTACATAGTTTTCAAACAAAAATATCGAATGTCAAAAAGTGCCATAGCTAGAGTTTGATATAACTAATTAACGAGTGGCGCTCACGTGTTCCGTGGTCACGATAACCAACTTAACAATACTTAATTCGGTGCTGTCGTATGAAAGAGAGCTCAAAATAGAGTTCAACTGAACTGCGTTTCAAATATTGTTATGAATAAGCTTTCAGTTGAATGTGGAATAAGACTTTATGATTCAAGAAATTTTTATAAATATCACTGATAAAGTTTGAAGCACAGACCAATGATCTATAGATATGTCATACTTAAGGGGGGGGGACTGCTGCCAACGTACCTATTTTTCAATTTGATATACCTACCATCATTATTTCTTATCAAATCGTTTTGAAAAAAATAATTTAGATAGTTTGGGTATCAATAAAGAAAAATATATCTTTACTTTTTGATAATGTTCTGTATAAATTATTGTAGAAAAATAATGGCATACCCCGAATTTCAACGTTTATCTTATGTTTTTAATAAAATATAAGGCGTAGTTCAACGTATTTTTTTTAATTAAAGAAGACAAAAATATCTAGAAAAATATGATGTGACGTTGCATTAATGCTTCAGGTTTAGTAAATAAACCTAAAGAACATTTATTTTCCATTCAGCGCCATTGTGAAACAAAAGTTTTTTTGGTTTATTAACTTAACCTGATGCAGTAATGCAACTTTATATGGTATTTTTCCAGATGTTCTGACCTTCTTTAATTTATAAAAAAAATATAATGCTCTATAGGTACCTTATAGCTTTTGAGAAATTTAAGATAAATGTCAAAAATCGGGGTATGCTTATTATTTTCCTACAAGAATATATACAGAACATAATTAAAAAGTCAAGGTATATTTTTCTTTATTAATATCCAAACAAACAAAGTTATTTTTTCAAAATGATTCGTTTTTTAGTAGGTAATGATGCAAATTCAAATTGAAAAAATAGGTACGTTGGCAGCAGTCACCCTCTTAAGAAAAATATCTCGATACACACCGCTTGACTGTGCCACCAAAATATGGTGACAGTCAATATTATACTGATTTACCCTCACGGGGTAGACAGAGAGAACCGGCTGCCATATCTATCTATCTTGACATACATTCATCGTCTCGTCAACATTCATGCATCGTCTCATACATGTTTTTCTTGTGTTTCTCGCTTCTTACAATTCTGTTTTTCAGAGTAGGTAGGTATGTACCTATCGTTTACATGGTCGAGGCATCCTTTTCTTGGGAGCCCGCGACCTATTCCGTTCCTGTCAGCTTTGTATATTTTCTTCGTCAGGAGTTCCTCATTCATTCATCCCAAATGGTAACACCATCTAAATGTAGGTATTAACTTTTATTCGATTAATTACATCTTTCTTTGTCATTAATTATTTCCTTGGGTCCTCATTCCTTATGTCATACATCGTTCTATTACGAATTCTTCTTAGTAATCAATTAAACGTATTTGATTTTCTTCGGAATAGTTTGGAATGAAAATTGAAACAATACCCACTCAACGCTGATACCAAAAAGTACCTATACGTTAATAACAAAGGGATTAGAATTTCGAATAGCAATTAGGTAGGTACTATTACTGCTATAAATCTAAATGTGTCATTAATATCCGATTTATATTATTTAAACATTGAATGTGTTTGAGATACCCCCGTTCCACCTCATTTTGTGTACCAATCCCTGGCCTAAAGTCGTAGCTTATGTCAGATTTCTATATTCCTTACTCTGTGGTTCGAACTGACCACAATTTTATTTTATTTTTTTATAATAATTCTTTACGAGCATAATTTTGTGACTGAAGTGGGAAGGTATCCATTGTAAGAAGATACAAATACAATTAATTTTACTAATAAACATATTATCTTTACATCGTTTCAACTTATTTGGAGTAGGCAGAGAGAATCGGACGCCACACTGCAATATTTCGAAACTAAACAAACGTGCACTTAGGTGGGTACCAACCTTTATTTTATTATATTTAGTAATTTTAAGTTTTTAAATTACGTGGGACTTCTTTGTTTCGCAGATCCAAAGCAAAAGCTACATTTATCATAAAATGCCGTTAAAATAATTTGATTATCAATGTTTTTGAGATCCCATTGATCTTCATATGTGTAGGTGTTCACTGATATGGCCTTAACCTGTCCTTTATAAACATGTGAAAACATACTTGTCTGGGTTAGAAAAAACAATTAGTTGAAATTAATACATGTTATTTGTAAATTAATTTGCCACTAGCACGAGATGTCATAAGGCAAATCAAAGTATCTAAAAGCTATTTTCGGTCTATTTTTTAGAGGTTAGTATTATCACAATGAGACTATCCAGCCATCCAATACATAAATTATATTTCATTTGATACATGATATAAATTATTCATTTTATTCAAATACTAAGCTAAGTTACAAATGCTAAGGTAAATAGAGCAGGAAATAATCCATTATGTTTCCCCCAATAAGTTAATTATCAGGTTCGTTTCGTTGACTTGCGTTGAAATAATTGGCATGCAAAAGTGATTCTGCTAGTTTATCAATAGGTTTTGTTTGACCGTGCGTTGAAATAATTACCATACAAAAACACAGTTTTAACCTATGCAAACTTTAGCGAATATGTAAGTTTTATTAATTAGGTTGATTTTAAGGAGATACGCGTACATTTTGAGGTGTGCGAAAATTGGAACGATAAATTATTATACGCCGTAATTTTCAAATTATAATATTCAATAATCGACTTAATAAGATGTTACTATGGACATAAATAAAACACGTAGGTATAATTTTGAACATTAAAGTAAAAAAAAAACGTATGGATTATGGCCAACGGTATACTCATCACTACCAAGGCACTCAACAAAGTATTCAAATTTTGTATGGAAAGTTTTCAGCATTTTCATAAAACGAGTTTGTTAAATTATTTTTGATTTAAATATGTTATTATAAAAACATTTTTTTAGCTTTATATGGCAATTCATCCTATTTAGAGTTCTATAATAAAATCTTGATAATTCTTCAATGCCATTTTATGAAAGCGATGTGCTTTTTAGTAATTTGAAAATAAAAATATCAAATATTGAGTTATTTCCTGAGCTTGAGTCATTTTGAAATATTTGACTGTTAAAAAAATGAGAAACACTTATCAGATATCCATAAAAATCAAATGTGGTTTAAGTTGTATTAGATATACAAATTTGCAAAATTAGAAAAGAATTAAATCCGTATATAATCGATAAATTATAATAAACACGCCACACCTACATAGCCACAGAATTTTGAAAATCATTTCTTCAGTAGGTACCTACCATCAAAAGATATGTCTTTGAAATAAAGAACAGTTTATTTTTACAACTTTATTACATTGCGTGAGTTTTACTGGCTGAGTTTTTTATAATTTTAATATTTTAATTACTATTCTCGGTGTTTAAAAAAAACCCTCTAGTTTTTACCTTAGGTATATATATTATTATACATAATTCATACCTTAGAAGGTAATTTAGTGTGCATATTTGTGTACATCCGTATGCCCAAGGTTAACAAGGGCCGTTGCATAATATTAATATTTAATACTCATTATTCAACTAAGAATATGTAGGTACAACATATCAAATAGTACATCACAGCGACATATTATGTATTTAAATCGATTTACATACACATTGGTATAAGTAAGTAAACAAGCCGAAAAATGAAATGATATTTCTGGCGCAGTTCAGGGGTGACATCTGTGCGAGACACCGTCACCTCATTTATAAGGACTGTTGCTTTCAGTGTTTACAAATAATATCCCAACTTCGTCTCTATTGAGATGTTAAAAAAGTATTTGTCAATAAAAATATTATATATTATTTTTTCATTATTTTGAAATAAACTTTTCTATCTTTGCTATAATTTTTACATGAATATATTGCAAAACACCTTTTTTCATAAATTAAATCTAAAGTTATGCTAATTGCGCAATCCATGCAGTGTCCAAGACAGCATACATCTTTTTGTAAAATAGTTAGTGATTATTTATAACTTCCATATAAAAATTCATACTTGTCTATGATCACTTTGCTACAAGAGGAAGAACTTCATAATAAAAATCGTAATCATAACTTATACTTTAGCTTAACAAGTAGGTACATACCAGACAAAAGCTTGAGATACCAATAGAGCAGGGCTGTAACAAGTCGACAAAAGTATTAAAGAGAAAGCCATTCACCTACATATGTATCTATTTTATTTGTTAGAACTCGTAATGCTGTTGAATATGATACAATTGTAATTTTCTGTTGTCTTCAAAATGTGTCAGCTTGTTATTGAGCGCATGCCAGAGAAATAGATGGCGCATGTTACTATAATATATCTTTGAATTTGTTACCAAATGGGTGAATCTTTATTATTATAAACTTGAATAAGATATTTTAATAATTTTTCAAAATTTTCCAATAACGATTAGAAAGTGTAAAATATTATAATATAATTAATATTTTGATTAGAGTGACATCTATGGGATATTAGTAAAAGTGTTTATCTGAAGTTCATATTATAGTTTGTGTTATGGTATTCTTTGAAATATAACTTACCAGGTTTTTATATAGATGTCTCTTATGTATTTGTGATTATTATTTAGGTATTAATAATTATAAATAGAAGATTCTAGAAATTATATTTATTGGCAAAATAAAACAATAGTATTAATTAGTTTCACAACAATAAAGAATTGTTGTGAATAATGTAAAATTGTATAAATTCATTCTGGTTTAGACTGCCTTACTGTGTACTGTATAATTTTATTGATATGTATTTGGAATACATGTATTAAAACTACAAGAGTTTTATTTGAATGAAAACACTATATCTTCTCCAATTCAAATATTCTCTGATAAACAAAGTAGAGAATATCACAGAAAGATTCAAATAAATATTTCAAAAAAAATATTACACTGAAAAAAAAATGTTAAAATGAACCGAACTATAGTGACTACAAAACACTTTGTTTTGTGCTACTAAATATTTTGTGTTCATAACCAAACAGTACAGTCATAAATAGATTAACTTTTATTACTGATAACAAATGTTTGGGTAAAAACGCAGGTAGGCAGTTCGGTGGTCACAATATTTTTCAGTGTAAGTAAAACAAATTCAATTAAAATAAATGTTAATTGGATTTTCTTGTCGGCATAAATATTACCTATAAGACCTACAGAAAACGACTGACAGAAGATTACAAAAGATAAAAAGATTTAAACCTTTATCAACTAGTGTCGGATCTAAGCGTATAAAACGCTTATCATTCTCGTTTATAGTAAATATTATATATTATGTTCTCTGAAAAATTTGATTTTGTTTCGCTATTTTTGTGGCACGGTTTCACAGATAAATGTAAATAAACAGAATGCTTAAATGCGGTTTTGACGGGTGTATGTATGTATATTTGGTTGTTATGTAGGAATTTTATAATATAAATTTTTATTATTTTACTGCGTGTTATTTCAAATATATGATAACAAGTAATTTGTTTTTATTTATTGATTATATTAATGTACAAAATGTTATTTATAATGTTTCATTAATGACCTTTTCAGACCCAGCGTCATTTTGAATAAACTGTGATTTTCCAAAACTATCTACGAAAAAAAATCGTTTAAATGTTTTCAAATGATGGTAAAACACGTTTACATGTAATTTTTTTTATAGAGACACGGAATGAACCTCCACGTAGATTGAGTTTCAAAATTAGGAAAAGCAATCGGGCGTCCCTGGAAACGGTGGGATGTCAGCCAATCCTTCCACCACCGGAAGTCCAATCCGGACACGGAAAGTAAGTATTTTTTTATCCAAAAATATTTTTTTTATAAGAGAAAAGCAACTTTTAAAAGCAGACTGGTCGCAACAATGAGGAATGGAAGAAGGAAGTTGGATATATTATGTACCTGTTATTGAATGTTTGACTAATTTCTACCAAAGTTTTTCGATTGACATATCAAAGAATTTTGTTATAGTTTGACAAATATTTAGTAGTGAATAGACAAATTATATTTTGTTATCATTTAATAAACCTGGGGGGCAAGTCTGGTTCAATCAGAGAAATCAAAACCGTCACGATTACCCATATCATGGATATAATTATTATATGGAGTTTTATAATATCTTTAGATGTCATAGAACTCCATACGATAATTATATCCATGATATGGGTAATCACTTGGGTTTTGATTTCGCCGGTCGGATCACTATAATTTGGTTAATATTAACATGAAATTATGTTACTATTAATAAAAAATTTCTTTCAGTGCGATCGGGCATCCCTGGAAACGGTAGAATGCCAGCTAATCCTTCCACCACCGGAAGACCAATCCGGACACGGAAAGTAAGTATTTTTTTATCCAAAAATATTTTTTTTATAAGAGAAAAGCAACTTTTAAAAGCAGACTGGTCGCAACAATGAGTGATGGAAGAAGGAAGTTGGATATATTATGTACATGAATTTTTTTAGAAAAATTCTCTTTTTAATCCGTTGGAGGCAGCCCTGCAAGAAAGCTTTCCTGGCATTCCACTTCAATACCCAAACATACCACGAACGTTGGACAACGCCAAAGCGGGGCATTAAGGCGAATTTCACATTGGTCGATAGTCCGTCGCGCGTCGCACGTTTACGAAACTCGACCGTAAGCGTTCGTGATTGGAGTCGAGTTTCGTCCGACGAGAGTCTCGAGAGGGTTGGTTTCGTCACGCTGATCCGGTTTCAATTAATGATGCACGATAGACAGGTAATGACGAAGTGAGGTCCGATTTGTTTTTGTTCATGTTTTTGTTTCTTCTTTGTGTTCTCTTTTTTTCATCTGCGTTCATTTCATGTGCTGTGTTGTCTCATGTCTATGCTAGGCACGCGAGAATGTTTCAACCTAGTGGATTTTGTACTTTATATAAGTAAATTGTTTATTATAAACATACGTAATAAATCGATTTCCTCTCCTTGTCCCTTTCCCAATCCTTTTTACTCCTCACTAACCCAAGAGGATATAGTGGGGAGTTACGAATTCGCAATTTTTAATGTTATTTTTTATTGCAGATTATCAACTAGTATAATGCTGAGATTGTATTCTGAAAGTTTAATCACAATGTATATATGTGCTATGTGCAGTGTGCTATGTACGGCATGTTTATTCTACTTTATCGATTATATACTAACCACTCTTCCATTTCTTTTTAAATTTTACAAATTAATATATCAAATACTCGTTTACACCCCATTAGATTTTGAAGCATATCTCATCAGCGCTTCTCATTTTTAAACCGTCAAATATTTCTAAGTGACCCTAAACTCAGGAAACTTAAAATTTGATATTTTATATTCAAATTGATAAAATGGCACATCCATTTCTTAAATGGCATTTAACAATTATCAAGTTTTCATTATAAAATATTGAGATCAAAAATAATACAACAAACTCACTTCATGAAAATGCTGATAATTTTCCACGAAAAAAATGAATACGTTGTGGAGTGTCTTGGTACTGAGGAGTATAGCGGTGGCCATTACCCATTCGTTTTGCTATGTTTTCTTATTTTTATTTTAATATTTTTTTTTTTGTTTTTCACTTACATTATTTTGTAGAGTAATCTGGTTGTTTGATATCTTATATACCTATTGTTTGATATCTCTATTTTATAGATATCATTGCACGCTCGGAAAATGATTTAAAAATTGTATTTAAAGCCCTGGCCGCATCAGAAAGGAATATGGGGATGATGGTAAACGAGGGCAAGACAAAGTATATGCCAGTGCATGAACGCTGAAAACCGTCAGATTTGCGAGTTGACGACTACACATTCGAAACTGTTAGCGAGTTTGTGTGCCTCATCGGTACTATGGTGACAAGTGACAACAATGTCTCGACCGAAATTGAACGCCGAATAGTATCCGCAAATCGGTGCTACTATGGGTTGCAGAGGCACATGTAGTCTCGTCACCTCACCAGAAAAACTAAAGTCCTCCTCTATAAGACTCTTATTCGGCCAGTACTCTCATATGGATCAGAATGTTGGGCAATCGCTAAATCTGATGAAAGAGCCCTGAAAATTTTTGAGAGGAAGGTGTTGAGAAGGATCTGCGGCCCGACTTGTGACAATGGAGAGTGGCGTATCAGGCACAACTACCATACTGACAAAGAGCCTACCATACTGACAGAAATAAGAATAGGAAGACTAAGATGGGCTGGACACGTCCAAAGAATGAGCAAGGAGGACGTCCCAAGATGAATCATGAATGGTGCACTGGGGGGACGAAGAAAAGTTGGAAGGCCGAAGCTTCGATGGCTGGACGGAGTAATGAAGGATGCAAACAACATCGGCATCCATAACTGGCGTATTGCGTCACAGGATCGACAGTCATGGAGGCGGGCTCTGCAGGAGGCTTAGACCCGACCTGGGTTGTAGAGCCACAAATAATGGTGAATCTGGTTGTTTTTTTGTATACACAGTTTTTGCTGACACCATTATTTAGCTGTAAGTTTCTATCGTTACGAACCATCAAATCATTTTTCTTACTGTTTTTAGGGGGTTTACCAAAAATAGTTTGAGCAGTTTCTATTGTGCAATTCTTTATAATTTCCCACGTTTCATTTGTGTCAATGTTATTTTCTAGAGCCTCAAACCTATTTTTGAATTTGAGGGTATAACTTTTACATTTATCAACATCATTGAGAGCTTCTATATCAATTTTGGTTGGTTTATTTCTCCGGGTTTCAGTGTTTATATTCGCACTTTCACCTACATATCACTAGATTGTGATCGTAGTCGCACTCTGCTCCCTTACAGCTCCTTATATCCCTGACACATCTACGATGGCGATTATATATCCATAATTACACGGTGAATTTGATTTTCAATTCGGCCGTCTCTGGAGTTCAAGGTTTCTTTATGGATACTTATGTGGAAAAGTTGTAGAATAAATAATCATCACGCAGAAGAAACAATTACAATATATTTTGTACAAAAGGATAAGTATACCTAAATGAAATATTATATTATTTAAAAGCTTTTCTTTTCAAAATATAGGAAGGTAAAGATTTTAGCGTTTCGTTTCATTTCGTTAATTTTGTAAAAGCATAAAATATATAATATTTATTTTATGATTCAGCCATTTTTAATACACCGGCCGTTACTATACTACATATGTACCCATCATATAACATTGTTTCTTATATACTTAAGAACTGGTATTAGGTACATTAAATATTTATATCTGTATATATTTATATTTTGCCATAACACATAATATGTAATTATATGTAACCTACCCATTTATTACTTTAAATAACGTTTCATACATTGATATTTCGCCTTATATATTTTAAGCGGGCTCAAATAGGTAAGTAAATATTATACACTTATCTAGAATTTATCATGTGATTCACCTCTGCAGATATTGAAGTGCATATTATATGCGTGTATATAATTATATACCAATTCATTATATACCTATTCACCTAGGTTATTTAAATACGTTTTGTATGCTGGAATATCTTTATATATAATTCATCTGTACGTGTGTATGTCACTGAACTCTTCCTAAACGGCTAAACCGATTTTGATGAGTCCCTGGATGGTTTTGATCCACAAAATGGAATTTTTTTTATAAATATAATTAAAGGAAAGTAAAATAAATGAACTTTAAATTATAATCGGTGGCGATAATGTAAAATTGGCAATGTTTAATTTTTTCCATTTGGCAACACTAAGAAATCTGTAATTTATTTCGTAGTTTGGCTTTTTTGACATTTAAAGTTATTTTCGCTCTGTTTCGGTAGGTATTATTCATATTTCAATTATATACATGTGCATGGAATTTTAATTTCTGTTCACTGTTTCGTTATTATTCATATTTCGATTCATTCATTTCCGTGTCCAGACCATATATTATGCTGCATTGCAATTATATACGAAATGACAATCAATCTAACTTCAATGTGTTTAGTGTCTCATCGAACAAGAAAATGTAAGTTTGCTTAGTGAATAATAACATCCATATGATTCAAATATATGTATTATGTTACATATATTTATTGTTACACAAATAGTTCGGACAGGACAAAGTATGTCGGGTCCGCTAGTTAGGTATATAGTTATTGTAGCATCTCCTTTGCATACACTAATATTTCCTGCATATTTTTCGACTACTAATAAACCGGCGATATTTTTTTATAATACTTACCTTTTAGATGAATTTTTGTATAATGTAGAAATTTTATTCATTCAAATATTTATGCAAATAATCTATTGCATAGGTACATACTAAGACAGTTTTTAATTAAAACGAGTGGGCCAATACTAAATTTTACACTTAACTATGAATTGATTAGTTTTCCATAGACATCCTACCATTTTTTTCCACGAAAGTTTTTTTGTAAATGCTCTGTAAAATTTTTTAATTTAACTTCACCTGCCTGTCCGTATGGGAATTTTTTTAACTAACTTACCGGCCAGTTTAAGCTCTGATTCTTTTAGAATATGTGTATTACCGATGAAACTGCATGTAAATTGAATAATTTTGTATTTCATTCAAACTTAATACCATTTTTGTAGGTATATCGTTTCACAATAGATAATATAAGTTATGTATTTTAATTTATTTGCTGTATAAAAAAACTGTGTTTGAAATTGGCAGTATGAATGTAAAAAATCCGAGGATTTGCGTGAAATATTTTTTTATTCTTTATTTCAACGTGTAAAAACTTTGCACAGAGACGTCTTGGAGGGATACAGAGTTTGAACTCTCTACAACTATCTCAATCCTAGGATGGGTCTGCACCAAACACTCGATCTTTCCACTTAAGAAGGTGACTGCCGACAACGTACCTATTTTTTCAATTTGAATTTGCATCATTTCTACAAAACGAATCATTTTGAAAAAAATAACCTAGTTAGTTTGGATATTAATAAAGAAAAATAAACCTTAACTTTGTAATTATGTTTTGTATATATTCTTGTAGGAAAATAATAAGCATATACCCCGATTTTTGACATTTATCTTAAATTTCTAAAAAACTATAAGATATAGAGCATTATATTTTTTTATAAATTAAAGATAATCAAAATATCTGGAAAAATACGATGTAACGTTGAATTAATGCATCAGATTAAGTTAATAAACCAAAAATACTTTTATTTCGCAATGGCGCTGAATGGAAAATAAATGTTTTTTAGGTTTATTTACTAAACCTGAAGCATTAATGCAACGTCACATCATATTTTTCTAGATATTTTTGTCTTCTTTAATTAAAATAAATATGTTGAACTACGCCTTATATTTTATTAAAAATATAAGATAAATGTTGAAAATCGGAGTATGCCATTATTTTTCTACAATAATTTATACAGAACATTATCAAAAAGTAAAGGTATATTTTTCTTTATTAATACCCAAACTATCTAAATTATTTTTTTCAAAACGATTTGATAAGAAATAATGATGGTATATCAAATTGAAAAATAGGTACGTTGACAGCAGTCCCCCCCTTAACTCTATCGTCCGCCAGTCTCTTCATCTCTTTGTAACTGCTACAGCGCACGTCACCGATTATCTGGTCTATATAGTTGTTTCTGGGGCGACCTCTACAGTTACCCCCATCAATCATTCTTTCGACGATGGTAAAAACAACAACAACTCTAAAAACAACTCTACATAATATAAATAAATAATTTAATAAAATAAGTTGATATAAAGATTTTTTGAACAATAATAATAAGGAATCATAAGGGTTGATACGTAGTATAGCGACCTAATAGCCTACTACTTTAATATTATAAGTATCTGGATGGGTGTATTATTCCCAATCGATCGACCTTGATCGGTGCGTTTGTTGCATTTTATTTTGATGTATTAAATAATTTACAATTTACCCATTGATTTGCTAATTCTTTTGAGGAAGTGTTTAATGGCAATAATAATCATTGAATATTTTTATTATTGCATATGAGCAAACATTGGATTTTTTTCCCTGTCGGGAGTCAAAGATATTTAGGGGTGGCTTCTATGCGAAAAATGCATTGTCACCTCAGATATAAGAATTGTAGCTTTCATTATTTACAAAAAACCAATTCTCTCAATAGATGGCGTTCCAACAAAAATAAATAAAAAATAATAAGATTGTTGTTCATAATTTCACCCATAGATGGCTGTAGTAAAAATTCCTTATTTTCAAGCGAAAAGAATTTCAGTATTACAATATATAGAACTTTCAAAATTGAATTGATAGGGATCTCATTAAAAGGCATAATTGGTGAACGTTGCGCAAGCGCATAAAGTGATCACGTAAACCAGCCGATGACAGGTCGTAAGCCCTGTAGGTGCCTTGATTTCCCGGTTCTCCTACAATAAATATTCCAACTTCGTCTCTATTGAGATAATTAAAAATCTGTTAAAAAATAATCATTGAGTTTTATTATTTGCAGCAGTTAATTATAATATATGGGTTGATGGCAGAGCGGTTAGCACGCTGGGTTAGTAATCCAGTGGTCGCGAGTTCGAATCCTGCCTCGACCGATTTATTTCACCTATAGCACAAGCATTTATGGAACGTAGGAAGATGTATATGTACTTACTTAACAAGGATATATTCATTTAAAAAAATGGCATTATCTTTTTTTTTTAAGAAAATATTTCAGTAGATACAAAAATGTATTTTTTTTATTTGTACACCCACACACAGGTAATGCTTTTGTCGGAGTTTTGGTGTCTATATAATTTTACTTTGTACATATATATTTTGATTTTTGTAACATGTGTCAAAATTATAATAAAAAAAACAAGGGATGTATGTAGTTTAAAAAAAATGCGCAAGTACGATGCTATTCTCTCGAGTTTTTAACTCTATGTTAACGTGGTAATTTTGCTTTACATTATTTTTAGGTTTTGTAATAAAAAAAAATTAAAAAATAATAATATCCAGGTAAATCTATAACGAACTTGTAATGCTTTTATTTTTTTTTTGAATAATACCTAAACACATTTATTATAACTAGCAACATTCTGAAGATTATAAAAGGCTGAGGACAATTAGGAACATTCTTCTCGAAATACCTTCGTTTTCTTCTTGTAAGCACGCGATACTTCGTACCCATACAGCAATCATCTTATTCACGAACACAATAGAAGATGTCTTTAAATGGATTGGAATTTAATATCATAAAGTTTAAAAAAAGGGAAACATATTACAAATTACCAAATTTTAATAATCTTGCACTAATTAATATCGATCCCCTCCATCACCGACCCGCAGCAACTTATTTTATACTTTATATTCAAATCAAATTCACGTAAAAAAAATGAAAGCACACGTGTAAAACCAATAAAAGATGTAAATACGTATTTAACCTAAATCTGATAATAGACAAATTGCGCAGAATATATCTACATACATATCTACTTAATACAAATAATATACAAAATATCTCGAGTCGTAGGTATATGTCATACTAAGCTTAGATCAAGACAATGGTATAAATATCGATGTTGATTCCAATATACTTGCATTATTACTGAACAATTTGTTTTGATAGCAAACTTGATTAGACCGATTTAGAAGTGACCGCTTCTTAGTCTGGGAGGATGGTAAAGATATCATCATATCATCCGTACATAATGAACACATTATTCTGCAAAGATGGACGTACATAAGTCATCATTCAATACGTATAAGGTTGGCATTCCAACCTCAAATTTCAATCCAAGTTTCAATCGTCAAAGTTTCAAGGAGAAAGTTTCAATCCAAGATGTACGAGATTTGTATGCCAGGGGGGGGCGAGTCCAGTCAGACGGCGGAATCAAAGCCCCATGATAATCCATATCGTGGATATAATTTATCCTACCCATTACATGGATATGATTATGTTATGGAGTTCAATAGTTCAATAACATATTAAGATATTATAGAACTTCATAAGATAAATATATCCATGATATGGGTAAACATGGATGATTTTGCTTCCGCATGTTGATTAGACTTGCTCCCCTAGCTCTATATTATTCGTGATTAACATATCCGAAAGTATGATTAACATAAAGCCCAAATTATGATACACATAGCCATAAGTTTCAGAAAGTATAGAAAGTTATAGGCCTACAAAACTTTTATTTTCGGAATTTTCGTTTCATTCAGGGGTTATCAACTTATGAATTATTGCTTTATTTTTCCATATATCTCAAAAACCATAGAAGCTAGAACGCTGAAAATTTGTAAAATATATAGACAAATAAAACATTTAAAAAATTTTTCAAATAAATTCAAGAGTTTCTCAAGCATTTTTTATTAAGAAAAACATTTTTTTATGATAAATTTATGTATTTAACTGCCTATAAATCATTTTTATTATATATCGAAAAACGCCGAAACACCCCAACTAGATAATTTAATTGAAAGTTCTATATATTTCAAAAATTTAATTGATAGGGATCTCATTAAAAAGGCATAATTGGTGAACGTTGCGCAAGCGCATAAAGTGATCACGTAAACCAGCCGATCACAGGTCGTAAGCCCTGTAGGTGCCTTGATTTCCCGGTTCTCCTACAGTAAATATTCCAACTTCGTCTCTATTGAGATAATTAAAAATCTGTTAAAAAATATCTTTGACTCCCGACATGGAAAAAAAATCGAATGTTTGCGCATATGCAATAATAAAAATATTCGATTTAAAAAAAATGACTTTTTGTATTAAGACATTTTAACTAATTACACCGTCTACATGTAGGTACTTATTTGATTGTTTTGATTATTGCACCGTCTGAATTTAGCAAGTAGGTAAGTTGCACGCGAGGCAAGGCATGGTAAGATTATGCAACAGATGTTTTTAGCAGATTGCATCGCCTCAACACGAACTGCCCGAGGTATCTTTTTTGTCCTTACATTACCCCTTATTAAATTTGTAACTCCATCGGTGAAGAGGTCAAATCCGACCATTTTTACAAACAACGAGAGGTTTATACGTACTTTTCTATACGTTCTAAGCCTCGTGACCTCATTTTTCAATCGTATTCCTTACATACCTATGCACATCTGTATAGGTATAGATGCGTATTTCATACTTAAATATAATTTATGTTTGGAAATGTTGAAACGTTCGCTTTATTGTTTGTTGAGAAAGTAAGTGACAGCTAGTTAAAATGTAAATTGATGACCTCGATGTTTTATATTAATAGAATTCGCCATTGTACCGATGCCTTACCACATATAATAATTTGGAACGGATCAGATCCGTGGACATATTATATATGTTCAGAATCCTTCTCAAGAGCCATTTTTGACAGAAATGATTCATTGTTTTGTTTCCAGCAGTGAATAGGTACATGTATCATGATATCAATGGTGGGCTGATTAAGTTATAATTACTTACGTAATTTTTTTTTATTTTAAATGTACAATACAGATGCACAGTAAGAAAAAACATATTTCCCTTTACCAGAGTGCAAGCACTCGTGAGTAAAGGAGACAATTACATACAAAATACACAAAATATTAATGACCTATGGAGTTGAAGCAAGGGCAGACACGTCGAGAACAAAACAGCTACTCAGAACAACAGAGATGAAAACGCAAAAACCTTTCATGGGCTGAACCCTCGGAGATGAGGAGATCCGCAGAATCCTGCAATGTGGAGATATTGTAAGGTGGAGCAGGCAGAAAAGACGATACTGGAGAGATCATGTAGAGAGGATGAATCCTGAAAGGATGTCAAAGATTGCAATTGCGCGAGAAACTAGAGAGTCTCCGACCACCGGGAAACCATCAAAGAGATGGAAGGAGAGCTGGACATGTAGAAACAGATCAAAAGAGGAAGAAGAAAAAAAATTCTAGTTTATAATATTTTAAAAATTTTATTTTTGTGTTGGAATTTTTTTAAATACATACCTACATAAAAGATATGCACATGAAAAAAAAATTTTTACTCCTCACTAACCCACGGGGATATAGTAGGGAGTTATGATTTCGCAATTTTTAAGGCTATTTTTTATTGCAGATTATCAACTAGTATCATGCTGAGTTTGTATTCTGAAAGTTTCATCACAATGTATCTGTGTGTGTGCTGCGTGCTGTGTGCTGTGTACGGCGTTTTTATTTTACTTTATCAATTATAGACCTAAGTACTCGTTAGATTTTTTTCAAATTTTGTTAATACGTATTTCTAATACTCACTTAGACCCCATTAGATTTTGAAGGATATCCGAATAGTGCTTCCCAATTTTTTTAACTGTCAAATATTTTAAAGTGACCCCAAGCTCACAGGACATATAAAGTTTGAAATTATTATTTTCAAATTGGTAAAAAGACAAATCACTTTCAATATTTAAATAAAAAAAAATAATTGAACTAACTCATGTCATGAAATAGCTGAAAATTTTTCATGTAAAATTTGAATACTTTATGGAGTGACTTGTTAGAAGTTTAGCGTTGGCCACAACCCACTCGCTTTTATATGCCTACATGTAAATGTATTTAAGATTTGATAGCCATTTGCAACCGAATAGTCTGTAGTCCACTGGGACCAAAAGCCTAGGGCCTAGGTTGCGGCTCTAAGGGCCTAGGCAATAAAGGCGGGGGTGGGCGGAAGACGCTGTTGTGCCCTCGTCAATTCTGTACTTAGAGAAGAGCAGGACGAACGCCTTTAGTCTCGCTCGACAGTGACTCGTCAAACTGTGGCGAATGTTGTTGTGTGGTTCGGGCACACCGCCGGCGCAGACGTCGGGTCAGACATCCTGTGTTCACAAATTGACGTCATATCTGACAGGTGATGATTGCGTCGGATGCCCCCGGTGTTAGCACGCGGAACCTTCGGACGCCAACATGAGGACCGAGGGGTCGGGGACAAGCCCCTCCGACTTGAAATGGAGTGTACATAGCGGCCGATTTTGAGACCAATCGGAGGCCCTGACGTGTGAGGTTGGATTCTCGGGGGTAGTGGTTGAACCCGATGGATGGTGGATAGTTTGTGTTGTCCGACGATGCGGCCGCGTCCGGGGGTGAACAGGACCAATGGGTCCTATAGCGTCACCGGCGTGGAAGTGGAATCGCGATCTCCCTCCTGGGACCAAAAGACTTCTTAAACTGTGCTGTAAAACTCTTGCATACGGGAAGGAATATGGACAAACTAATGCGTTTTAAAATTAAATGGCGCCCAAAAATAATATCTAATTGTTTAAATTTGGATGATGCCTATTGTTGATACGTCGAAAGAGTTGATTCCATTTTTTTTGTGTGTAAATAGCAGGTGTGTGTTTGTGTTCAATTTGTGAGTGTTTAACTGCTATTGTAGACTGCTGTCATACCCCGAGGGCTTTCTAAGATACTCTTCATTATACCACATCATAGGAGAGATACAGTTAGATGACTGATGACGTTAGGGCATCTCTTGGACTATGATTCAAGAGTATGTTCATTTCGATATCGATAATAATATCTCCTCCATAGTTCTGAAGCACATACATTTCCGAATGTTGCGCAGCTAGGACAGTTGTCCCGTTTTAAAAAGAACCTCGGCAATCCTCTATAACTGTTTTATTAATTGAATCAAAAAGGTATTTTCGCCCTTCATTTGAAGTAGGTACAATCAGCAAGATTATGGAATAGTTCTGTTATTATCTCATTAAACATATTATAAAAAAAGGCTAAAGCAAAAATATCTATTCTCCTGCCAGGAATCGAACCCAGGACGCTGGCCAATAGTCAAATAACTTGATATTATTATGGTATTATTTAAATTGGATATTTTCGTTCCCTTAAAATGCTTGTGCTACAGACAAATGGAAATGAAACCAGTCGAAGCAAGAGAGGATACAAAATTTCATACCTAATACACCATACACAAAAAGATCATGACGTAACTCATTGTATGTATTATGCACTTCTCTACATAATACCTGTTGAAAAATTAATGAAATTATAAACTAGAATAGGGTTGACTTAGTTTTGAACTTTATGCTAGTGTGTAAAGTAATCACACAAAGCAACATTCAACGACAATGTGTGAGTCGGAAAAGCCTACAATTTCTTTAAATTTGTCTTTTCTTTCGAATAAACATACTTAATTGAAATATTCCCAATTTTATTACGTAGTTATTGATACTTTATACATATTAGTACAAGTTGTCAATAACAACAAATAAAAACCTCAAAAAATGCTAAAACTTTAAAGCTTCATATCAGTTTGTAAAAAATAATTAAGTACCTATGTAAATTATGGTATTTTAGGTTTGGTAACATTAGCAAGTTAAAATTCCTTGAACAAACATAATAACGTCCATATTTCACAGCTATATTATCTAAAAAATCCAATCAATCATGAATACCTGATTTTTTCTTCTTCTCCTCTTCCTCTACTCATCTTTTTGTTTCCCTTTCATTGCTACGAACTATTTTTCAATCTTTTTATCTTTGTTTTCTCTTTATTTTTGTCATGTTACCTTTCAATTATTGCAATAGTAGATACAAACTGCATTGTACATTTATCTATCACTGTGGTTGGTTTGAAGAAATTGCCGTCTGGAATAAGTCCGTCAGTGTATAAATTATACGTATGTAAGTACAGAAAATTATAAATTATTATATCATTTTTTTTGTTTGTATGGAACCAAAACAATTTATATTTTTCGAATCAATCCAGACCATAAAATCAAACAAACTAAAAAATAACGCGAATAATAACACCGATTTTCGCATTTCACGAAAATAACACCCTTTTTAAAAAAATAACGCGAATAATAACATTGATTTTCTGTAAAAATAACACCCTTTTCCAAAAAAATAATGCAATAATAACTCCGCTTTTCGCTATTTTACGAAAAAACACCCTTAAAAAATAACGCGAATAAAACAACGATTTTCTACAAAAATAACACCCTTTTCCAAAAAAATAACGCAAATATTTTTTTTCAGGTTTTCAATCAGTATGAGTAAAAACCTAGATAAATCTTTATTCTTGATTTTTAAAAAGAAATTCTGTTTATGATCGAGTATGACAATATACTTTATAATCGCATATTATTAGGTTACTGGTCTACGCATATTATATTATTGTGATTGTTATGAGGCACCGGTTCAGAATAGTGCTTCCACTTTATTATAGTTTCGTGTCCCGTTAGAGCCGGGTAATCGAAAATACAATAAGCAACGCATAAAGTTCAGCAATGAAGTGTCGTGCTTTCTTTTATGAGATATTGCACACCCACAAACCTGTCGCTGGTGTCCCCACACTTTGGAATATGCCGTGATTTTATGAATGCATATTATATAACCTATTTATTTAATTCACTAATAAAACAATCAGAGGCGTGCCTAGAACCTTCGGACTAGCCAAACCCTGAAAGCAAATTGGGAAATGTCAAAAATTTAATATTTTTTTAGCATCGTTGTTCATTTGAGTAGCCATGAAAATATTTTAAAATCACATGCCAAAATAATATTAACATATGTGGCCCGGTTAAGCATCGTATCTACAAATGATTCAATTTTTATTCTTGTAGTATGGTTCCAGTAAAACAGACAAGAAATATTAGATCTTGAATTTTTTTAACATAATATTCATAGACAAGCCAAGATTTTCGGCTTCTATAAATAATTTCGCTACTGGTAAACATTGGATTTTTTCGCTGCCCGAAGTCAATAATATTTTTCCCCTATTATATATTCCCGCATCGTCTCTATTGCCATATTAAATTAGTCAAAAAAAAAACTTAGCTTGTCAAAGAAACTTAATAGTTTTTTGAACTCTTGTAATGAAACTCGACCAAATAAAATGAATGTGATAATAGTTCAGTTGCTTTGTTCGTTGTTGGGTAATATTTATAATTAGTTCCAAGATGACTGATGGCAGATGGGCACGTGGACGCTGGATTAAGACAAATCACCCGGAGCCTTCGGGCAATCCATTCCATCGGAGCCACTCGGACTAAACAAACAAAAACAGTGCTGATAATTATTCAAGAAGTTGCTTTAATGATGACCCAAACCGTTATTTGATACTTACCTACCATTGAACGAGCAGAGATTAATCTCGAGAGAAGAAAAAAAATCAGTTGCTTAAATAATTAACGAGAGATTACTAAGAATAAATAAAGGCGAAGATGGATTAGGAAAAGGTGTACTTAAAAAATATAGGGCAAGCTTGAAACACGTGCCATCATGTCGTTTTTCATTTGGAGTAGGCAGACCGCACTTTCCACGGTATGTATGTAGTTACTTATAAATTTGAGAATAGGTATGTGTTTTATTTTTAATCCAATTGTCGATTTGTTGAGGAAAATTTATTTTCTTAACACCCTCCTAGACAACGTGTCATTTAGCTCAAGAAAAGATAATTCAATGTATGGAAGTGACAGTTGCCAGTCACGTGACAAATGTTACTTCCTTGTTTCTTTTCTTGAGCTAAATGACACGATGTCTAAGGGGGCAGATCGGCAAAGTTTCGTGCCAAGATCCGCGACATTTTGTATGGCCAGGTCTACATTTTTCATGTTTTTCAACTTTGAAGTAAAAAAAAACACTTAGAGGCTTCGCAGCATATATAGATGACCTCGAGATTCGGAGTAGAACATTAATTTAGTGTCTGTATGTCTGTTTGTCTGGATGTGCGTGTTTCCGCTCCCCCTTATAACTTTTGATCTGCTTAATACATAGAGACCAAAAATCTCATGTTATTTTTGCTTGTTATTTTGTACCCCCTTTTTGATTTTTGCTTTGTTATGTTGCTCATATTGTTTTGTTGTTCTTACCAAGCTTGATATATTATAATGTACCTATGTAATATTTCACGAACAAATTCTTAATTGGAATATATTTATTTTTGAATAATAATGTATACAATTGAAATTTATATTCTGTGAATTTGTCAACAAGAATAAAAATTAAAATTAAAATTAATGTTGAAAAGAAAAAAGCATGGACTGTTAGAAATAAAAATAATTCATTTTTAATAGTATATTAATGTTGTAAAGTAATAAACATGGTCTGTTAAAAATAACAATATTAATTTTAACAGTTAATCAACTATTGACAGTTGATATATAAAACATAAATTCACCATTTCATTTGATTTTTTGTTTTTATTATTAGATTTAGAATGAAAATTTCATCGTAGCGGACGGAGTCAGGTAGTTTTTAATAAATTAATTTTAGGGGTTAAAGTTTAATAATATTTCTTCGTTTTCAATATATATTTTTCATGCTATGTGTATATTTTTTTATGCATAGTTACAAATTAGACGTTTGTGCGTTGAATTCTTTAAAGCGATCGTGAAATATATTTCAGCTGCGTTTCGACAACATTGCAGCTTACGTCCTCAGGGCTAGACCCATCAAGATGTTCAATGTAGCACACCTTGTTTCTATAATAGTCACTTCGTACCTACAAAATGAAGTGAATGAATTTGAAAATATTCAAATAACATTGTCATATTGTAATCAACATTGTACAACACATTTTATGAAATTGCACTGTCTCTGTAGCAATTTATGATTTATTTGAGTATGTAATATTTTCTTTTTGTATTTTATTGTATTATGAACATAGGTTGATTTTCGCTTATTTTGTGTATAGGTAATCGAATACGATATAATGTATGATTGTTTTCTTTTCTGTGATGTTGATTTAAATTATTTTTTTTTGTTAAAGTATTTAAAAAAAAATTAAAACCGTAAAATAAAAATAAATATGTAAACAAATATAAAGATAAATAAATAAATGAATCAATATATAAATTAATAAACATTAAATAAATAAATTAGTCAATAAATAAATAAATATACAAATAAATAAAGAAAAAAATAAATAAATACATAAATATAAAATGATTAAATAAATAAACACTAAATAAAATTGAAATTTTAAATAAATAAAAAAAATATAATTAAAAATAAATATTTTTTTTAATAAAAAAAAATGTATAAAAAAATAACATTTCCTTGCACTCTGTGCAAGTTGCGAGTTTATTAGCATACGGCAATTTATTGTAACTAACCAGTGTTTCTAAGCTCTAGTCACGAAGTCATGTAAGAAAAATATACCTAATAATAATAATGAACACTTCCTTGCACCCTGCGCAAGTGGCGAGTATATTTCCGTATGGCAATTTCTTCCAACTAACCAGTGTTTCCAGCCCAGTGAAGCAACATTAGCGTGAGAAATGAATTTAAATAAATTTTTCCTCTGTTGGGAATCGAACCCAGGACGCCCGCACAGAAACCAAACGGCTTACCAACTGTGCCACGGCGGTCGGCAAAAATATATTATGCACGAATCTTATCGTACCACGAAAGGGGGCAATTCATTTTTTTTAGCTCAATATTTTATATTAAGTAAAAAAAATGCCCCAAATCCTGGTATAATTTGTCGCACATATTTCAAAATTGACCCAACGATCGCCGCGAGCGAAAACACCATAAGTCCAAATACAGTTTTATACATTTTTTTATCGTAATCACTCGAGTGATGAACGACCCTTGATCGAGCAGCACTTAATGCGGCCGGCGACCATAAAGCTATTACTTGACCCTCGGTTGCGAAGCCAAAAAAGAGAAAGAGAGAAAAAAAACGTATTGTAAAAAAAAACAATAAATCATATCGCTTTGTCCCGTGCGCCTCGGGCCAATGTATTTAATTGCTACGCACAATTTATGTTATCCTAGTTTTATCTATTATTAAAATATGGTATTGTTTTGTTTTCGAATCGTTTCTTTCAAATGTTACGTAAGTATTAATTTAGTTATATATTTGATTTATATACAAAACAAGTGCAGGTTCAAAGGCGGGTTTATTACCATAGTTATCAGCGCGCTGGGCTAGTAATCCAGTGGTCGCGAGTTCGAATCCTGCCTCGACCGATTTCGTCCACCTATAGCACAAGCATTTATGGTTATTTTAGGGAACGTAGGAACATGTATATGTACTTGTCTAACAAACACATATTAATTAAAAAAAACTTTTACAACCAACCCGTGAAAAGGTGAAGCCTCTTTTCTTTCTTTCTATTCTTTTCCATTTTTAGTATTTTAGTAATTTTGGTTACGCTGAAAATTATCTCTAAAATTTGAATACTTTATGGAGTGACTTGTTAGTGAGGAGTTAAGCTTTGACCACAACCCACTCGTTTTAATATAGTTACTTTTTTGATATTGTCATTTTTAAAAATAATGGAAATAAATAATTTCATTTCATTTTTTAAAACTCAACTTTTTACTTCTTCAATGCCATTTCATGAAAGTGATGTGCCTTTTTAGCAATTCGAAAATAGTAAAAACATCAATTTTTAAGTTTCTTGAGCTTGGGACCACTTTGAAATATTCGAGAGTTAAAAAAATTGAGAAGCACTATTCAGATATCGATCAATAGCTAATGGGGTCTAAGCGAGTATTAGATATACAAATTTGCAAAATTTTAAAATAATCCAATGAGTACCTACTTTAGTTTATAATCGATAAAGTAGAATAAACACGCTGTACATTGCACATAGTACACAGCACTCAGATACATTGTGATGAAACTTTCAGAATACAATCTCAGCATAATACTATAGTTGATAATTTGTAATAAATAATATTCTAAAAAAATCATAACTCCCCACTATATCCCCTTGGGGTAGTGAGGAGTAATAAGGGTAAAAAGAGAAGGGAAGTTGGTCCATATTATATAACTATATGAAGGCCGATAAGTGAATTTTTACGATATTTAGTAGTAGGTATATGATTATGTTTGTTTACCTAACTCTTAAGTGAAAATATTTTTAAACGTTGAGAAATAAATAAATAAATTTGAAAAGAATCGAATGAGCACTTTATTCTATAATCGATAAAGTAAAATAAACACGCCGTACATAGCATACTGCACATAGCACACAGCACATAGCACACACACACACATATACATTGTGATGAAACGTTCGGAATACAATCTCAGCATGATACTGGTTGATAATCTGCAGTAAAAAAATAACCTTAAAAATTCCGAATTCATTGAGAACTCCTCGGGTTAGTGAGGAGTAAAAATATTTTCTGCACTATGACTATTTTGATCCTGAAATTATTGTCATTGTAGAATCGAATGCAGATTAAAAGTAAATAATTTCTTTAACAGATTTTTAATTATTTCAATAGATACGAAGTTGGAATATTTACTGTAGGAGAACTGGGAAATCAAGGCACCTACAGGGCTTACGACCGGTCGTAAGCCCTGTAGGTGCCTTGATTTACCGGTTTTTCTACAGTAAATATTCCAACTTCGTCTCTATTGAGATAATTGAAAATCTGTTAAAAAATATCTTTGACTCCCGACAGCGAAAAAAATCCAATGTTTGCGCATATGCAATAATAAAAATATTCGTAAACAATTTCATTCACTAGCCTCAACTAACAAAGTTTTGCTAAGCTAAGATATCACATGAGTATAATCTTTCAATTTATCACAATCGGGTCGTAGTTTAAAGACGATACGATGAATTGTTAGTCACTGTGTTATTATGTGAGTTGAGCGGGATACAAGGCAAAGGACCAACCCTCCCCAGCTAATGGTATTCTGGTCTACCAGGTCGTGATGGCCCCGGGCACGTGCGGTAAACACTGCGCACTGCATGTATCATGCACCTTACTGCTTACTCCGCGTATCAACAGGACCGCAATACGCATTGGTTCAAAATATGTTGATGCGTAAAAAACGAATTGATTTGAGGCGTAAAAATATACAGAAACAAATTTATACAACAACAGAAAATTTCCTCAAAAATACCCAACAAATACTAACTACAGTGCATAAACTGACCATCTAGTCTAATAAGACTAATCCGCATTAGGGATGATGACAACTGCAAGAACGTAGTTGTTAATAACCAAAGTGGTATCAATATGAATTACTGACGACTGGAATAATATATAAGATTAACCCGCATTAGGGATGACGACGACAACATGAATACAGTTGTTAATAACTATAGTGGTATCTATATAACTAATCCGCATTAGGAATGACGACAACTGCAAAAGCACAGTTGTTAATAACAAAAGTGGTATCCTTAGATTATATATGATAGTGGTATCAATATGAACTGACGGCTGGGTTAATACATAAGACTAATCCGCATTAGGGATCATGACAACATTGACAACAACATGAACACAGTTGTTAATAATTATAGTAGTATTAATATTAACTGACGACTGGGGTAATAAGACTAATTCGCCTTAGGAATGGCGACAACTAAAACTCCTTTCTCACACCAATCTTTCAATGAAAGAATTTTCAACTGACTTTAACTAAATCGGTTGCACTGATTAAAAAAATCCACAGAGTCAACGCTGTCAGAGTAAATAATAATATGTGTATTATATCAGCTGATTAGTTTTCTATACACACTTGTGATTTTTTACTGTCAATTATTTCATCAATCAAAACATACAAAATACTCTCACGTTGGGGAAAACTGAATTCAAATTTTTTGTTTAGATAATAGTTATTATTTAAGTTTATTTGTCATTTCGTTGTTATATTTTCTCTATCAAAAATCCACTCAAACGGGGTGTCCCAAAAGCGGCCCTGGTTTTAAAAACAGAAACACTCACATTACAATGAGAGTTTAAGAAAACCGTAGGTGCATTTTACAGCGAATTTATTTCTTATTAGCAAAGTAGGTACATACCTATTATCATACGTATTAACTCGTAGGCTATTTATTAGGTATGTGGAGATAGACATCATTGGAAATTTTACACACTATTTTAACTACATATACCTACATTACTATGAAATATTGGAAAATTTTACCACAATCGCAACCATTATAAAAACAACACAAGACACAAACAAACACATATGTACCTAAATCTACTAAACCCGTACAATCACCCCTTTGAAGATTTTTTCATGTCATAATCTTCGTATGGATTTCAATTCGACAATGAACATTAAATTTTGAGTTGATTAGTTTTCCATAGATATTCACATGCATTCTACGCGACAGAGACCATCTCCTTATATTCTCCCCCAGACAATGGAACCACTGCCTTTGAAGGGAATTATACAGTCATATACATCAACCAAATATTTGAATGAATGTTTTTTTTTCATTTTTACTGTTTTCATTTCTTTTCATCACATCTTTTATTTATTTAGACGTTTTCACTTTTTTCCTATTATAGTTTTGTGATCGCCCAAGGCTTTGCTGAAAACCAGCTGCACAGTGAGTCTCCACGGCTGTACAGCTGAGCAATAATAGCCTATTTGTTGTAAAATTTTGCAAAAAAATATGTATTTGTCATTTCATTCCTCCATTCCCAGTTTCCTAACCATACCCCATTCCTTAACCCTTCATGATCAATATTCTCATAAATTAGACGTAAATGTATTTGTAACTCTGTGAAACATTATAATAGGCTTCTTATTAATTAATTTTTAACTGTATTACATTTTATATACGAAAGCTGTTATGTTTCCAAATAAAATAAAATAAAAATAAAATAAAATAAAACTTTCAAAATACACCTACTTTCTAGAATATATTTTTTTTTATTTATATTTGACGATTTTAATAACAGAATTGCATTTCGTCCATTATAGTAAAAATAACCTTATATAATAAATATTGATTTCTATGAAGAACACTTTCAAACATGAAAAAAAATGTAGTTTATTAAAAATAAAAGATAGCGGCATCAAATTGTAAAAATATGCCGGACTTAGTGGCTAGGTTAATTAGATAAAAGTTCCAGGTTCGATTCCCTGTGGAGACACAGTTTTTCATGTTTTTTTCAATCTGGATCTGTGATACAATTGATAACATAAGTCTACATGAATGTGGCAAATTGTTTTTGAATGCTTGTTAAATTAATATTTGCCCGAGTAGCAACTAGAAATTAGAAACATAAAAAAAATCACAAAAAGTATTACTTTGATTATTTAATTTGATGGAAGATCCACATAATTATATTCTTGAAAATTTAATAGTACCTAACTAACTCCAATTATTCATATATATTCTCTCAGAATGATAATTTTTATAAGGAAAGGCAATTTTTCAATTATCAATTTCACATATCTATATTCATATATATTCAAATATGTCATTTTGAATAGCATATAGGTAGCTTTATAATAAAAACAGGTAGGTACCTACTTTTAATTTTTCCTTGCCGCCACACCAAGATGGTCGCGTGAGTGTAATTTAACATAATTAATTATGGCAATAATTATTTCTATTCGGCCATTTTGGTAAAATGGCCGGCGAAACAACACGAGCGTAAATACTTACACATAAAACATCTTTTTCTATATATTATAATATCTAGACAGCACTATATGTAATTTTAATTCCATATCTTGAGGCCAATCAAAATTAATTCTTAAATGTACAGACATATTTAATTGATAAGTTATATAAAAAAATATAATAAATTTAATAGTGGTTCGTTTGATGGGCATATTTCATAAATATTATGTGCAAAAAAATATTGGTATAAACCGTTAAAATGACTTATGTAAAGTGACTTATATAAACTGCTAAAATGACCTATACAATCAATCGATCGTTATTTTCGTCTAAGTAGAATATTTCCATTTAAATGTTATAATAATACTTAGTGTGTTCACTTTAAACGAGGAGATGTGGTCAGTTTGGACTTACATTTAATACACCTACTAAAAATAATTAAAAAGTTTTGAAACAAAAAGGAACAATATTGTTTTTCTATATGGAACACAGCGTCCCATACCGTCTTCACATTTCATTTTAATTTATTCCAAATTCAAATTACGAACACTGCCGCTTGGTGGACAGTGCAGGCCAACAGAAATCGTGAACATTTTGTGATAAAATATTTTTGGATAAAATCTAATTTAAAAACATTTTGGCGAATCAAAATAATTTGTATATTTATTACCAATAGGTAGTATCAGAGACATAGTACGAAGTAAAGATGTTAACAAATGGTCTTGGTGGAAAGAACCTTAATATTTTTTTTAGTATTTTCTATTGATTCTAGAGAATGAAATAAGTATGTTAAATATCAAATTAAAACGCGCCCAATAACAAGTTGTCAAATTCTGGAGAAATTATGATATATTAAGACTGAAGGCAGATGTAACATGCAATTGCAGGAATGTTCAGTGAGGGCAAGTCTGATCAACCGGCGGAATCAAACAGACTTGCCCTCCAGGTTCCTTGTCTGCCGATGTGACAATGCCAAGTGCACTTAGCTTTTGCAATATTTTATTTATTTATTATATCACAATACAGCATATTCATGTTAGGTGATCAACAACGCCCCACTAGGCATTACCTGTTCTGGGGCTGTTGTTAGAGATATAATTTAATGGCTATTTATAAAATTTATATGATACATAATTACATTAAAGCACATAAATAAACACAAATTGAAATAATAAAAAAAATACATACATATAGGGACATACGTGGAACAGTCATTAATAAGATTCAGCCATTCCTTTATTTTACATTTAAAAGAATGACTATTTTTGGTCTCTTTAATGCTCTTAGCAAGTTTGTTGAATATTCTAGGAGCAATGACTCCGAACCGTCTCTGTCCAAAAGAGGTTTTCGTTATAGGCACAGCGAAGTTTAGATCATTGGCTTGCCTAGTGAAGCGCATTTGTTGGCTTCTACTATACAGAGTTATATTTTTATGGAAATGGATTAAAATAGTTTTCAAAAACAGTTGCTTTGGATCAAGGACAGTAAATATCTTAAACAAATTATCTATGAAGCGCAAGTACCTAATTTATCCAGGAACGTCAAGAAATTTGACAAAATAATGAATTCAACTACATAAGTAACTGAAATTAAGAGCGAGTAACAATAATTAGATAAAAAATGAAAACCATAATATAAAAAAAATAATTGTGCCTCTAAGGATGCTAGCTGAGACTAGCGAAACTACTGAGCCTATAAATTCATACTCATTGTGGATCGAAACTGTGTTTTTTTAATAAATAAAATTCTAATTCAATTTATAATTATGAATATCCACTGTGTTTTAAAAACTTTGAAATTAAAATAAAACTTTGAAAAGGAAATAATTTTATAAAATAAAAGGTTTATGCGGACAAAAATTGTGACATTATCAAAAACCGTCATCTTTGATATCGACGGGCATATGATTTCATAACCGATATTGTTTTTTTTCTGTTTTAAATATTTTGCCGAAAGACCGAAAAACAAACTTCGAGATTCAGAACATGAGGGCCGTATTTATAAACCATTCTCGCTTGGATTAAAGTTGGTATTGCTTTTAAAAGACCGAAGGCTTGTCTCATTGATATTTTTGTAATTGAAACTCAAACAGCATGCCGGTACCTACAGAATTCAAAAGACGAGAAGAAGATTTAAAAAAAATCTTCTATATTGGTACCTACCCAATTACGCGGAGAAAATGTTGTTTATCACTTTACCATAGTAAATCTACCCACGTAGGTATTATATGGACAATCGTGTTCGCGTAAGTACCTCCTGTAGTAGATATGTACCTCCACAGGATGAGTAGGTAGGTACTTGTATATATAATATAATGTGTGCAAGTGTGAGTGTCTCTTTGAATGTATGTGTGCAAGTATAAAAATATTTTTTAAATATCGCGGGAGAAACGATTTGAATATGGAACGCTCGGGGCGGAATATTGTCGCCCACTCGGACAGCAGCAGAAGACTTCTTCAGTGTGCAACAGGCGTTCGGTGGATAAACGACCATGATACAATTTTTACAAATGCATATACACAAACATTGGATTTTTTCCCTATCGGGAGTCAATGATATTTTATGACAAATTTTAAGTTATTTATTTATTTATTTATTTATTTATTTATAAACGGCATAAAATGCCTTTTACATACATAGATAAAAACACATATTGATGATAACAATAGATAGAATAAAAAAAGCAATTAGGTATACACTTGGCAAACAAAAAAAAACTTAAACCTAAACAATAAGACAAAAAATAAAAAATAATAAAAAAATAGATGTAAGCAAACATAAAAAAAAGATATACATAAGGATCCAAAAAAAAAACAAAACAGTAAATTCAAAAATAAAAAACATTAAATTCAAAAATTAAAAAAAATCAATAACGTATGCAAACATAAAAAAATGATGTACCTACATATAGACTCAAAATCAACCTAAACATTAAATAAAAAAGTATTTGTCAATAGAGACGAAGTTAGAATGCTATACGAGAACCGGGAACTCAAAGCAAATACAGGGCTTACGATATATCATCGGCTGGTTTACGTGATCGCGTAAACCAATGTAAACCAGTCGATTAAAAGTCGTAAGCCCTGTAGGTGCCTCGAGTTTCTGGTTCGTCTATAATATTCCAACTTCAACTCTAGAGATGTTAAAAATTTGATATAATTTTTTTTTGTTTTAGTTTATTAATTAATTTATTTATTTAACAATTTTTTGGTACAGAATATATAATACATATTTACTGTAACATACATATACATACATACACTTATATACATCTATTATTACTATTATTCCCAGACGATATTTTTATCGTATTAGGAGATTATAATATGCCTAGCATAACCTGGAATTCTTCCTTATACGTGTCCCCACAACCAAATAATAATGATCAGTGTTCTTCCTTGTTCTGTAACTCTATATCGTTGTCGAATCTAACTCAATATAACAATATTACCAATTATAATGGACGAGTTCTTGATATAGTGTTGTCAAATTTACCCCTTACCGTTTCCAAATCTTGTCATTCTTTGGTAATTGAAGACCTGCATCATCCTTCCCTCTTAATAGATTTCCAAATCCCTTTTCCCAAGACCGCTTTGAAAAATCCTCAGACTATACGCTTATTCCATAAAGCCAACTACGACATTATCAACGACTTCATGACAAAAACTAATTGGTCTTCAGTAATAAACACTTCTGACATTAACACAGCACTTGACAATTTTTATTGTATACTGACAAACACTATAGAAACCCATGTACCAAAAAGAACAAAGAAGTCTGACAAATACCCAGTGTGGTATACCTTACCACTGAAAAAAAATATTAAAGAAAAAATATACTACCACAACAAATGGAAACGTGACAGAAACCCTCTTGATTATCAGACGTTCTCTCTTCTGCGAAAAAGACAAAAGAAAACTGCTGATCTCATCTTCAAAAATTACATTAACTTGATTGAAAACGGAATACGACAAAACGTAAAAACTTTATGGAATTATGTAAAATCATTCAAAAAGACACCAGACATTCCTGAGACCATGTTCTTCGGCAATGCCACCTCATCTAATGGAGTAGGCATAGCCAATCTTTTTTCCGACTTCTTCAGCTCAGTGTACATCACACCTAATAGTGTCACTAACGAAAACAACAGCATCGATAACCCTTATCTTATTAATTCCATCTCCATCGACTATAACAGTACGCTAAAATATCTTCTTAACATAGATATATCAAAGGGTGCAGGAAACGATAATATTCCTGGAGTTTTTTTGAAAAAATGCGCTCGGGTCCTGGCACACCCGTTGTGTTATATATTCAAATTGTCACTTATTAACGGCACATTCCCTGAAATATGGAAAACCGCTCTTGTTCATCCCATACTGAAAAACGGTGATAAACACGATGTCACTAACTATAGGCCCATCTCCAAACTCCCAATTATCAGCAAAGTGTTTGAAAAAATAGTGTATGATCAGGTTTATAGTAAAATATCTTCATATATCACCACTGATCAACACGGTTTTATGAGAAAACGTTCTACCACCACTAATTTAGCCCAATTTACTAGTTATCTTCATGATAAAATGGATCAGAGACTGCAAATAGATGCTATATATACTGACTATGCCAAAGCATTTGACCGCGTAAATCACCCAACTCTCTTGCAAAAATTGTCATTGATAGGTATACATGGTGACCTATTTAGGTGGCTTAAATCATATATTGATAATAGACACCAAATAACCTCGGTTAACGGACATTCTTCTAAATGTATTAGCGTGACATCTGGAGTCCCCCAGGGATCTCATTTAGGTCCCCTTCTCTTTAATATTTATATAAATGACATCGGAAAATGCTTTTACAGTAGTCAAGTATTATTATTTGCCGATGACATGAAAATTTTCAAAACAATCTCAAATTGCTCTGATTGTGCCGATCTACAGAAGGATTTGGAACGTTTATCCGTTTATTGCAATGAAAATTATCTTTCCTTAAATATATCTAAGTGTTTTTCTATATCTTTCACTAGGAAGATAAAAGTTGTAAAATACAATTATAAACTGAACAATGTAGTTTTACCGACGAAAACAGACTGCAAAGATCTTGGCGTACACCTTGATTCAAAACTTCTCTTCGACAAACATATTGAAATTATAGTAAACAAATCTTATAAAATGTTAGGCTTTATATTTAGAATCAGTAAATACTTTAAAAACCCCAATACATTAAAACAATTATATTGCTCTCTTGTCAGAGGTCAACTTGAGTACGCATCAACTATATGGAATCCCCAGTACAAGGTTTACATTCACTCGTTGGATCAAATTCAGAATAAATTCATTAAATATTCAAACTACCGTTGTAACAATACTTACCAACCTACTATACTAACTTCTTTGACCACGCGACGCACAATTTCAGACCTTATGTTCCTTCACAGTATACTAAATGGAAACATAGAATGCCATGAAATTCTTACCAATATCAAATTTAATACTTCTACTCGCCGGACAAGACATACGTCACTTTTCTTCTCCAATATTTGTAAAACAAATGCTTCCAAAAACGCTCCGATTAACAGAATGATAAACTTATTTAACTCTTATGAAAAGCATGCCGACTTAGACATATTTTTTGATTCACATATAACCTTCAAAAATAAACTTATATCTAACGTCGTGACATTATAACAATTATTTACAGATTAATTTATTTTTCCCAACCACCCTCAGCAATATATTTTCTTATTCTTCTCAACTCATGAATCTGTCAATATATGTTCGTCTATCATGTATACACATGCACACCCTCTCTCTCACACACACATACGCACCCACACACTCACACTCTTTCTAGATATCTCTTTCACACACACATGTATTACTCTTCTCTCATACGCGCACCCCACTAATTCACACTTTTTTGATGTATTATTTTGATATTAGGTATAGTACGTAAGAGGTACATGTTATTTCTGTATTTTTATTTATTTAATTTTAATAATTGTATGCATGTACTGTGTGCTGTCCTTTGTAAAATAAAATAAAAAATAAAAAAATTACACATACCAATAATCCCACAAGGCTTAGCCTGTATATGGGTATAACTTAGGTAATAAAATTAGAAATAAACGAGTGGGTTGTGGCCAACACTAAACTCCTCACTAACAAGTCATTCTATAAAGTATTCAAATTTTGTATGGAAAATTTCCAACATTTTCATGAAATGAGTTTGTTAAATTATTTTTTATTTAAATATTTTATTATGAAAACTTGATAACTCTTCAATGCCATTTTATGAAAGTGATGTGCCTTTTTACGAATTTGAAAATAAAAATTTCAAATTTTAAGTTTCCTGAGCTTGGGGTCACTTTGAAATATTTGACAGTTAAAAAAAAATTAGAAGCACTATTCATATATCGTTCAAAATCTAATGGGATCTAATCGAGTATTAGATATACATATTTGCAAAATTTGAATAGAATCGAATGAGTACTTTAGTCTATAATCGATAAAGTAAAATAAACACGCCGTACATAGCACATAGCACACACACACACAGATACATTGTGATGAAACTTTCAGAATACAATATCAGCATGATACTATTTGATAATCTGCAAAAAAAATACCCTTAAAAATTGCGAAATCATAATTCCCCACTATATCCCCTTGGGTAAGTGAGGAGTAAAAAGTTGATTGTGTGTTACATGTAAACAGTTTATTGTTTATGCATATGAAGTGATAAATATATTTAAAAATGACAAAGCATAATACATACATAGAATGTGAATAGAATTTAAATTTCAATTAAATAATACAATAAAATAATTACATACACTTGAGTATGTGTGTGTACATGTATGTGTGTGTGTAATTGTGATGGTATAATGATCACCTAACTAAGAAATCCTGGGTCGAGGTGTTCATTTGTTTCAGTTACGTGGCATAAATGTTATTGGCAATATCATTATATTGTAATTTTCCCGAAAATAAATAATATAGGATGGGTCGATGGCAGAGCGGTTAGCGCGCTGGGCTAGTAATCCAGTGGTCACGAGTTCGAATCCTGCCTCGACTGATTTCGTTCACCTATAGCTCAAGCATTTATGCTTATTTTAGGGAACGTTGGAAGATGTATAAGTACTTGTTTAACAAGGACATATTCATTTAAATAAAAAAAAAATATGAATTTCATGTTTACTTAACGAAGAATAAGAAGAAGAAAATTAAACGAAAATAAATTAATATTTCTTTTTTCTTCTAAATAAAATAAATTATGTTTGATAAGGTGATATTATGTTATAGTTGTACTTATATTTCTATATAGGCACTGATTGGTATCGTCAAAGATCATCGTCAGAGTCAATTCTTATATCAGCCCACGATAGCGTACAAAGTGTGAAATAGTAGTGAAAAAATACAATTAAAATTATTGCCAATATGCCGTTGATCCACCGATTTCTTTGCGGAGCATGCGCAGAGGTATTTCGAACACAGCGCTGTTCATTTTCATCTTGTGAAACATTCGTAATGAAAATAACATAATCGCATCTCTCGCTCTCAACTGCCATTTTCCACATCTTCCGTCTCTGTCATCCTCACATTCTAGTAACGTCCGCCGCATTCTTTTCCGCCGAAGAATGTTCACATTGTCTGATATATAATATTGCCGTCTCACTCTTACTCTGACTTAATGCGATTACACCCGTGAGCGAATTTTAAGCGTTTAATCACATCAGAAATGATAAGAAAAAATAATAACTACATTGACATGATGTGCGTTCATAATTTATTTTTTTTATTTCTCAACGTTTAAAAATATTTTCACTTTAGAGTTAGGTAAACAAACATAATCACATACTTTATTTATTTATTTTACTTTTTTATTTTACCTTTTATCACACCATATTTATAATGACAACAATAAGTAGATTACTGCTGAACAAATAGGAAATCCTGTTCTAGGGCTAGCAGTTTACAATTTTTATTGACAATTATATGCAATGATGAACCAGGTGATTTTTCCCGTTCCACACTAAATATGTACACTTATTTATTTATTACAGATTATCAACTAGCATTCTGCTGAGATTGTATTCTGAAAGTTTCATCACATTGTATCTGAGTGCTGTGTACTATGTGCTATGTACAGGTGTTTATACTACCTACTTTATCGATAATAGACTAAAATACTCATACGATTCTTTTCAAATTTTGCAAATTTGTATATCTAATAGTCGCTTAGAGATTTTGGAGGATATATGATCAGTGCTTCTTATTTTTTTTAACTGTCAAATATTTCAAAGTGACCCCAAGCTCAGGAAACTAAAAAATTTGATATATTTATTATCAAATAGCTAAAAAAGTACATCACTTTCATAAAATGGCATTGAAGAATTGTCAAGTTTTTATAAAAAAATACCTTAATCAAAAATAATTTCACAAACTCTTGTCAGGAATACGCTGCAATTTTTTATACAATATTTGAATACTTTGTTAAATAACCTGTTGTAGTGAGGAGTATAGCGTTAGCCACAGCTCGCTCTTTTCTAAAATAATTTAGGTATACAATAAAAATGTATTTAATAAAAATGCATTCAGGAAATGTCATCCTTTTGGTACGAAATATAGGTAGTGTTGGTACCTTCAGTTATTATATGTATGTAATTAAGAGTATAGTGTTAGCCACAACCCAATAGTTTATTTATTAATTTAATATTTTATGATTTTTTTTTAATTGTTAATAAACATAGATAGTTAGGTATAAAAATACAAAATAGTACTTACATATGCCTTATGTAAGTATACTTTTATATTTTAACAGTTCTGAAAATGACCGTTTTAGCTAAATGCAGAGCGGATGGTTATGGTGGTAGATGGATATAATTATATGGATATAATTGTCATAAATATATCAATATCAATGCTTCTATATTCATACAAATAAGATCTGGATACATCTGTCTCTGTCCAACTGTGGTTGAATAATTTTCTTATAATTTTTTTGTTCGTCTCTTTTGTTCTTATTATTTCTGTATTAAGCTTTTCATTCGGATGCGATATGTTATTGTCTTTATACGAGGTATGGCTGAAAAGTTACATTACTTTTTTGTTTCAATAAAATTTGTTACGTATATAACAAAATATTAAAAATGGAAGATTGAAATAACACCACAAAACGTCCGTTTCTTCCCTCCCTCATCTCTCCACCCCCCTCCCTTTTCGCTCACCGCGACAACTGTACCCTAATTCCCATTCACGTGTAATGTTTTGCGATAAGTTCCGCTAATCTTTGCGTATCAAAATCAGAATGTTAAGTGTGTTACGTATCAAGAGCTGTCATTCATAACAATAATCTGTGAAACGAACCAATTATTTTTGTCTTTACACAGAACTTAACACCACCTCGATATGCCGCATAAAAAAATGTGAATAGTGGCTATATCACTTGATATCGGGTGGAACGCCAAAACTTAATAAAAAAACAATACATAAATAAATAAATAAATAAATAAATAAATAAATAAATAAATAAATAAATAAATAAATAAATAAATAAATAAATAAATAAATAAATTAAAAAAAAAAAAATAAATAAATAATTAAAAAAATATATATATTTTAAGTGTTTTCTAATTTATACCATTATAAAATTCTGTATTACTTTTATATTGTTTTATTATACAAATGATGATATTTTTAAAGCATCCCTCATACTTATTTGCATTCATCTTTGATAATGCGTGTCCTACCAATAGATTTTGTTATGGTTTCTCTTTCGCACCAACGGTTTAGAGTATGTTGCGTCCCTTTCATCGCCGGCGGTATACAGCGGATTATTATAATGAAATATCGCGTTCCGTGGTATGAATGTTGAATAATGCAATGTGACCAACGCTTTACGTTCACTGAACATTATTTTATTATATAATATCTAATAAAGTATATGTAAATAGAGCCTACTCATTCTAGAATGTTACTCGTGGCTCTGATTAGTTTGTTTATTTTAATAAAAATTAATAAAAAAATTTCACTTATATATGTATCACAAGAATGCGGCATGATGGAAAATCGTTTGATTCTGTGTTGGCGTCCTAGCTTTCCCAGGAGGAAAAAAAGCGTTTATTGGTAACGTTTTTGCATACACGGGTGTTAAACGGTCTAGTAACTTTTACAACTCGTTTATTAGTAAAAGTAAAGTTACTTGTAACCATATTTTTTGTACAAACAATAAAATTATAATACCTATTTTCTGGTAGAATATGATAATGTAGAATATCCGATGGCGTTTACACTGTGGAAATTAATTAAAATATATATATATATATATATATATCGATCTACATATATATTAATACGTGAAGGGAAAACTTGGGGCCTTTTTTCAACAAATTGCGCGCATGGAGGACTTTAAGATTTAGCTTTTAATTTTATATTTATTTATTTATTATTTATTTATTATTAAAAATAACAAAGAAAAATACACAATACAATAATATATACAATTTTTAAAAAGATACATTATAATTTTGTTTTTTTTTATGACTCAACTTCAAAAAGAGTTTTCTCGTGCTTTGAAGTGAGTCACATTTCACAAATCTACAAACTATCTAATCTATTTATATACATACATCTTAATCTAGGCACTAATCTATTTACAATAACATACATATTTAGATACAAACATACATAATATTATATATAAAGAGAGAAAAAAAAAATACAAAATTGGTCTGTAGAATAAATAAAAACACACAAATTGAAAATAAACAATACACAATGAATACACAAGAAAAATGTTACTTCAAAAAGTCTTTCAGCAATACCAAGAACCCACCAAAATTATTTTGCGCCACTATTCTCATATCCACTGGTAAATCATTAAACCACTTCACCCCATAATATGAATAATGATTTTGGCCAAAAGATGTATTTTTCTTTGGGATCTTTATCATTCCACTTGTGCGAGGACCAATTCTTAGATTGTCTATAGGGTGAATTTGGTTAGTGAAATATTCTTTACATATTTGTTTAATTGCATTTATTTTATATAACACATTTAATTTTTTAACTTTAAATTGAGAAAATAACTCTTCAGTGGGAAAATCGCTTGGCTTTACTAAAATAATTTTAATAATCTTTCTTTGTATGGTATATAATAATTTCAAGTGAGCAGGATACGACCCTCCCCATCCAATTATTCCATATTGCAACACAGACTGAGCCAATGCATAATATGTCATTCTAAGCATTTCAATATCCAGTTTTTAAAATTATTTGAAAACAAATACTGTGACTTTAATACATTTTTTTAAATATCCTATATTGTATTTATGGTTTAAATACCTATAAATTTATTATTAATTCAGGAAAAAATTGCACTACCAAAAATGATCAAAAATACAATCGACCAGTCGCCACTGCTCACCTCCATACTATCCTATCCTGACATACATACCTACATGTTTTATATAGAAAACAAAATATCTTAAAATTAATTTGTGTTTAGGTGTTAATAGTTTGGTACGTATTCTTTTATTATACATACTTTTGCTATCGACAGTTGGATCTCACGTGTTACATGAAACTAGTTGTATTCAATTAGCTCTATTTATTTCGCTAGTAAATACAACAGCATCGTATAATAATTTTCTATGAATCCCTTTTGTAATAATGTTTAAAATGTAATGCGGATAATTTTATTAAACTATACGACGGTCACTCATCAGTAAATATTATGTATGAATTATTAAGTGAGTTGTACATTTTATGAGTGCAGTTTCCTCAATCTCTTGTTTAGTGATTAAGTTCAATTAGCCCTTTGTATATTGCTGGATACAACAACAGTATCCAATAACAATTATCTATAAATCTCAGTAATAAAGTATTAAATGAGTTTATTAAACTACACAAAGGTCAGTAGTTATCTCTAAATATACAAGTGCATATTGAGTGATAACTTAGCGACATCTACTAACGTCGCCGGTGAAACATCCTTACGCCAATATAAATTCAAATGTACATATTACATTATGTTACAAGGTTGCATTTTATGTTGAGTTGTAACGCACCATGTCCATAATCATGCTAGTCTTGAGTGTGATGAATAATACAACATATGTACGTACCTTCACGGCATATCCAACTATGTGGCGAAACCAGCGACAGGTGTACCGGTATGCATTACGTTATAAAAGGAAGCACGACACGTACGTGTATGCTCACACACAACTCACCTTAAAACGCAACGTTAAGAATGGGTGGGGAACTTTATCGTTGAACTTTTTGAGATGCTATGATATATTTTTGTAACTTTTATACAAATCTTTCGTAAAAAATATTTGAACGTGGATTTGTAAAACGTAGGTACTATCAATTTCGGAGCTCAGTACTCCCTTATCAGGCAATCACGTTTTAGTTTATGAATGAGCCTGAAAGAATATATCGTATTTCTCAGTTGGAAGAAACTGACAAATGGCAATAAGAACACCAGTAAAAATCAATAAGTATGTTTGTTAACTTATATTCCGATTGCGACCGACCAATACTCAGCAACCACCTGTAAATAGTGATATTATAAAAAAATAATTAAATTGTGATTTAAACACTCACAAAGACGCCACAAAGTTACTTTCATAATACTTACACAATAATGAAAATAATTGAAAATTATAAAAAAAAATGTTTTCTGAATCTCTAGTATTTATTTTCTTTGACTGATCCCAAAATACGACAAATTGGTGAGTAGGTATGCGAATTCGTTATGAAATAAATACCTTCTTCAATAAAAATGTAGATGGGTGTGCTGCGATATCACGCGATGATATGCAAATATGAAATGCACGCAGATAGGGATACCTAATTGAGGACAACATATTGACAAGATAATATGTTTAATATACATATATGTTGTGTAGTTGGGACTGATGCGATTTTATACAACAAGGGATACACACACAAGTGGTGTAAAGATTATGTTTATGTTCTATAATGACTGACCGTTGGGTTCGACATCTTCTCGAGAAATGGTTGGAAGGAAGCGAAGCATCGCAAAATAATTTATTACAGTGTATAATATGCAAACATACCATATCAGGCGTGAACACATAATTGGGGCAATCAGAGAGAACTGAACGCCAAACCTTTCTTCATTTGCGTAAATTTATTTGTAACTCACAATGTGCACAATCATGCCTGTATTGTATGACATAAATATTACACACATAATATCATCACGGCATATCTCACAATATAACCAGCACAGGTGTGCGGGTGTGTTCTACTTTGTAAAAAGAAGCGCGACACACGCGTGCATGCCCACACACCAGTCTCGCCTCACCCAAAAAAGCAACATTTAGAATGGGTGCACATGGTGAACCTTATTGCTGAACTATGTGAAATCTTATTTTTCCTGTTGAATTTTCGATTACCCGATAAAAGAAAAGATTGGAAGCACTATTCAGAGCCGGTGCCACACTTAAACTTTTTATAAATTATCATAAAAGAGCGAAATTTAATTCAATAATATTAGACATCGAGTTTTAATTATTCAAAACAGTTTTATCCATCCAGATACTTGACATCTTTATTAATATAATTTATATGTACCTACGTGTGTATGTTACTGGCCGATTACTCGATAACTAGACCGATTTTGATGAAATTTTCTGTGTGTGTGTTTGAGTGGATCCTTGGAATAATAAATCGAATCAAAAACTGTAACAGCGAAAACAAAAAATATAATCAACATGCCAAAAAAAAATATGCATGGTATTATACAAACAGATATGCAATACTTTTGAGATATTATACAATAAAATTCGAAACAGGAGTTTATTTAATAGGTATCTTTATATATAATTATTCTGTACATGTGTATGTCACTGAGCTCCTCAACGACAGGACCGATTTTGATGAAATAGCAGGCAAGCCAACGTTCGGGCACGACAACGCCTGTCGGGTCTGTTAGTATATCTATAAATATTGACAACTCTAAAAATAAATATTTTATTTTATTTATTTTCTCCCAGAAAGCTACAGCTATAATTTATTTATTTTACATTACTTACATTTTTTGTATAAAAGTTGAGCCAATTTAAATTATTGATTATACAGTAATTGATTACAAAGTTGAAAAATTCATAAGAAAATACAAGATAAAAGAAAAAAGAAAATTTAAAAAGATAGATAAAAAAACAAAGATATGCTCATATACAGTAAACGAGTATGTTTCAGGATGAGGAGGAGATTGTTGGATTGTGTATTAGAGTTTAAGAACATCTTTATCTGTTTTTGGTAATGTTGTAAAGTGTCATGAAAAATATCTGTATGTTTGAAATGTGTATTATAATCTCGCTGAATTCTAAACATGGGTGAAAAGTATCTGTAATTAGTGTGGCATACTGGTATGTGGAATAAATTTTGTGAGCGGGTATGTCTATTCGGTACATGGAGTGATACAGTTTTGAGTATATCAGGGGAATCGATCAAGTTATTGCAAATTTTGTATAATAATATTTGGTCAAAGTAAAGTCTCCTGTTCTGCAATCTATTCATGTTGAAAATTATAATTACTGTGTTAAACATAAAGGCGTCTCTCTAAGTGTTTCAAGAAGGTATTAAATAAATATTTACTGACAGCCCGATAACTAATAAATACATGTAGTTTATTTGTATTGGCTCTTATAAATAAATTAATAAAAGTTATAAAAATGGACTGTCTAGAACTTCCTTTTCAATTTAGATACCATAATTATTTACTGGAAATGAGTTATTATCCATAAATTAAAACTTTAAAACACTTGCTCATAAAATAAGCGTTTCTTGAATAGGTATGTAATTCCACGTTGTATGTATTCCCTAAATATATAATAGCGGTATGATATTAAATAAAACACATAGGTTATAATTATTTTTTATATAATATGGAAGTCGAAACGCCTTCTGATTGGTTGCTCGGTTTGCCTATGTGATAAGCCGCACACTGCCCACTGCCATAAACTATAATTAAAGTTGAATTTTAAACAGGTAGGTACGTGATATTTAATTAATACTTATTTGTTTTCCGACTTCAGTGCAATGGTCGTACATATATCTTTGAATAACTTGTCAGGCGTGCTTGCTATCAAACGCGGCGGTTGCGCGCGCATAAATTTATTTGTTAAAAATTGAAAGAGCGTTACATGGTCTTTTAATTATGACCCTCTCGTATCATCGAGCGACCTTTTGCGATTATGTACCCATCGTGATACAAAGCAGGGCTTATTTTCATTTCAAATTAAAGTTAAGAATGTATTCAATAAAAATTCAGTACAGATAAATGAACTTGCATAAATAAGATTTTTTTTACATAAATTCTCAATAAACATAAGGTATAAAAAATGAGACGCATTGATCTGGGGGGCAAGTCTGGTCAACCGGTGGAATCAAAACCATCCATGTTTACATATCATGGATATAATTATCCTACGGAGTTCTATAATATACATATTAATATTAGGTATACACTGAAAAAAAGTTATGTTAAAATTAACCGAACTATAGTGACTACAAAACAATTCGTTTTGTGCTACTAAATATTTTGTGTGTTTAACCAAACAGTAGAGTCATAAATAGATTAACTTTTATTACTGATAACAAAAGTTTGGCTAAAAACGGAGGTAGCTAGTTTGGTCTTCACAATTTTTTTTTCAGTGTAGTATAAAAGTTTTGTAGGCCTATAACTATTTATATAGGTATTCTGAAATTTTAGGCTCTGTAAATTGAACGGACCAAAAGTTATAAGGGGGGGGACACACACAGATACACGGACACACAGACACACGAAATGTTCTACTCCGAATTCTGAGTAAATCTGTATATAGAACTAAGTTGGTGTTTTTTGACTTCGAAGTTGGAAAAGCCGTGAAAAATGTAGACAGTTCATACAAATTTCGCTTGTCCTGGCTTGAAACTTTGTCGATATGTTAAGAGAACAAAGTTCTCTTGAACAAATCGACGGTTGAATAATCGATAAAGTAGAATAATCACGCCGTACATAGTACATAGAACACAGCACACACACATATATACGTCGGCCTGATCCAAGGGTTCCGGGTTCGATTCGCGGTGGAGACACAGTTTTTAATTGTTTTTTCAGTCTGGATCTGTGAGACGATAAACATCGAAGTCTCCAGAATGTGGCAACTTGTTATTGGGTGCGTGTTACCTAAATATTTGACATAGCACCTGTTAGTTGCCCGGAAAGCTACATAAAATAAATGTACATTGTGATAAATCTTTCAGAATACAATCTCAACATGAAACTTGTTGATATTCTGCAATAATAAAAATATCCTTAAAAATTTGCGAATTCATAACTAACCACTATGACCCGAATGCACAGTCCCAGGTAACTAAATACTAACTCCTAACCTTACTGGAGAATTTCGTATTCTTAAGTTAGCAATGGCGTTGCAGAGACAGTGTAATGAACATGGTTAGTATTTAGAATTTAGTATTTAGGACGGATACTGCATTCGGACCTATGTCCCCTTGGGGGGTAGTGGTGGAGTAAAGAGAGTGTAATATGATTAACTTATAATTATTGATATAGACATTTTGTGAAATCTCCCATCATCTATGACGCGTCCGCTTAAGACTGTTTTAAATATCATTAGTAGGTATAATTCAAAAATATACAAAGATCACTTTGTAAAGTCTACCGCTTAGTTTACCCAAAATTGTATATTATTTTAGTCCATATAGGTCGTGACTTATTCATGCATAATGCCATATTTTAACGAAATTGTATTCGTTTGTTTCTGGTCGTATCTACCTATCCATATTAAGGTATGGTTTGTTCAGTTGGTATTATTGAAATAGCAACACGGGACAAAACGGCAATTAGAAGGAACAAATCGAAGAATGCAGAATTCAAACTAATCAAAGCTTATTGGGTGATAGATGATGGGAATTGGATCTCATGTGATTTTTTACAAGATATTTCGATTGTATTATACGAATTTAATCCAATTAAGTCTGAGGGTATGATCAATTATAATTGATCATATTTTAAGACATCTTAAACCATTACAATGGCGATAGTATGTATACGTTATAAATTACTTAACTAAACATACAACCTAAGTGTCGAAGAACATTTTAAAGCCTTTAAGAAGTTATGTCATAGTTATGGTGCCTTACTATTAATTGTTAGATTCCCAGTAGGTTATTTTTTTATAGAGATCGTGGCCATACTCCTGATGTTTCCCATTTAAAAAGATCAGAAGTCAATGACAGTCCACGAGTGTGAAACTTTTATACACATTCATCGATTGTTCTTATTGCACTGTGGTGCCGAGATTGTTCATCTAGAGGGCTCCATGAGCTACTTTTCATTCTAAGCATTTGTCGCTTTACTTAACGTTCTGTGAAAGGGACGTTTACAGTTCCATATGCAGAGCGGGTTGTGGTGGGGGTAGCGAAACCTCGAATGTATTATTCTGTATAAGCCTGTATAAATGTCCAATGTATATTTTATATACGTTTGTATAAGTGTATAACTACATTCCTACATCTTATTTTCACAATATTATTACAACTATAACATAAAACTATAAATCATAACTTAGTACTAAGAATAAAATATAGAATTATTAAAATACATTTACTATGAAAAAATATTTAGTGTAAAAATCCGCTTCCTAACTCAAGTGTTACTTTATACGAAGCGTAAAATTAAGTAATTTTTGTTTATTACTATATTATTTACAGTACTGTTTTATAAGAATTGATATTTTGAATATACTAAAAAGTGAAAAATTAATTCCAAATTATTAAATTTTTAAGGTATAGAGTTTCTCCATACTTTTAGATTACGTGCATGTCAGTAATCCTGACTCAGGATAGGATAGTGTGGAGTTCAGTCCTTTTTTTCTATCCCGAATATGTAAACAGTTTGTGGTATATATGTAGATAAAGTATCAAACTATAAGAGCACTAAACTGTAATCTACCATGAAATTGTATGAAACAATGTCGTCACTTAATTCAATATTTACACAAATTGTTAAAAAAAGATTGAGATGAAGTAAAATTAAATTATGTAGTTGGAGGGTTTCGAAGCTATGTAGGCCTAAAATGATCTATATATTCTGAAATTTTGGACTCTGTGCATCAAGCGGAATAAAAGTTGTAATGACACATACTGAATTATGTCACTTATAACAGTTTATTAATAAAAAGACGTTGGATGTTTTATGGGAATTTGAATATTTTTTGTTAAACAAAGTATACTGTGAATATTATTCACCATTATGAAATGTGTGTAAAGATGAAATGTACCCTTTCTTCTGCTAATGGTAGTAATTAAAAATATATTTGATCAAATGGTATAAACACAAAATTCTCTAAATTATTGGGTTTCAAGAAACACCATGTGCACAGACATTGGAAACCATCGGTTTTGAATTTATGATCTAAGAAATAAAAACAAAATTAAATATAATATATGATCAGAGACAATTCACAAACACACTAATCATAATAATAGACTCATCATTTCGATACTCATAATACCCTAAATTATTTGTGTTGAATAATAAATATAAAAAAATATGGTGATGTCTCCATGGTAATGAGGAGTAAATTAATAATCTTTCATATAAAAAAACGACTTTAAAAGTAAATGTGTGTCAAGATAGAAAAAAATGTGGCGTTCAGCTCTCTCTGCATACCCCACAAAGGACATGAAGTGATGGTATGCATGTAAGAAATTAGTAATGTAAGAATGTAGGATGACGTGGAAATGGATTGCCTATTATTAATTGCAGACGAACTTACAAATTGAAGAGTTATTGATTTCTCATGAGTTACATCATCACAAATCGATAAAATTTATATTCTCAGTGAACTCAGTGAAAAATTATATCTTCACGAGAAATCGAACGCGGGATATTGGGTCATATTAAGATATATGACTGACTGAGCTACGAAGGTTCATAGATAGTTTTACATTAAATCAAATCATTAGCCGGGAGATGTCAGATCATCCATACAATTGTCAATCTCAAAGGTTTGCGACACCCGTTCAAAGTCGGCCCTGTGTCTGAGTATAATATGACAGAGGTGTAATCATCAATCGGCCGGCACCGTTTAGTCGGGTTTAGTTGGGTTAGTTGGGTTAGTTGGGTGTAGCCGGGTTCGAGGTCAGGCGTCGGCGGCGGCGCTTATGCTCGTAGGGGTCAACCGATTCGCTTTTCAACATTCAACATCGTGATAAGTATTGTGATTATAGTATTAGGAACATGCTCCATTCGTCCTGTATGCCCAAATCTAGACCTTCCCGGAGATCGGGATATAGTAGAGTGCAAAAGTATGAGCAAACTTTTTTGTATTGCATTAGGTATATTACTAAAATATTTATTTAACATAAATAAGTTATTACATTCTACACACTCAATAATAAGTTATTACATTCTAGAAAATAATGGTACTTATCGACTCATAGATACAAATTGAAAACACAATTAAAACTGTGCCTCAAATTATATTGATAACCAACCAATTGAGAAATTAAGACCGGCAATCATATATTTTTCTTTTTCTTACAATCCACTATGTAATTCAACCAAAATCGGGCTAATGAGAAGCTATAATAATGATAAGAAATCGACAACTACAAATTATACTGGAATAGAAACATTATCACAGACAGAACAAACCTTCACAACTGACAAATAAAAAGACAGTTGATTATGGCCTTGTAAGCCGAAACGGTCGTCGGGGGTGAAATAAATCGATCGTAGAATCATATGTGTTTATATTTCTCATTTTTAATCGTATTTACATAAAAGTAAAACAAAATTCCATTTATAAATGGATAATTACGATTTTTGAGAAAGGAGAAGAAAAAAACAGTGTACTGTCATTCAAACAAGTCATTCAAGTATTTTTAAAAGGTGTTTTTTTCGGCTTTATAGCTGTAAATATTTTTTTCTTTCCTAATATTATTATGATTAGTTTAAAAAGTGAAATTATACTTTTGCACTTGATTGTAGGTATTTTGTTAAATATTGTGTTTTGTTCAAAAAATATATGATATTTGGTTATGTTCAAACTATTATCGTCGAAATAAGTCTGTATATCTTCTAATAAATGGTTCGTATGAGAATTTGTTTTCAGACAAGACATAATTGATTATCAATTTATTATTTCATGCGAAAAATCACGCGTATTATAAATGAGTAATCGCGTAGGTACCTACTGTATCCACTAAGACCAGTTTCATATTGGACAACTTTAATTGCAATAATACATAGGACGAAGAGTAGTTCACGGAGCCCTCGAGATTAGTGATGTTTTTGGTACGATAATAACATGTGATTCGCCAGAGACGAGAGTTTTTAAATTATGTGAATTCAGAACTGAGAATAACAAAAAAAAAAACAATGAAATTTATTTATTTATTTATATTTTGGTACATAATATAAACAAATATATTGCACACTACCCCCTATTCAGTAAATATTGTAACTAAAATAGGAACGTTCTTAAATTGTAGATATTAGATTTACGGTCTTATTTCAGCGTTATAAAATATAAAATTGGACTAAATGGAATAAGAACGTACCTATATTAGCCGGAATACTCTTTAAAAGTTCCTGAATTAGACGTATTTTGAATAATTATGTAAATTTCATAATTTTAATGATTATCCATAATACGTCTGATTCAGAAACTTTTTAAGAACGTTCCGGCCAATACAGGTACGTTCCTATTCCATTTAGTCCAAGTTGATATTTTATAACGCTGAAATAAGACCGTAAATCTAAAATGTACAATTTTAGAACGTTCCTATTTTAGTTACAATAGTTACTGAATAGGGGGTACTGGCAGGCTAAATGCAATTTACAACGTGTGACAACGATTAATTGCGAAAAAAAGATTAAAAAAATACCTTTCATCTAGAAGAAGTAAAAACGAGTGGGTTGTGGCCAATGCTATACTCCTCACTAACAAGTCATTCTATATGTATTCATATTTTGTATGGTTACTTTTCAGCAATTTTATGAAATGAATTTGTTTAATTTTTGTTGTATTTAAATATTTTATTATAAAAACATGATATTTCTTCAATGCCATTTTATGAAAGTGATGTGCCTTTTTACCTGTTTGAAAATAAAAATTTCAAATTTTAAGTTTCCTGAGCTTGGGGTCACTTTGAAATATTTTACAGTTTGAGAAGCGAAAAATTGAGAAGCACTATTCAGATATCCTTCAAAATCTAATAGGTCTAAGCGAGTATTAGATATACATACCTATTTGCAAAATATGAAATGAATCGAATGAGTACTTCAGTCTATAATCGATAAGTAAAATAAACACGCCGTACATAACACATACACACACAGATACATTGTGATGAAACTTTCAGAATACAATCTCAGCATGATACTAGTTGATAATCTGCAAAAAAATAGCCTTCAAATTGCGAAATCATAACTCTTCACTATATCCCCTTGGGTTAGTGAGGAGTAAAAACACAAAAAATAAAAACACCAAAAAATCGTACAAATTTAAATAGCTTACATTTCTCTCACTAGCGTTAAGCATTTGACTGAGATTGGTGGTTTAGTGACCAATCAGACAGCATTATACACTTATTGTTTACAATTCACACCAATTTAGTTACTTTTTAAATACATAATGCGACTCGCTCACGCGAGTGTTGTAATGTTGAAGATTTTCGTGTTTAATGTCAATTTTGAGAGCTCACCGATCTTGGTAAATGTGAGCTGTGGTGTATTCTAAGATCTAGTGTTAAGGACTTTATCAGGCTCCCATTTGTAGCATATATGTAGTTTGATAGAAGTAGAAGCTTGGTCGATTTTTGACATAGAACCTATGTGCCTATTTACATGTCCGAAAAACAAAATAAGTCAAAAAATTAGACAGTTCAAGAAGAAATAAAAATCATCTAACCTTTTGAAGTATCTATATATCTTGACTATATGTGTTGTATAATGGTCGTATATCATTTATAGATGCAATCAGGACAAACTGGAGTAATGGTATAGATTTTTGTGCCCATAACATACCTGAAAATAAATGAATTTATCAATAATTAGTTTTTAAATAAGTGTAGGCTCGTTTCAGAAGGGGAGTCAGAGACACCATATTTAGTAATCCGTGGGTTGAATGATAGCTACATACATTTATACCATCACGACATAGTTATCAGCGACGGGTGAGTGGGTTTGCACTATCTTATAAAAGAAAGCACGACACATGTATGTCAAAATTTAATATATTCTGAATGGGTAGTGAACCTCATCGCTGAAGTATGTGAGATGTTATTTTGCCTCTTGCCTACACTGAAAAAAATATTATGACAACCGGACTAGCTACCTGCGTTTTAGCCAAACCTTTGTTATCAGTAATTAAGGTTTATCTCTTTATAACTGTACTGTTTGGCTATGTGCACAAAACATTTAGTTGCACAAAACTAAATGTTTTGTAGTCACTATAGTTCGGTTAATTTTAACATGAAATTTTGTTACTATTAACAAAAAAAAATTCAGTGTACCTACTTTTGGTTACCAATGATAATAGAAAATAGTGGAAGCACTGTTTATTTATACATAACTATATTTGTAACTTCTAGTACATATAATTTGTACACTGGCGGGCTTATTGCCGGAAGGCAATATCTTCCAAACAACCTAGTTAATGTTAATATGCAATACAATGTGTACTATGGTAAATAGGTTTTGACATGACAAAAATAAAGATAAGAAAGATAACAGAAGAAAAGTAAAAAAGGTTTAATATAATTATCAGTTCATAGCAATGATAGGAAAACAAAAGGATAAGGAGAGGAAGAAACTGACCAAGGTGTTCACGAAAAATTTCCTGAAACCATTTCCATTCAATTTATAAAGCAATTCGCTCACGCGAGTCGCATATATCATTCAATACCGACTAAACCTAACCGAAAATTATACGGGATGCAATAAAATACGACAACGAAAGAAGAGCATGATGTGTGCGCAAACCTCCATTCACTGCGACTCGCGTAATCGAGTTGCTTTATAAATTGAATGGAAATGGTTGCAGGAAAAATGCTATGAGCACATTAATTTCTCATTTGAGGTTAGCAATAAGTTTATTATGTATTAGCATTAGATCAAATTTTTCAAATAAAATATATTTCTCAACATGTATGATTTTTTAAACTATTTATTGTTTTTTTATGTTGAAAATTTTCGCGTTTAATGTCAAATTTGACAGCTCATCTGATCTTGATAACATGAGCAGTGGTGTTTGTGGTCTAGTTGAGTTTATGAACCCATTTAACAAAATTCTTACTCAAGTGTCAATGGATCGTTTGATGTAGACTCATTTTGTCGACGATAGTTATGGACGAAATACGGCACGATAGATGATGCAGAGATGATATTATTATGGAGCAGTCACACAAATCTTGTGCTATAGTTTTATACCCCGAAGGCGCCAGGGCGGTGCCAAGTGTCCCATACCCTCATATTATTATCCCATGCGGTCTTTATACACAACACTCACCGACATTATTTTTGAAACCATTTTAATCTGATTTAAAGAAAAACGTAATCTTCGCAGAACATCGAGTGTGTGAATGGTGGTTCAACGAAGTTTAACATGTAATTAATATATTATTATTTATTTAATTGTTTGTTTTCCTTAAACGCCTATTCCGTGACCCATTCCAAATGACCAAATAATAATATTTGTATCGCCATTTGTTTCGGGAGAGCACTCCTCTGTCGTCAGTGAATTGTGACTAACGATGAAAAGTGCAATCAGTAGTAGGTACGGTACCTCTTTCCCTCCCCCCTTAGCGCTTTTTGTCCCGTTTCTATCGGGGTACGCTTTGACCATGATCCTGGAATTTGCGAGTCTGGTTATTACATTGAAGCGACTGCCATCTGACCTTCGTAACCCTTAGAAAGGGGAACCAGACAAATTGGATCATGACTACACACAGCTAGTGATATAAATCCGCACATAGATTTTTTTAAAAATCCAGAGGTGCGTGCCCCGCCCGGATTCGAACCGTCGACCTCAAGCATGTGAGGCGAAGACATTACCGCTGGGCTATCACCGCACGGTACACTCAGTAAAAATGAATTTATCCGAAGAATTTGGTGTGACGTACCGGCTTTGAATAGTGATTCCATTATTTTCTATTTTCATCGTTTTCGGGTGTCCCGTAAGAGCCGGGTAACCGAAAATACAACAGGCAACAATAACATCTCACATAGTTCAGCAATGAGGTCCACCATCCATTCTGAATATAGTGCCTTTTTAGGTGATTTTATTATATTTTACAAAGTACAGCACACAGTACATGCATACAATTATTAAAAGTAAATAGTTAAGTAAAAATACAAATATAACATGTACCTCTTACGTACTATACCTAATATCAAAATAATACAACAAAAAAGTGTGAATTGGTGTGGGTGCGCGCATGAGAGAAGAGTAACAATTAGTATGTGTGTGTGAAAGAGATAACTAGAAAGAGTGTGTGTGTGTGTGTGTGTGTGTGTGTGTGTGTGTGTGTGTGTGTGTGTGTGTGTGTGTGTGTGTGTGTGTGTGTGTGTGTGTGTGTGTATGTGTGTGTGTGTGTGTGTGTATGTGTGGGTGTGCATGTGTGTGTATACATGATAGACGAACATATATTGAAGGATTCATAAGTTGAGAAAAAAACCAAAATATATTGCTGAGGGTGGTTGGGAAAAATAAAATTAATAAGTAACTAGTTGTTTATTGTTATAATGTCACGATGTTAGATATAAGTTTGTTTTTGATTTGAGACTTTTATGTGGAAAAACCTACACGCATGTGTCGTGCTTCCTTTTATAAGGTCTCAAATAGACATCCGCGCACCTGCCTCTGGTTACCCCACATTATGGGTTATGCCGTGATGAATCAATGAATTTGCGAAAATTATCAAGTATGTATTACAAATGTCAGATAAAATAAAAAAAAAACAATACTAAGAATATATTTTTTTTTATTTTAATTTATAAATCTGGTATACCAAGCGCCGATTTAAAAAAAAACACCTCAAGAGCGTTTTAATATTTTACAGTGTAAAAAAATGAGATTTTCTCTGCTCCCTGAAGGTCGTGCCGTGTGTGCGCACCTATAATGAGCATTCCATAGTTCATTCTTTCAATGTGTACAAACCACTTAAAAAAAACGATAAGTACATAATATTATGTGGATGTTCTTATTAGGTACCCAAGTACATTGTACTTAGGTGTGTGTGTGTGTAGGTATATAACATGTTGATAATCGTAAATTTTATAGATTATCGTTGAATATTAGTCGCACCATCATGATGTGTACCGTAATTCGCTAAACCTATAATAAAATAAAGGTATTTAATAAATACATATATTAGCCACAATATTCTCAAAAATACAACGTCGCATTGTCAGACCTGCTCGACAATACAAAATGGTACTGGAAAACAACAATCTGAAATAAATGTGATGTATGTTTGATGTGGAATTATTAGAGCTGATCACAAAACAATTACATACACATGATACCGCTATGTACCTCACGGGGTAGGCAGAAAGAACCGAAAGCTGTATTTTCATATCTCGACACGCTTCCATTGCCTCACCAATACGAAAAGTAAATATTAATTTGAAAAACAAAATTCAGCTTGTAAAATCTTTATTCTTGATTTTTTATGCGGTATTCTGGTTTTCGTATTAATATTTTGTTTATTTTTTTATCCGCGTGTATAATATTCTAGACCAGCCCTGGACAAACTGCGGCTCGCGAGCAATATAATAACTCTTTTATGGATAAACATAGAACACTTACTATTTTGAGATTTTTGATTTTATATCCCTGTTTTTATATAACTTTTCATTTATTTAAAAATCTTGTTTAACCTTTTTCACAAATCTTGTATGTATATTATTAATGTACTTCCTTACAAAAGTCCAAACATTTATAAATCAATATTTTATGAATACACAATATTTAGTACATATAACAATATAAGATAGATAATCCCCTTTTTAAACACGAGATTTCATATGAATTTAAAAAGGTTATTATGAAATGTATATTATGGAACTTATCCACCTGATTAATTTTTAGCCTGTATGTAAATTGTGATTTATTTGTTTATTGAATTATTAAAAAAAATATACGAGTCAGTTTTTTTTCCAAAAAAAATACTATGGAACTGAAAATTTTTCGCTGAGCGGAATATGTTTGATTTGATTGATCGATGTAAATACGAGAAAACTGAAATTTTTGGGCTGCGAGAATTTTTAAAATTTATTCAAGTATAGAAAATTTAAAAGGAAACTGAAATACGACGCAAAATTCAAAGTAAATTTTTAGCTCCCCGGCTACGTTTTATGTTTATTTATTTATTTATACACTTTTTTGTACATACATAATATTACATAGTACAAATGGCGGACATATTGCCTAGAGGCAATTTCTTCCAGTCAACCATCTGAGATCAATAGTACAAAACATAGTTTCGGCATATACATAATAAGACAATAACACAACCAGTATAATACAGCAAATCAAAAGTGAGAAATTACACAAATTAAGAAAGGAGAGGAAAATCAGAAAGGGAAGGGAGAGGATGAGGAGCGATCAAAAAGGATGGAAAGTGAAATTGGGACATGTGTTGGTTATGGAATTGAGAGGAAGAGCGAGCATTTAAGACGAGATTTGAAAATTGGAAGTGATGTGGCAGTTCTAATATCAAATGCTAAATTGTTCCACAGCCGGGCAGCATGAATAGTGAAGGAAGATGAATAGTATTCTGTAACGTGAGGTGGGATGGCAAGGGTTCTTTCTTCTCTAGACCGAAGTGAGAGTCCATGAGAGGCCAACGGTTGAAATCTTTCTTTCAGATATGCGGGGGCATTCGGATTGTTTAATACATTAAACAGGAGGCAGAGGGTGTGCTGATCTCGACGCAGATGGATGGGAAGCCATTTAAGTTGTTTGCGAAGATGCGATATATGATCGTACTTACGAAGGTTAAATATTTATTTATTTATTTATTATTTTCATCAACGGCTAAATAGCCTTTTACAAGTACATACAAAATAAACCAGTATAAACACGTTTAATACATACATACAATAATATTATAAAATAAAACAAAAAGAGATGTATAAATGTACGAAATATCTACCAGAACATTTTTTGCATATTATATCTAAACATTTTTTAAGAAACAAATATCAAAAACAAAAAGAAACAAAAATAGCATATATAAATTATATACCTAGGTATAAAGTAATTTCAAAAGTGTCATTAAAAAAGAATGAAACATAAAAACAGTTGAAAAATAAGCCATGAAACTAAATATAAATTCAAAATAAAAGAGTAATTGATAAAATAATAATAACATCTTATAGGGAAATAAAATTGACATTTTGCATCAAGAAATATTGATGCAATAAGTTTCTATATTTTGTCAATAACAAGTAATAAATATCGCCTAGACCAGAGTATGCATTACCCAAATAATGAAGCCGTGCTATTGGCGAGTAATATTGTTGCAGTGTACGTGTGTTAGAATAGTAAAAAGGTACCGTTTGCCTGTTAGAACGATTTGGCGCATGGTATGTAATTTGTTCAATAAGAGCAGGGCTGTCAAAACTCGAATGTACCATTTTGTGTAATGTAATTAAATCAAAAATTATTCTACGGTCAGATAACTTTGTTAAATTAGTGCAATGCATAGTGAGATTATAATCCATTAGTTCTCTGGGTATGTTCATTTTAAAATTTATATACCTAAGAAATTTGCGTTGTACTTTTTCAATTAGTTGAACTTGATTATTGTAATATGGTGACCAAATTGTTGAATTATATTCCAAAATGCTCCTTACAAGTGATATGTATAACAAGCGAATACTATATGTATCTGTAAACTTTTTTGTGATACGTATTATAAACCCTAAGATCTTTACAGCTCTGTTTACTATGTTAGTAATATGACAAGTAAAAGAAAGTTTCGAATCAAAAATGACACCTAAATCGTTTATTTCATCTACTGAAGTTAATTGAATCAAGTTTATATCATAATCATAAACCAGGGGATTTTTTATTTTATAAAACCTTATTACTTGACACTTATTTGCATTGAGAGAAAGTTTGTTACACTGACACCATTCAAATAGCTTGTTCAAATTTTCCTGCAATATAAGGCAATCATCATGACTTTTTATTCTTTTAAATATCTTTAAATCATCCGCAAATATTACATATTCTACCCCTGAAAATATATCGACAATATCATTTATAAATAATATAAACAAAACCGGTCCCAAATGAGAGCCCTGTGGTACACCACTTGTAGCTGTAAAAGCCACAGAGTGTACATCATTTAATAAAATATGAAACGTATGCAGACATTTTGTAGACGATCTAGTTTGTTAAGATGTTCTTGATTGAGATCTAAATAGCAAATGTCTGCATAGTCAAGAATAGGGAGAAGGAGAGTTTGCGCAAGTTTTATTTTAATATTGGTAGGAAGGAATTTTTGAAGTCTTTTCAGAGAGTGGATACTACGAAAAACTTTGCGACTAACCTCATTGACTTGTTCAGTCCAAGATAGATGCTGGTTAAACAAAATTCCTAGATTTTTTACAGTTTTAGATAGAGGTATATCTGTGCCATTCAGTGAGGGGAGAGAAAATGTACCGTTTGCTAATTTTGCACAAAGTTTGGGGCTACCTATGATAATGGCTTGGGATTTAGTCGGATTGAGGAGAATTCCATTTTCAGCAGCCCATCTGCCTATATAACTGAGGTCTGAATTCATGGTTTGTGTGGCCCTTTCTATGTCGTTGACAAAGAATTCAATGTAAAGTTGGAGATCATCAGCATAAATATGATAGGAGCACCGAAGGCCACTCACAATTGGATTGATGAAAATAGAGAAAAGTAGAGGAGAAAGAATTCCGCCTTGAGGAACACCAGTTTCCAAGGTGATCCAGTCAGACATTTCTTCGGGCAATATTTTACAACATTGTTTTCGACCTTTGAGATAGCTAGCGAACCAGTTAATAGCGGATGACGAGATATTAAGGGATTTCATGCGGGCAAGTAATATGTCAAAGTCGACAGAATTGAAGGCGCTACTGAAATCTAAGAGTAATAGTAAAGTTAATTTGGAAGCGTCCATAGCCTTCCTAATGTCATCGGTAACCTTGACTAAAACGGTGGTTGTACTATGACCCGCACGAAAACCAGACTGCATCGGATGAAAGAGTGAGTTGGATGATAAGAATGAATTGAGTTGTTTGTGAACAATTTTTTCAATTACTTTAGAAAGAATTGGATGGATAGAAATAGGTCGAAAGTCATTTGTAGAAATTGGGTTAGAAACTTTTGGAAGAGGTGTTATGAATGCTTTTTTCCATAGTGAGGGAAACCTGCTAGATGTTAGGGAAAAATTAACAATATGAGTTATTGGGGAGAGAGTGAATGCAAGAATGTGTTTAATCATATCGATATTTATATCGTCGCATCCACTAGATTTGCAGGATATGGATTTAATAACCGTTTCTACATCAGATTCTGATACCGTTGAGAAAATAAAATTGGAGTCGAACGTCTGAGTAGTTTCGAGGATATTTTTAATAGTGTTTTCTTTGGTCTGGTGAGTCATTTTAATGGGTGAATTAGCAAAGTGAATGTTTAAGTCTTACACATATCAGACTGAATTGTTTTAGCTTTCCCAATACCTAAAGATCCAATTTTATTCCATAAGCGAGAAGGTTCGCAATCATGTAGAATATTATGAATGTGTTTTCTTTTGGCATTTCTACAAATTTGGTTACATCGATTACGAAGCTGTCGGTAATGTTCAAATGTGTTTTCATTTGGCTGTTTCTTATAACGACTGAACGCTTTATCTCTTCTTGCCATAAAATTTAGGATTTCAGTAGAAAGCCAAGGGGCAGGACGATGTTTAATTCTCATCACAGTTACGGGCGCGTGTTGGTCAAAAAGTTTGATCAGGAGGTCATTAAACATGTCCACCTTTGCGTCAATGTTTTCTAAGTTATATATGAGAGTCCAGTCGGTATTGCTCGCGTCAGATTGAAGTTTATTGACGTCAATCCTGTTGAAGTTCCGTCGTTTTAGAATATTTTTTTTAATCTTTGGGGCCAAGATAGAGGAACTTAAGTATATTAGGTCATGATGAGAAAAACCAGCTGCAGTCAACTGTCCGTGATTTTTCACTGAAATGGCTTCGGATGTTATAATAAGATCTAATAGTGATGAGGATGACTGAGTATAGAAAGTGGGATCTAGGGCTAAGGTTTTAAGGTTAACCGATTTGAGGATGTTCAGGAGTTTCTGGGCCCTGGTGTCATTTTTAAGGATGCACGTGTTAAGATCACCCATAATAATAGAATGAGTATATTGAGTGCAAAGGTTTTCAAGCACACCTTCTAGTTCTGAGAAGTAGTTTATGGTCGGAGGACAATAAACTACCCCAAGTAAAACTTTTACATATTTTAAGTCGATTTCAAGAAATATGAATTCTGGTCGGCTATTATAAGGCTGTGGAGATTGGTATATTAATTTATAATTAAGGTCTGACCGTAGGTATATAGCCACACCTCCAGCCCCCTTTCCGATTCTATCGTTACGGACCAAGTGATAACCCTTGAGAGGGATAGAGAGTGGAGGGGAGAGAGGGTTTTAACCAGGTTTCACTCACAAGTAAAGCGTGCAAAGAAACATCAGAGAAAGAAGTGAGGAGATCAGGATAGTGGGCCGGAATACTTTGAGCATTTATATGACAGGCGTGGAAGTTCTTAGTCGTGGTAAAGAGTGAAATGAGTGTGTTCTGTAAGTGCTCTGGGGGATCATCATCAAGAGTGTCGGCGCTCATGAAGGAGTTTGTGGAGGAGTTAGGAGAGGACATTTGGTTGAGGTGATCGGGAATAGAGTGGAAGGAATCGTCGGAAGATGATTGATTCAACATAATGTATAGTAGGTTGATACTAAACAATTACTTAACAATTATTATAAAAAGGAATACAAAAAGCATAAACGATATTAAAAAAAAAAAAATAAAAAAAAAATACCAAAAATATAAAAAAGATAGGTATAAGGAATAGTTGATATAAGCAGACTAAAAGGAAATAAATTGCTTATTTTTCTAAACAGAAATACAATTTACAAAATTTACCGCAGTGATTAAGCGAAATGATTTAGATTGTAAATTGTTTATAATCTTAAGATTTAAAATTTACATAAAAATTTACAACAAAAAATACTATAAGATATGAAAGAACACTAGGAAAGAACTGAGAGAGGAAATAAAATATTATTAAGAAATAGAAAAGAGCACAAAGGAAGAAATGTTCAAAAATTAAGAAATTAACAAAACTGTGTAAAGTATAAAAATTAAGAAAAAATATTATTTTCTATGTTAAAGAGGAGAAGAAATGATTAATTAGGTTTATGTTTAAGATAAGAAAGTAATATTTTTGCTCGAGCTAGGTTTTCAGTTTCGTTTCGTTACTCAGTAAGAATACAATATAAGTAGGTACATAGGTATGATCAAGTTAGCCAATATAATAAAAAATAAAAATATGACAAGTGACAACAATAAAATATTGTTTATGTATTCAGTGCGACTGACGGGTAAGCGCACCATTTCTGGCCAATAATGATTTTAAAATTCAGGGAAACATCGTAGCAGATACGCAGAGTAATGATTTATCAATAAATGGAAGTTTCCCCTTCCATTTCCTTTCTAACAATATAAATAGTGATGTAAATATCATAAGTGTAACAATTGGAAGTGATTTGGTAATATAATATTATGTCCATAGGAATAAAAAGGTAGGTAGGTACAGATAATTTAAAATGTTAACTGATTATTTGTTATTGTGTCATCATTGACGCTTCATAGTCTAAACGATATCACTTCAACATTTCAACCGATGATGAGAGAATACAAGAGAGCAGTAAAAGAAAAATAACATTGAGAAAAAAAAATAAAAAAAAAATTAAGAAGGTAAAATAATAAAATACTAAAATAAATGGTAAAATAAAAAAAAATTATTAATCTAACTTAGAACGGCCAAAACTGGTGCACTCTCCCAATATCGATCGCATCGTGGCGAGTTCAAGTGAGAAATAGATGGCAACATTGAAATCATAGATAAAGAGACAGTAAAAATATTTTTGTAAACAATTAAGATTATCTAAGGTACCTATGTACATGTTAATATAGATTTATAAAGGTCAATGTTAGTATTTCTTTGAAAGGCTAATATGTTAATTATCCAGAGATCCGTATAACAAACTGCACATGTAATCAAAAATTATAATCTATTATTTTCTTGATCGTAGCGTCCGTTTTGATTGTGAGTGGGATGAATTTGTCGGGGTCGTTATGTCGTCCAGTTCTTTTAAGTTGGTGATCACCTTGAGTGTTCCGTCTGGTTGTTTTATTACTATTTTCCCGTTTCTAGTCCAACAGTTTGATGCAGTAACACGGGTGCGTGCTTCGTTAAAGACTTTTTGGCGAGATTTCGTTAGTGATAATTGTGTTTGTGCCCTTGAGTGCTTTCTTATTGAGGAATATCTTGACTTTAGATTCCAGTGTGGTGAATTTCACGAGAATGGGTCTAGGTATATTAATTTGAGACCCTAGGCGAAAACAAAGGGATATTGAATCACCGGGTAAGTCCGGAACACGTACCTTTTCCTTGATAAAACTGTAAACAGTTGATTTCACATCTTCTTCGGGAGTCTCCTTTACGCCATGTATGAGTATCATCTTGCGCCTTGTTCTGGCTTCCAGGTCATCAATTTTCTCTGATAGACTAGATATAGTGGATGATAAATTATCCAGCCTTGCGAAAATGTCCTTTTTGAAAGAAGCGAAGTCCAACACAATGTTTTATTTATTCAGAAAAAGAATTATACATAAAATAATAAAAATATGTTTATATGTCCATTATTATTTTTATTGTATGAAATAGTGAATACATCAAAGTCTAACTAATAAACACACAGTTAAACATAAACAAAATACGATCACACACTCAGGTCGAGGGCTCCAAGCCAGTCCACAAATACAGGCGTCAGCTAGCAAATATCCGTCTTTGGGCCCTCATATGGACGGACGCTGCATTCCTCCAATATATGTTGCATTGTTTGAGAGGGATGGCCGCAATCGCATTGAGCGGATGGAACAATGCCCCACTTTGCCATGAGGTAGTTACAGCGTCCATGTCCAGTGCGGATTCTATTTATAGAGGTCCACAGCCTTCTTGGCAGATCGAAACCTGGAGGTATCGTCGTTGGACTACCCATGTACCCATTAACATCCAGGTTGGAGTTTTCCTAGTCATTGTTCCAAGTCGCATTCAGGCTGAAACCCTCTCCAACGAGGTCACGTCCGAGTTTTGCTGCTGGATTCCTTGAAGAAAGTCTTTGTTGACCCTCAGACGGGACGTCATTGTGGATTCGTAAAGTGCTATTGTCACTAATTCTTTTCCACAGATTGAACAGGGAGAATCTTCTTCTTGTGTCCATAATGTAAAGGAAGCTAGGAATATGTGCAAAAATAGAGGAGTATGGAGCTCGGTTCTCTCTGCTTACCTCGTAAGGGATATATCGTGATGATATGTCCATATTTGTGAAATTTCATAATTGAAATTTTTAAAGAAGTGATATGAGGTAAGTTAGTTTTGGCTCTTTGTCCCAAAAGTTTGCTGACGCCTGTTCTAGACGAACGAGCGGTTCTGCTTTGAAACTAGCAGACGATAATTTAGATTTTTTCAACACGTGTCATACATTTTCTAATTTCGCCATTTCGACTATAGACATTGAAGTCGTTGCTTCAGCTTTAGTACATTGTTCTAACAGGTGGGCGTTCCACATTTTATTAACACCCTATACTTTAAGATGTTAAATTTCGTGTATATTATTTTTGTTATAAAAAAAGGTCCAGTCGACTCAATAGCGGCACATTGTCTATACTCCAAGTAAGATATTATCATCTCTACTTTTCTTTAGATCATAGCTATATCATATCTCTATATCACCAATGATTGAATACTTCTATTATACAGTACCAACAGATGTAGGTATACTTTTTTACTCCTCACTACCTCAAAGGGATATAGTAGGGACATGGTTTATTAAAAAAAACAATACAAAATATTTATTTATTTATTTTCTTTGGGAAACTACAGCTCATTTACAGTTTAATGATACAATATTATTTTTACAGTGATAGAGCCAAAAAAGCATTCCATCAAAAATCAACATAATACAAAAACAAATAAGAGTTTAAAAGCCAAAGACATTCATACAGACACCTTCATACACACACTCACACACACACACTCATACACACCATCACACACACACACACATATACAACAACTAGGGAAGGGAAGAGAAAGGAGAGAAGAGAGACTAGGAGGACAGGATAGAGGGATATTGATTGAGCATCACCTTCAGACCATCATGTCTAAATCTATAATATTTCGCGTTGCGGTCTAGGACACTTGGGTGCGGGACACTTGGCTGCGGCGGACATTTGGCTGCGGCGGACACTTGGCTGCGGGACACTTGGGTGCGAGCCCATTTGGTAGCGAATTCAAAAATATTTTTTTCAGCTTAGGAATGAATTGTTTCATACTAATTTTTGTAATGCTCTTTATATACATCATGTAGTTGTTATACAAGTATACACAGACATTTAAAATATAAAGAGATATATTTAAGTTTAAAAGTATAAAGTAAAAACAAGTTTATTAAGTGAAATTATTTTTCATACTAGGAGTATAAATATGAGAATTTTTTTTCATCACAACAAATTTCGAAAAAAAATATAATTCACTTTTCATGTAGGCATGGGTATAAAAAATTCTCATATTTATAGTATGAAAAATAATTTCATTAAATAACCTTGTTTTTACTTTATACTTTTAAACTCAATTCTATCTTGGGTATTTTAAATCAAACAAATGATTTGGTCTACATATATATTTTTTCCTGAGTCCAGGACGACCGTTTCAGCTTATTAGGCCCTTATCAACTGGTAAACATAAAAACTCTGCTTTTTCTTATATACTAAAATTCGGTACATTTTTGCAGTTATGGATTGTTCAAAACAGTTGTAATATGGTAGGTATGGTATGGATTGTTCAAAACAGTTGTAATATGGTAGGTATGGTATGGATTGTTCAAAACAGTTATAAAAAAAAATATATATGTAGACCAAATCATTTGTTTGATTTAAAATACCCATTATGGAATTCTACATATTCAACACCGTCAGCATTGACAAAATTAAAAAATCAATTCTATCTCTTTATATTTTAAATGTTTGTGTATATTTGTATATCAACTACATATATATAAAGAGCATTACAAAAATTAGTACGAAACACTTCATTCCTAAGCAGAAAAATATATATTTAGAATTCGCGACCAAGTGGGCTCGCACCCAAGTGTCCGTCGCACCCAAGTGGCAGCCAAGTGTCCGCCGCAGCCAAGTGTCCCGCAGTCAAGTGTCCCGCACCCAAGTGTCCCGCACCCAAGTGTCCCGCACCCAAGTGGCCGCAGCCAAGTGTCCCATTCCGAAATCTATAATATTTCACGTTGAATATGTCTATCTCAGCTGAGAATGTATTGTTATATTGGCTGCAAATGCGTGTAATTGTGGCATTTTTCCTGATATTTGTTCTACTTGTTAGAACATGAAGTAATTGAGGTCTGCGAACATGGATACCTATTAGGTTGACAAGTTCAGGCGAGTCTATGGCATTGTTCAAAATTTTATGCAGCAGCAAATGGTCGTGTAAGACTCTCCTACATTCGAGCGTCTCAAAACTATGATATTTACAGATTATATAATGATTAATACATATTTATGTATGACTCAACGTCAAAAAGAAAATTTCTCGTGTTTCGAAGTGACTCACATTTCAAAAAACATACAAACTAATTCAAACTATATAAATCTAAACCTAGGTATCATATTAAAGAACATACATAACATTTATATTGATATAAAAACAAAAAAAATGCAAAAACGTGACAACTCAAGCAAAAATATATGTAATAAAAAATAACATAAAATAATCATAAAAGCTTAATAATCCCAACGAACATAATAAAAATAAAACATAAATATAATTCATATGTTACCAAAGATATTTTTATTTATTATTTTTTTTATTTATTTAACTTTTTGTACATAATATAAACAAGTATAATGCACACTGGCGGGTTTTAGCCATTAGGCAATTCCTTCTAACCAACCAGATTTAAAGAGTGACGGAATTATACATGTACATCAACAAAAAATGAAAGCCCAAAGACAATACATAAGACCAAGATAAATAAAAAAATCAAATAAATAAAGAGAAAAATAGTCCAATACAAATACCATGAGAATCACAAAATCAAACAAAAAATATGAACTAGTTAATAATTAAATAATAATCATAATTTTTTATACCTCCTAAATTATCTGTATAATGTTTGCCACTTTCAAAAACTTCTACGATTCTAAATGTTATGCTTGGTATTTAAAGCGAATCAGCGAAGGCGATATTGATGTACCTACATAAGGTAGACTACGGTAAGGGTAAAGCTTAGGACGATGGAGAAGAAGAGAGTGTAATGAAAGAGGACTGGAGTGGAATGGGACGAGATAAACAAAGGCAAGCATCTAAGAAAAACTTAAAAACAAGGAAACTCCGACCCTTCAATGATGGGGAGCCTATAATTAAATTTACCATTCCCCTTATTTTATACATATAACAAAACATCCGACCGACCGTGCTGAAATAATAAAATTCAATGAGGTTTTTTTTTTGAAAATAATGAATATTTCATTGTTTGATATTTTATTTTTTTATTTATTTAATAAAATAACAATTATACATTAATAATAAAAAGAATTACAAACAGTATCTTAAAATTAAATTATTTAAGATCTATTCATCCCTCAGTTGAGATCAAATCTCATCCCTCAGTTGAGATCAAATCTCATCCCTCAGTTGAGATCAAAAATATTTGACGCAACGAGACCAATTTTGAAAACCAGGTGGTTAAGATACTTATGGGAGCGACTGCTGCCAAAGCACCTATTTTTTTAATTTGATATTGCATCATTAATACAAAACAAATCATTTTGAAAAAAAAAATAGTAAGTTTGTATATTAATAAAGAAAAATATACCTTAACTAATTAATTATGTTCTATATATATTATTGTAGAAAAATAATAAGCATACCCCGATTTTTTACATTTATCTTATATTTCTAAAAAAACTGTAAGTTATAGAGCAATATATATTTTTTTAAATTAAAGAAGAATAAAATATCTGGAAAAATATGTTGTGACGTTGCATTAATGTATCAGGTAAGTAAAAAAACCAAAAAAGCTTTTTTTTCGCAATGGCGGTGATGGAAAATAAATGTTTTTTGGGTTTCTTTACTTAACCTGAAGCATGATTACAACGTTACGACACATTTTTCAACATATTTTTGTCTTCTTTAATAAAAAAAAATATATATGCCCTACGCCTTATAGTTTATTACAAATATGAGGTAAACGTTGAAAATCGGGGTATGCAATTATTTTTCTAAAAGAATTTATACAGAACATTATCAAAAAGTTAAGGTATATTTTTTTGTATTAATACCCATACTATCTAAATTATTTTTTTCAAAACAATTTGATAAGAAATAACAATTTGATAAGAAAAATGGGTACGTTGGCAACATTCGTCACCTTAAGAGGACATATAAACCATAACATCGCATTATTTTATTATATTTTATAGAATGCCACAGCTAACAAGAAAAAAAATTATACAAAAATACAATGATAATTTTTAGTTAAATAAAATTAAAGGGGCACAGTTAAAAGGGTAAATATGCGCACAATAAAACAGAGCACAGATTCACATTTTTTTTAAATAGATATAAACCCGAACATATCCAACTCCGGATCAATCAATCTATTTCTATTCATTAATGAATTTAGCAAATAGTTTGTTCTACGAAATAAAATTTCTCAAATACATATGTAATAGTGTATTTATAAAAAAGACAATATGTATTTTCAACATTTCTCTAGTTCGTCACACAATTATAAAATTCAGCATAAATTACCCTAAAAAATGTTAAATAATACCTTTATTATAGATTTTTTTTATTACTCCATAAAAGTTATATGTATGTCGTAGAGAAATACATATTCAATGTGCTTATAGAGTGCATAAAAATAAAGTGAATGACCGATTAAGAGGACATATAAAGCTAAATCTATTGACTGAAAACATGATATATTAAAACCGCCTAATGCACTATGAAGTTACGTGTTAGTAAGGCCAGTAAAAGGTAAAAAAGGTGGTGTAAATTATCGGAATCCCAAAATTTGTTGATTTTTTGCATTTTAAGAACAAACCTTACTTGAAATGAAAAAAAATTATCGGTCATTCACTTTGATTTTATGCACTCTTTATATAAGCATATAAAATATTTATTTCTCTACGACACATAGTTATGGAGTAATTTAAAAAAAATGCTGTAAAAAATAATATTTTTAATATTAAAAATATATAAATATATAAAAATATATAGATATTTTTAAATTGTAAAAAATATACTTAGAAAATGCCACGAAGACAACACAGATGCTTTTTAGCATTATTACATTATCGTACCACACCAAAAGATAATTTGCCCTCACCGTCTCAATTATTAATGTCAAGACAACTTCGTTGTAATTTACCGTCTATTAAAAATCATTTAAAACCAAAAAAATTTAAAGATTTTAAAAATCAAATGGAAAATCGTCAGGAAGAGTTGTGAATATTCCTGACAGATTGACATATTAACATAAATAATGTTTACATTATTAATTTTTTTTGTCAAAGATATTGTATAAGTCAGCATTTTTTTGTGTCAATGATACATTTGAAAAATTACTTAATATTATTAGTCAATGTGAAATATGTCAAAAATGTAACTAGAATAAGTCTCATTTAAAATATGTCAAAAATGTATGAGAAAAAGTCTCATTCATAACATGTCAAAAATGTATTAGAATAAGTCTGTTTTAAAATATGTCAAAAAATATATAAGAAAAAGTCTCATTCATAATATGTCAAAAATGTATTAGAATAAGTCTGATTTAAAATATGTCAAAAATATATAAGAAAAAGTCTCATTTAAAATATGTCAAAAATGTATGAGAAAAAGTCAAAAAATATATAAGAAAAGTCTCATTTATATGTCAAAAATATAGTAGAATAAGTCTTATTTATAACATGTCAAAAATATAATGAAATATGTCGGATTTAAAACATGTCAAAAAATGTACCTATTAGAAAGGTTGCATTTAAAATATATATATCAAAAGTGTATAAGTCAAATTTAAAAATGTAAAGATAAAAAGATATTTTTTAACAGATTTTTTAATTATCTCAATAGAGACGAAGTTGGAATATTTATTGTAGGAGAACTGGGAAATCAAGGCACCTACAGGGCTTACGACCTGTCATCGGCTGGTTTACGTGATCACTTTATGCGCTTGCGCAACGTTCACCAATTATGCCTTTTTAATGAGATCCCTATCAATTCAATTTTGAAACTTCTATATATTGTAATACTGAAATTCTTTTCGCTTGAAAATAAGGAATTTTTACTACAGCCATCTATGGGTGAAATTATGAACAACAATCTTATTATTTTTTATTTATTTTGTTGTAACGCCATCTATTGAGAGAATTGGTTTTTTGTAAATAATGAAAGCTACAATTCTTATATGTGAGGTGACAATGCATTTTTCGCATAGAAGTCACCCCTGAATTGCGCCAGACTTATAAGGTCATTTTTGTCTTATTTACCTACTTGTACCAATGTGTAAGTAATCGAATATATTTTTATTATTGCATATGCGCAAACATTGGATTTTTTCCCTGTCGGGAGTCAAAGATATTTTTTAACAGATTTTTTAATTATCTCAATAGAGACGAAGTTGGAATATTTATTGTAGGAGAACTGGGAAATCAAGGCACCTACAGGGCTTACGACCTGTCATCGGCTGGTTTACGTGATCACTTTATGCGCTTACTTGCAATATCCTTCTTCTTCTTGTGCAGCTCCTAACGGAGGTCGGCGACCATCACACCAGACTCGTCCCGATCCTGCGCCAACCTAATTAGTAACGCCGCATCCGAAATCTCGAACCACTGCCTGAGATTTTTAAGCCACGATATTATTTTAAGCTCCATACTCCGTATTCCCTCTATCTTGGCCTCCAGTATAAGTTGTAGAAGGGCATATCTATAACCACGAAATAATATGTTGCCAAAATATGCGGCATTACGACTCTTGACAGTAGTCATCAACTCTCTCTTTCTCCATAATATATGGAACACTTTCATTGGAGACTGTATCGACCCTAGAGACTTACAATATAATTATCTTTAAATTATACATTCTTGTCTAATTTATTTATTTTATTGATTTTAAAGAACCAACAGTTTACAATACGAATTTACAATAGGTATAATTATATTAACAGGATAAAAACCTTTTAAAAGTTCTTTTAAATAGTTTAAAGTAAGTACATAAATTATTTAACAATTGCAAAAATGTTTTTTTTAACACATATTTGATAAAAATATTTCTTATTCCAGCATAGTTACACCATAAAGAACGATATAATAAGTAAAATGAAAGTGGTTTGAGTACCTACATCGAAAAAATGAACGATGAATTATTTACCAAATATAAAATATACAGTGGTGTAAGAGATGGACTGAACAGTGGGGGCTGCCCCAGAAAGGAATGGCGTGCAAGTGTATCATATTTTGAAAGAAGGAAATATAAGAAGCTTGAGAAAACCGCGAACATGTAAGAGACGATGCATGGATGTAAAGGAAGCCATGAATGTGTGCACAAATAGAGGCGTATGGCGAACGGTTCTCTCTGACGAACCTTTTAGGAATATAGCGTAATGGTAAGTACGTAGGCACCATATTATATTCGTCTTGGTGACCTCATTTCAACCGCGTTAATTCTACTTTTATGCGTCTTCGCGATATCCATGTGTACCGCAGGCTTTGCTTGCCTCGAATTAATCAAACGACAACCATCCTGGCGAAGAATTCGAAGCCGTCCCAACTTAAAGCAGAAAAAGGAAAAGAAGAAAGATGTAAAATATTTGTATATAATGGCTGACATGTCAGCCAACATAATGTAGTTAACACAGCGAGGTATGCACCATCATTCCGCGCGCTTTTTTCCATAGCCTTTTTTTCCATTTTCCCGCCCGCGGCTCGCGCGCCGTGACCTCCCGGCTGACCTGCGCACGCGCAATCACATATCTTCCCGATTGCACGGACAAACCGATCGATCAACATTAATATGGCGGATTATGACATTCGGATAATATTTGCATATCTGTTTCGAATGCTATTTTAAGAATATGTCTAAATTATGTTTGAATAACGTCTTTTCACTATGTTAGATGGATAAAAGTCGTATGTTATTTAATATTACGTATTAATACCTACGTTAATCTAGATACCTAGGTACATAAAAAATAAGACCTTAAAATGTTTAATACGATGCCTGTTATATAAACCAATTTAATTTAACAGTGTAAACGTTTGTTTTTTTTTTAATAAATATAAATATATTTTCAATTAAAATTAGACAAAAATTATTTCTATTTTATTGAATGTCAATTTTTGATGGAATTCCATAATGAATTATACTAAATTTCTTAAAATACCAAAGTATTTTTTTGTAATCTTTTTCACTTTCTGTAGATTATATTGATAAATGGAAAAAAATATAATTTAGTTTATTTACTTATTTTAAGTAATTTAATATAATTAAGACATAAATGACAATGTGTTACCTACCATGAAAATGTTCAGTTTAATGTTTCAATAATGATCCAAACTTAATTTATTTGTTGTATTCAACATTAATTATCGATGAAGTTTTATTTGGTAGATTATCGATGTTGATTATAAAAACATTAATTATCGATGAAGTTTTTATTTGGTAGAATTCCATTATAAGTTATATCTATAATTAAAAGTAAAGATTTTTTATAAGCTAGTTAATGCCCTATCAAGGCGAAATAGGCCTATCGCGCACAATTAAATTAATGTAGAATCAAAAAGTCTTTACTTTTAATTATAGATATAACGTATAAAAACATATTTATTTAATTTTTCTGTACATAATATAAATAAATAATTGTACACTGGCGAGCTTTATTGCCACCAGGAAATTTCTTTCAACCAACCAGATCATAAATAATGAAATAAACTCAATCAGAATTTTTTTTTTTCAATATTTTATTATATTAACAAATATTTATAACAATCAAATTTACTTTGTATAAACCACTTTTTTATTAGAACCAAGTCTACATGTTTCAAGAACAATGTTCTCTTCCTCTGGACACTAAGTGTACATTAAGTGTCCTGAGGAAGAGAACATTGTTCTTGAAATATGTAGACTTGGTTCTAATAAAAAAGTGGTTTATACAAAGTAATTTTATTGTTATTATTTAACGATGGAGCCACAAAACAATAATTTCGTATTTGATAAAAAGTTTATTAACAAACTTTGAAGTTTGTTAATAAAATATCGTCATGCGAAAGACTAGGTCGAAATAAATCAAACATTATTTTTTGTTTTCTTTTGTTAATAACATGTTGTATTTTGAATGATGGATGCAGCATTTTACAAGAATTATTATGTAGATCACTTCATGGGGCAATTCAGTCAATTTGAAAATAAGTGTAAGTAGGTACCAACAATGTTGCCAACATAAGTACCTAGATATTATAGAAACCTATTTCAAAATGGCGTCCGTAGAAAGGTGTAATTGCATCATTATTTCTATACAGTTGGAAGTGTTTTGTTTTTATACCGAGTTACATTTTATTTTTGTAACTATATCACATGCGGTTGAGTCACCTCGATGGCAATTATATTAGATATAACTCAATTTAAGTAGGTATTCTTATGAAAATAAACATAATGTATAGGTTCTTTGTGTAGTTAAATCGAGTACATAAAGGCAGGTTTATTAAGGCTACCTCTTCCAAATTCCAACTAATGCAAGTATTGGGAAGCCTCAAATAAATGTGATATTAGTAGTAATACTAAGGTCCTTATGTACAAAACTCTTCTAAGACCAGTCCTAACATACTGAGCGGAATGTTGGTCACTGAACAAATAGGACGAAAATATATTATTGGCGTTTGAAAGGAAGATATTAAAGAAAATCTTTGGACTAACTAACGATGGAGGGGCCTGGAGAATACGGTATAATCATGAGCTATAGAGGCAATATACGACGAAACAAATGCAGTCCAATTTATTAAAATACAGTGCCTACGTTGACTTGGACATGTTTGCCGGATGGATGATGACCGTATTCCTAAAAAGGTATTAGACACGTGTCCCGATGGGAGAAGAAGTAGAGGCAGACTTTGGTTGAGATGGCTGGACGACGTGTTGTGCGATATAAGAGAAATGGAACTCATAAATTGGAGAAGACTGGCGGTCGATAGGGAGGGATGGAGAAAATTTCTGGAGGAGGCCAGGGTCCGTAGAGGACTGTGGCGCCAGTGATGATGATAAATGATGACCTAAAAAAGCTGACAGCTCGTGCGATTTTATTCAAAATGAAGACACTGCTTTGCGACGATAGCTTAAACCTTAAAATAAGGCAGGTCCTGGTGAAGTTTTAGATACAGTTGTTCATACTTTTATAATATGTAGTTGAAACCTGGACCATAAAGGTTAATATGCTCAACCGTCTGGAGGCCTTTGAAATGTGGCTGCATCGCCGCATGCTGAAAATTTCCTGGGTCGATAAAATATCAAATGTATACAAGAGAGCAAATGTCGAGCGCGAGCTTGTTGACACAGTTAACAGCAAAAGATACCATATGATAATCGAAAATACAACAGGCAACAATAACATCTCACATAGTTCAGCAATGAGCTTCACCACCCATTCTGATTATAGTGCCTTTTTAGGTGAGACGAGACTGGTGTGTGGGTATACACAGATATGTTGTGCTCCCTTTTATAAGGCAATGCACACCCGCACACCTTTCGCTGGTTACCCCACATTGTGCGATATGCCGTGATGGTATGAATGAATGAATGAATGAATTATTTGGATCACGTTATGCGCGGTAAAAGGAACAGGCTGCTCCAACTGATTAGGTATGAAGGGCTGCAATAGAGGGACTCCTCAGAATAGGAAGACGTCAGATGTCATGGCTCCGCAACATTCGTGAGTGGACCAGCATCAAGACGGCGGCGAATAGAGATGATATCACGAAGAAGAAGAATATACGAGCAATAATTTTGTAATAATAAACTTGTCTTCATATAATATTATGTTATAATATTTTAAACATGACAATACAACAAAGGTTTGTAAGACCGACTGGGATGAAACACCAGCGAAAATAGAAAAAGAAGGTATTTAATGTGTTAATTTTATAATATGCACGTTAATTGCAGAGTACAAAGAAATATTATCTCTTGCAATGTAATCAGTTATCGTTAATTAGATAATTTCATCTCAACGTACGTACAAATGCAAAAGAAAATAATGGAAAGCATTATTGATTGTTATTGAAGTACCGGGAAGCATTCTAGAAATTCGCCGACAGGAATTCCTCGCGCGCCCGCGGTGAAACGTGACCGCGCAATTTTCGTCAATTTTCGGCAAATGTCGGCAATTTTCGGGGACGGTCGGGACGGCCCGAGGCGGCCCGATCTCGTGACTCGTGCGACGCCGCCGGCACGGGCCGATCCTAACCTCCAATTGCGGAATGTAATCGTTCAATTGTGTTCATAAGTAGTAGTGTTCTTTTGCGTTGTGTTATTGTGCAATTAGGGCAGAGATACGCGCAAAGAGACCAAACCGCACCGCCATTGCCGAATAATGCAAATTGTAATTTGGATGCACGTTTGATTTAATTGGAAGTGAAGTTTTAAATTTGTTCTAAAAGTCATTCGTCAAAATGTATACATACCTATTTTAATGGACGTATATAGTTTCCCTAGCTTGGATTGGACATGTTGTCAGATCAGGGGAAGAAAGAGCCACAAAACGTATCCTGCAAAATAACCCTGTGGGCAAGAGACCCCTGGGAAGACCAAGGCAGATTGATGGACAATGTTACCCGAGATCTGAACGTGCGGAATGCTTGTGATGATTGGGAGTCCACTGCAGCTGACAGGAAGGCTTGGAAAGCTATTGTTCAGAAGGCTAAAGCTCTACCGGAGTTGTATGGCCATCGGAAGTAAGTAAGTATAGTTTCCCGTAAATAACTTCATTTTCGTTTTGGAGTGGAGCGGTTTGCGCATATATACCAAACGAGCAAAACGCGCCTGAGATACCCGGGTAAGCGGTGGGTGACTTTTCAGTATCTCAATAGAGATGAAGTTAGAATATAATATGTAACACACTGTAATACAAACGCCAAACACCTACTACTACTCTACAACCCTTGACGGGTCTTAGCTGCCTCCAAGATCAGTCGCCACGTCTTCTTCCCACTGGATTAACAGTCATGACTCTCTTTGCCGGCTCCCCGTCTCCCATAAGGACGGATTTTATTAGGGTCTTGTAGTAAGTGACTGGTCTTCCGTGAAATTAGTCAGGATCTAAGTTGGCTTTTAAGTCCAAAGTAACATAATATGTTGGCTGCCACTATCCGCTTACTTATCTCGTCCGATGTGTTATTATTTTCCTGTAATCCCAGGTATGTAAAATCTTCCACAACCTCAAATTTGTAGGCATCAATAGCCAATAGAGCGAAAGAGTTTGGTGTGGTTACAATAAGCAATAATTTGATTTTGTTTTCATTAATTATTAGACCCATTTTCTTCGCCAAACAACATATCAAATCAAAACTAATCACAAAATAAATACTCATATTAATCAGACCATCACTTAATCCCTCTCTATCTGCATTCTCTCTTTCCTTTCAATTTCCAACTCTCTCCTACGTCATCTTGTATACATTTCTTCTTACACTTGATTCATTGTTGCTTTTTACTCTACTCATGTATCTACTTAACTTCATGTAGCAATTTACTGTATAATTTTATTGTTTTTACCATAACCTCTGTATACGCTGTTTGTTTCCCAAATATAAATAAAATATTATATAAGAACTGGGAAATCAGACCTATCATCGGCTGGTTTTTACGTAATAACTGTTTGCGTAACGTTCACCAATTTTGACTTTTAATTGAGTTCGCTAATCAATCCAAATTTGAAACTTTTATACAATGCCTATTTAATACTCTCAGATGTTTTCTGTCATGTTCATCCATATGCTTCACTAGCATACATTTTGGTGGAGACTAAATCGAAAAAAATAACGTATTAAATGGTTGCTAAATATGATGGGAAAATGTGATTTTTAGTTTTCAGACAATTTTGAAGATCGCTAATTATTAGCTGAATACCGCCCCTTGATATGAAGAGTTCACACAATTTGGTCTGCTGCAGAATTTTTGGTACAAATCACGATTAGCTACTGGCATAATTCGAATATTATTCGAACGACCTAACCATATTTTTAGCAGTGGCGTGCACATACCTAAAACTGGAGCAATGATGATTGAAAGAAAATAGCATTTGCACATACATTGAAAACAAATTGATTTTTATTTATTATTGAAACCAAACAAAATATAACAATATATAAACAATAAAAATATTAAAAAAAGAAAGTAAAATTTAAATAAGTTATATGAAACATTTTATATGAAACTTGCATTTTAACTCCTCACTACCCCAAGGAGATATATTGGGGAGTTATGAATTCGCAATTTTTAAGGTTTTTTTCATTGCAAATTATCAACTAATATCAAGCTGTGATTGTATTCTGAAAGTTTCATCACAATGTATCTGTGTGTGTGCTGTGTATAATATGCAATGTCTTCTTCTTCTTCTTTTTGGCCTCTTCCTGGGTTTTCCATTTCTTACTATCCTGGGCGCTCTGCTTCCACCCATGTCCCACCAGTTCGACAATATCGTTAGTCCATCTCCTCTGTGGTCTCCCTACACTTCTTCTATAGTGTCTCCAATTCAGAATTCTGGGGATCCATTTATTATCCCTCTGTCTTGCCACGTGACACGCCCATCATTACCATTTTAGCCTTCCTACTCTTACTGCAATGTCTGTGACCTTTAACCGGCGTTTTATTTCCTCGTTTCTTATTCGGTCTTTCAAGGATACGCCCAACATTTGTCTTTCCATTGCTTGTTGAGTACATTTAAGTGTGTGGATACTTCTGGCAGTAAGTGACATGATTTCAAGACCGTATATTGTCACTGGCAAAACACAAGAATTGTACAGTTTGGATTTTAGGTTATTCGGTATTTCCTTGTTACCGAATATGTGTCTCAACTTTCCAAAAGTAGCCCGACTCAGCCCAATACGTCTTGGCAGTTCGGGGGTCTGGTTTTCTTTACCCAAATAAATTTTGTGTCCAAGGTACCTATATGTATTCATCAACAGCACCAATAGTCTTATTTCCAATGCATATACTGTGTGAAATATGCTATGTACGGCGTGTTTATTCACATCTTTATCGATTATAGACTAAAACACTTATTAGATTCTTTTCAAATTTTGCAAATTTGTATATCTAATACTCGCTTAGACCTCATTAGATTTTGAAGGATATCTGATCAGAGCTTCTCATTTTTTTAACATATTTCAAAGTGACCACATGCTCAGGAAGTTTAAAATACGATATTTTTATTTTCAAATTCCTAAAAAGGCACATCACTTTCATAAAATGGTATTGAAGAATTCTCAAGTTTTATAAAAAATATTTAAATAAAAAATAATTTAACAAACTCATTTTATGAAAATGCTGAAAATACTCCATACAAAATTTGAATGCTTTTGTGGAGTGACATGGTAGGGAGAAGTATACCGTTGGCCACAAACCGTTTCAATGTGTGTGAAAAACGAAATAGATTTTTGAATTGAATTTCACCTTGGGATTTGCGAAATTATGTATGTATGTAAATGAAAAATATTTAAGTTACAAAACTCTAATTACATAATATTCTTTCGCGTTTTTACAATTCATAGAGAAAATTTAATTCACTCATCAGGATAATCAGTCATATATTGTGATTTGACAGATGGAGAGGTAAGGAACGGCTAAGGTAAGACATTTTGTGGAGAGGGGCGGTTTGCACATATACCAACCAAGCAAAAATACACAAATTTGCGCTCTGCGCACCAACGTGACTAGTTCAAGATATTTTCGTTAAGTATACGTCATTAGTGTATGAAAAGGAACAGGTTTGCATAACTTTGAAAGATATGTAATATTAGCCCAGATTTATCAATAAAAAGTGGAAGAGTGTACCATACACATAGGATAAAAGTCTACAGAATATGGTACAGTAGGTAGTGTGGAATACCACAGAATATTAAAAAAATGGAGTTTAGAATTTCCTAATATATCTATTGTCTGTATGAATATTTGTGTTTTTTTTTTGATACACCACTGACTGTTGTCAGTCGTAAAGGTCGGGTAGATTGATGTTATAATGACCGTTGTGTGGCGAAGACTCCTGATCGAGTCTTAGGCATGACCTCACGACTACCGAAAATAATTGATCATCATTATTCATAGCCTCTGGTCTTTATACATGAGTCCTTTTCAAACCGTATATCCAAATGATTCTCCATTGTTGTCATGGTCTGCTCTTCGTATCACAGTCTTTGAATCTTCAAATATTCTTCTTCCTTCTATATATTTGAAAGATCTGTTTGTGCCGCTGAATTTTTGTTTTTTGGGCGGTCAACTGCTAGCTATCTCGTCTTGTTTTCGGGGGTCTGACTTTAGCGTATTTAAGCATATCACAAGACATTTCGATTAACTTTGCAGTGTACAATTATTTTGAGACAATCTGTCTATAAAATTCCAAAATTTTGTAAACAAAGTAGTTTTCTACAAGATTGCATGAATCAAACTCTTCACTTTAATCTAGTTTACCATTTTTATTTAATACAATTAAGCCTCTAATAAGTTATTTTATTCGACCACTGTTTCAAAACATTCGACGTTTCTTTCTCAGGACAACTTGGTGAAAAGTCATACGACCGTACTCTTGACGTTCCATTCTAATCACTATATCTTATTTATGCTAAGAACCTGCATTTACAATAGAGAATAAGACGGCAGGTAGGTAGGCTGTAAGCGGAGTATGAGATATTAATTAGAACCTACATTGTTTTGAGAGAAAAACCTCTGAGGAGGTAAACTGTAGAATATTTCGAAACTTGTCGAATAAAATTACTCATTTTGGTTTAAACGAAATAAATTGTAATTAATTAAATTGTTTATTCTACAAAGCTGATTATGGCAGTATAAAAAATCATATACAAAATAAACAATATGGGACCAACTAGAGTTCCCTGCAGAACTCCATACTTCACAACGATTTGTTATAAACTAAACTATGTTGTCCCTATAACGTATTCATCCATAAAAATGCAGAGTGAATTATTTTACTCGTTAAATTCATTTTTCAAAGCATGCATTACCTATTATAGCTACTCGTGGGTAGGTGCGTATTTTTGTTACTATTCACTCCTCGCTATGTAAATTCGATAAACTCTTCGAGTGTCCGGGCGCTAACGACACGCACGCGTTGACTAAAAGGTATACATGACGTTTCGGATTATTCGCCTCCCCCCTCTTCAAAGCGCACGTGACCAATCGCACTCCAGACAGTGTTGCTATTATGATGGCCACAATGCGAATGGGTTGCCATATTTTTGAAAAAAAGGGAGACGATGCTGTAACTCGATAATTGGATTAATTAATTCTAATATTCTAATGTTATTTTTGACGATCTCTTTATATGTGAGAAATGGACTTGATCAAAGACAAAACCTATAGAAGAATTCTAACACAGAAGAAATAAAGTCTCTTAGAAAGTCATGAGTCATATGTAAGTTAAGGACTTAAATGATCCCCAGGAAAGCAGATCTCTAGGACGTCTTAGCAAGAGCTGGGAGGACATCTAGTAATTCGATGGGTGGTGGCAGAAAGGTTAGCGCACTGAGTTGGTATTCAGTGGTCGCGAGATCAAATCCTGCTGTAACGACTGATTCCGTTCACCTATAGCACAAGCATTTAAGCTTTGTTTAGGGAATGTATGAGGATGTATTTATTTTTAAAGTACTTTTCGGGCAACTAACAGGTAGGTACTATATTAAATATTAATTTGACACGTACCCAATACCAAGTTGCCAAATTCTGGAGACTAACGATATTAATCGTCTCATATATCCAGACCGAAAACACAATTAAAAACTGTGTTTCCACCGGGAATGGAACCCGGGACCTTTGGATTAGCTGTCAGATACCTAACCAACTGTGCCACGAAGGTCGACAAAATGTATATATATATATACTTGTCCCAAAAAATATTCATTCTTTAAAAAAAAATCTCCGTTACATGAGTGAAGTTGACGTAAGACTCAGAAAGAAGAAGAAAGTTATATGAGGATGAGTTTCACAACTTATACAGAATGTTGCTTTTTAAGGTGATACGGGACTGGTGTTTGGAGATACCTACACGCATATCTGTCGCTGGTTACCCCACATTATCGAATATATGCCGTGATGCTATAAACGAATGTTTTTTTTGTATTGATTTCGTTGCCGGTTTCATTGGCCGGTATTGATTTCGTTGTAGTGGAAGTTACTTATTAACTTATCACGTGATGCGCACGTGGCTATAGGAAAACATTAGCCACGTGGCTGACACATTACTCATTCACTATCTGTAGGAAGGTACTAAAAATACTCTTAATAAAAACCACCTCATTCCCGGATCAAATAACAAGCCGCTTTTTATGTTTTTTCCACTTACACCACCACCCGATTCGCATATGGGGAATGTGATCGAATCCATCCTAGAGCGCTGTATTATTTTTAAGAAACAACTGGTTCGCGACCAACACTAGAATCTCTGCTACTTCCTCTTTAAAAATTTTAAACCTTGAATGAATTTTAATAATTTTTTATTGGTATTTTTATTTATTTATTTATTATTTTATTCAGAAAACATACAACATACATAATAATAATAATAATAACAAAAATGATACATACAGTTTCCTGCCTAAATACATGTTTTCAATTATTTTTTATTTATTTTATTTATTAATTATTTCTTTTTCTTTCATCAACATATGGCGTAACATTCGAAACACGATGAGAAAAGGAACATCAAATATTACCCCGGCTAAAAATTTGCAATTCTCATAGCAAAAGTAAAGGGAACAAGCAAGCAGTATAACATATTTTTAAATTATTCTGGTTAATATTAAAATGCACAAACTAATGTAAAAATTGAAAATTTAAGAGATAAATAAGAAAATAAATTAAAATACACTCGAGCTGGAAGAAAGAAGTAAGTATATGTATAATATAAACTAAAAATAATTTTGTGCTAATATGTATGTTGATGCGTTAAATTGGTAAACATGAAATTAGTCAAAAATTTTGAATTTTATTGCCCGTCTGTAGGAATACTGTGTAGTGACAGACAATATGTCCAATATGTCCAATGTCCACGTCGCTGAGGTGATTATTATAGGTTACATACAGTTTTGAAATAGTTACATATGGATACCAAAATTGTAACACAAATAATTAAGTTACGGTCTTACAGAAATAAAAATTAACAACAAAAAATATTAATTAAGCAAATAAATAGATGCACACAAACAAGGAAGTTTTTTAATAAAGAAAAGAATAATAAAAGAATAATAAAAAAAAAAATGTCCTTGTTAAACAAGTACATATACATCTTCCTACGTTCCCTAAAATAAGCATTAATGCTTGTACTCTGGGTGAACGAAATCGGTCGAGGCAGGATTCGAGCTCATGACCACTGGATTGCTAACCCAATGCACTAACCGCTCTGCCATCGACCCATCTAGTTAAGGACAGGACAACATTTCTTAAAAATGCCCGGTGAGCCAAACACACCAAGACCTGCACTATTTTAACCCGGTGCCTCAATGCTATAATCCAATAATATATGATGATGGAGAGTAAAAATGAGTACGAATAAGGAGCAGCTCTTATCGCATCTCACGAATATTAAAATGGGTCATACCTACAACAGATAGCATAAGTATTTATGCTTTTTTTACTCTCCACACTATAGAATAGTGGAGAGTCATGATTTCACAATTTTGAAGCGTATTTTTTTACATACATTTTTCAACGGGTTTCATGTAGAGAGTGCACACTGTGAGTTTCGTCGGGATGTGTTTGTATGTATGGCGTACGGCGTTCGCCGTACGGATTATCCTTTTTGTGTCCTCTCTACAGCTCAAACTATAATTCCGATCGACTTCATATTAACATCACTATGTGTAAAGTGCATAGACCTAGAGCTGATTAGTTTTCCATAGATATCCGTCAATTTCTTCTATATGATTTTATCTGTCCAAATTTTCAAAATGCTCTCACGGTCTGGAAAATCGAGGTATTTTTATACTGTTTGAAATTTTGATACAACAAAAATACACTCATCAAAAATGAATTCAAGGATTGTCAGGAGAGAAAAGAATGACACAGGGGAGAGAACAGTGGATGAATTTTCGGGAGGCCTTGTCCAATACTGAAATCAAGAAGAGGCTAAGTAAGTAAGAAAGCATCTTCATAATTTGAAACGATGTACATTTTTTCCAGGAGGCGGATAGATAAGAAATGTTTGGAAAGCACCGAGTTTAGTAAGGGGCGTGTGTTTTGGTAGCACTGCCCACTGATTTAGGTTACCTCTCTGTCTTTTGGTAATTAGGTAATTGGATCCTTTTATAGGGGATATCTACATTTTTTTATCTTGTTTATTAATTAACCCAAGACATGGCTTAAACCCATTGAATATGGCAGTCACCTCTGGCTTAAACTTATTGAATATGGCAGTCACCTCTGGAGTGGCGCCCCCCAATACCTACTGAATACCCTCGACGCTGTCCAAAGGCGTGCTATACGTCTGATTGATGATCCATCACTGACTGATGGATTGCAATCACTAGAACACAGACGCAGAGTCGGTATTTTAAGTTTATTCTATAGATACTACCACGGGAATTGCTCAGAAGAACTTGCATCTTTGGTCCCTCCTCCACCCACTCGCAACAGAGTCACTCGCTTCACTCAATCGCAGCACCCATTCACATAGTGGACCTTCAACATATACGAACAAGTCGCTTCTCGAACTCCTTTATTAATACAGCAGCCCGACTGTGGAACGATCTTCCGAATTCTGTGTTTCCATCTTCGTACAACCCGGGTCTTTTTAAAATCCGAATTAATAAACTCTTTTCTAGATTGCAAACCCCTCCCGACGCTACGTAGTGCGCTTCTTCGGAAGAGTAAAATGGACCCAAATCCTAATAGCTGGCGTCCCCTACGTAGACATGTTAAAAAAAAAAAATCATTCTTGCACTTAATAAAGATACAAATCAATTAACTTATAAAGCCCCGTTAGTCCAAATATACCTCATGTACCTCATTGAGTTCGCGGAAGAGTACCGAAAACTACGTTTTATTTTATTTATATATTTATTTAAATATAATACAAAACATAGCTATTACATTATTAATCGATGAAGCGAAACTTTGGACGCCTTTTAAGGAAACTGCGCGTACGGAGTTGTTTGAGATTTGGCTTATTATTATTATTTTTTTATTTATTTAAGATTTGGTACACTGTACACATAAACATAATAATATCAATCAGAACAAAGCTTGCACACAAAAACTGTGGGTACCTACACCAATTACAATTTAGACTTAGTTAAAGATTATATGTTGTAGGAGTGCAGAAAGCTATAATTTAAACATAGGTAATATGTACCTATTACAAACAAACAATAAATAAAAAACATATTAAATTTCAAGTCAAACCATAGATGTAAAAAAAAAAATTCATCTCAAATCATAGAAGTTTTTAATTGTGTTTTAAGTCTGGATCTGGGAGACAATATCGTTAGTCTCCATGTTATTGGGTGCGTGTTAAATTAATATTTGACATAGTACCTGTTAGTTGCCCGAGAAGTAATAAATAAATAGATTGTTTTCTTTCATACTCTTAATGTCAAACGCAGTTATAAATTCAAATACAGAACATGTTAATGAAAAAATACATAATATATAAATGGTACCTACTCAATCAATAATTCTTTGCAATATGTGAAAAAATATCTCTGTACTTCTTACATACCGCCACTTCTTTCTATCTTGACACACATTTATCGCCTCGTCGACATTCATACATCGTCTTATACATGTTCATCTGTTGTTCATGCGTCTGACATTTCTGTAATAATAAAATACCGTTCACATGAAAGTGTCAACCTTTCCTTGGGCGCAATGTATATTTTCTTCGTCAGGTGTTCCTCATTCATTCTCCTCATGTGGCCAAACCATCTCAATGTGTTCACTTTCATTCTATTAATGACATCTTTATCTTAAACTCTTTCCATAGTGACTCATTTCTGACCCTGTCATACATCGTCCTATTACAGATTCTTCTTAGCGATCTCATTTCAATTGCATTTATTCTGCTTTCGTGCGACTTCTGCCATGTCCAGGTTTCACTTGCATAAGTTGAGGTTGACACTAAGATGTTGCGATCATTCATAACTGGTCTTAGTGCTCCATTCACTCTGTTTCCTGTCATAACTCTTCTTTCGATATCCTTATCAATCCGTCCATTCCGTTGAAACATGCTTCCCAGATAGAAGTGTTCGTCGACTTGCTCGAGCTATTTGTTCTCTACTTTTATTTGGCACGCTGTTCTGCTTTCACTCTTTTAAAACACCATAACCTTTGATTTGCTGGCATTCATCATCAGACCATTATCTATGCATCCTTCATATACCATACTTACAAGATACTGTAACTCTTCCATACTTTCTGCTAGCAGAACTTTATCATCTGCATACATCAAATCTCGCACTATTACAGTACTCAACTTCTAACTCACTTTGTATTTTCAAGAAAAAACTAAAAAAGGAATATTTATCCCTAAACACCTGATCCCGATTTCCTCTCCTTGTCCTTTCCCAATCCTTTTTTGCTATGAAGTTTTTTTTTTAATTGTTATCTTAGTGTTTTCTTTGATTTTTTTCTTTCATTCATTTGTTGATGTACCTAAATTCACAATTTCGTCATACTTTGTAATCTGGTTGGTTGGTTGGAAGAAATTGCCTAGTGGCAATAAACCCGCCAGTGTGCGATATATTTATTTATATAATGTGCAAATAGATAAATAAATAAAATTAACAATCGGTTTTGTTTCAAAATACAGTTTTATCCACCCAGATACTTGACATCTTCATAGATATAATTCTTCTTGATAATATAAGAGTGTACGAAGCACCATTCAAAGACGGTGCCCCACAGCATGGTATGAACTTATGTATAATGAACTATGTAAAGTAGATTTCTAAATAAGATATAATACAAGTTAGGGTTGCACGGCGAGATAATCACAGAGTTAGGGTTGTGCCAAATTGAATATCTAATTGGTCATGAAAGTGAGTATTTATTTAGTTAGGAAGAGCAGTAAATGAGGGGATGGAATAGCTAACACCGCATACCCCATGTGGTGGAGGGTGAAATGACCGCTTTTGAAGACTAAATTCAAAAGGGTGCGGTGTCAATTTTTAACTTGAAATAACAATTATTTATGCTTTAGAGACGAAGAACATCTGTAATATACATTAAAGTAGAATTAATGCTGTAGAAATGAGATTATTAAGAAGAGTATGTAACAGAACGATACATAATGGTATAAAATATTAGGACATAAGGAGAGAATTGCAAAAAAAGAAAGATATCTACATATTACAGTGAATGCCCTGAGGTGTTGGGCATATTGAAAGAGTGAACGATTTACCAAATATAAAATTGTCAATGGTGTAAGAGATGGAGTAAAAGAGACGAAAACAGCCTCCTGGTATTTGTAAGAAAAATCCTAAGAAAGAGTTTTGACCCGGTAAACGATAATGGACTTTGGAGGATGCGATAATCATGAATTATAGGTATTATACAGGGAGTCTCAAAAGGAAGTTTATATTTAGTGGATCTATTTAAAAAAAAATAATTTCTGTATCGAAAAAATGTTTATTAATAATTAATGTACATTTCTTAAAAATAATATCGTCCAAATATAGACCCTCGCGTTCGCAGCACTCATTTAATCCAACAGTAAAATTACTTATAAAGGCTCGGCAGGTGGACTCAGTGATGACTACCATTATGTGACGGATATTTTATTTATTTATTTGGTTTATTTGGGACAATAACAGCATTATTAACTAATATGAATATAAAACAATGAGTAATAAATCAAGGCCAAAAAAACTGTCCACAAAGTACGTATTTACAGTTGATTCTGGAAAAATATTAATATTATATATTAAAAACTAAAAAAAAATATATACATGACAAAAGCAACAAGGATAATGACGGAGATGGGGGAGGAACTGTAGGAATAGTAATAGAAAAGTGGAGAAATGTGAGAGGTAGAGCAACTGATGGTATGTCACAACACCTTTCGTCATTATGATATCCGTCTGCACTCGCACCTAACCCTCTCCCGGAATTGATTATAAGAAAGGAAAAATATGTCTATATCATTAAAACTTTCATTATATTGTCGACAAATTCGAGGGATAGTTGAAAACTTCCGATAGTTCGTTCTACAAAGAGGAACGTGAAACAATTTTCTTTCTAATGTACCAGAGAAGTCGGTTTACTGGCGTAAACTTTAGATTTAAGATAACCCCATAGGAAAAAGTCCATATTGGTTAAATCAGGACTTCGTGGAGGTCAATTTATGTCATCTCTCCTGGAGATCAATTTTCCTGGAAAATTTGACGAACTCGTGGCAGAGATGTACCTATTAGACGTGTGTGACGTTGCTCCGTCCTGCTGGAATCATGTTCTTTGGTTATAGCCAGGAAAGTTTTGCAGTTCAGGCACCAAGAAGACGTCTAACATCTCCACATAACGCTCTGAATACAAATATAAACTTTCTTTTGAGACACCTTGTATTATAATGAACCCAACATTGTACAAGTCATAAAAGTACGTAGATTGTAGTGGTTGGGACATGTCAGCCAGATGAATGATGATTGTATCCCCAAAAAGGTTCTTAATACCAATCCAGAGGGCAGAAGAAATAGAGGCAGGCCCAAGCTAAGATGGATGGATTACACAGGGGCCTAGTCAGCCGAAACGGTCGTGTTATCAAAAGTAAAATAGAAATTAAGAACAACAATCGATTTGTTCGATTAAAAAAACTCATAAGATTGAGTTTGCAGTCAACATCGGCAGTATTCAGAATAAAGAGGTCACGTGATAGTTGAGCATTGTTTTACGAAATACGCCACAGTTGGGATACAAACCTAGAACAAAGATGTAGGTAGATGAGGTACATTAAAAATGCGGTATGACTGATGAAGAATTCCTGGATAAAAGAAGACACAACATACACGTCAAAGAAAGAACAATGCAGCTATAAAAAGGAGCATAGAATATGAACGATAGCTTTCTGTGTGTCAAGAGAGATGGAAGTGTACAACTTAATACTCTTTTATGAATATTTATGCGTTGGTAAACAAAGCGTGTACACCTATATTTTCCCGAGCGATGCATCCCGCACATGTGCCAGGACCGGATATAGATTTCTTGGCGCCTGGCGTACTATATTTAAAAAGGCTCCTCCCCTTAAAAATCGTATGTCAATATTTTATCACTCCTTTTTGTTGTTTTGAAAGAAACATAATAAATGAATAAATAAATCAACAAAATAAAATAATTATGCTATTTTTTTAATATTTTTAATAGGACGATCCTTTCCTTTTGCAAAGGGCTTTTCTACTAAGTATACTTTTATGAAAAAATGTGATATCACAAAATAAAACAAAGCAAATAATATTTAAAAATACTACCAACTTAGCAGAAGAACCCAAATTTGTGCTCTAAGCAGCCTACGTGATTTTTCAAGATGTTTGAGGATTATTCAACTATTGGTTGAAGGGGGCTATTAAGAGCATTTTTATATAATTTTTGTTGAAAATATTGATCCAAATATTGGTATTATGTTCTTCTTCTTCTTCCTTTTCATATATCCGAAGATCTGTTTCTACCGCTATTCTGTCTCCTGCGACGTGGACTGCCAACTGTCTCACCATCTCTTTGGAGGTCTTCCTGGTGGTCTTCTTCCAGTATTATCAATATCTTTAATTTTTACCTATACCAGGTAGTCAGTGATGTACGCTGTGGCAATTATCCAAGAGATGTAGAGGCTGGCAGACAACAGACATGTGCGGAGAAATGGAGTGCTTCGTGCGAATTAATCCTAGGATTGTGAACATTAAAAAGAGAATTTTTACAATATAAAAGCTGTCTCGTTGGTAGATCGGTTTTAGTTGATTTAACTAATTTTTGCCCGCTGTACTCATACGAGTACACACGTGATTGGCGATATAGTTGAAAAAAGAATTCACTTTTTAAAAGACAAGATGGCGTCTCCTAATATTGATAGTGATAGAGATTTTTCAAGCTGATAACTGCTGACTGTTTACATTATACAATTACAGTGAAGTCAATCAAATTTTTTCCCATTTTGGTGAGATAAGAGAATATTATTTAATATTATTTCAATAATGGTACATTGTTTTATTTTTTTAGAATATCCCTATTATTAGGAATGCACTTAATGTGAATCATCTTATTTCTTTTATATTTAATCGGATGAACATTAAATAAGTGTGGTTATACTTAGCTGTACTCACTTGAGTACGCTGGACACATATGGGTTAAACATATCGGGTTCAATTCCCGGTGGAGATACAGTTCCTGATTGTTCTATAAGCCAGGGACGATAAACATATGTCTCCAAAATATGGCTTGTTATTGTTTGCTTTTTAAATTTTAAATAATCATAAACCTGGAACGTTTCTCTAAAACCCTTTCGTACCGTCCAGACAACGAAATAAAAATGCTCAGTTGGATGTGCGGGTAGCGAGGCAAGATAAAATAAGAAACACCCTTATACGAGGAAGCTCCAAGAAAAAAGATTGAAATGGTACGGACATGTTTGTAGAAGACCACCGGAATATAGGGAACATAGACCAAAACATAAATGTGCCGGGTTAAAGATCCAGAGGAAGACCAAAGCACATTATGGAAAAAAGTGGTGAGGCAGGGTATGCTAAGCAAGTTACCCCAGGCAGATCCCACCATCATTAGCGACAATCACTGAGAAAAATAAGAATAAGAAGTTAAATTTAAATCAGTATTCCACTCCGATCTTCTGAACGTACAACACTATCCATCCCTGTCCATTACACAGAATTTTTCAGTTCGTCGTTCGAAGTACAATCAGCAAGATTATGGAATAGTCTAAGTCCGGATATTGCGTTGTCTAACTTTCTTTGTATTTTCAAGAAAATTCTAAAGAAGAGAAATTTATCCCTAAACACCTGTTCTCGATTTGTACTTTCCCAATCCTTTTTTTGCTATGTTTTGTTTTTAATACTTATTTATCTTAGTGTAATCTATATTATATTCTTTGTTTGTAAACTGGTTGGTTGGAAGAAATTACCTAGTGGCAATAAGCTGCCAGTGTGCATTAATTTCGTTTTTATTACGTAGGTACAAAAAGATAAATAAATGATGCAGTACTTGTTGATTACCCGAGAAACAATTCAATTTTCATTTTTTGTTTTCCTTCTATATTAATATATTTTTGGATTCTTTTCGTTATATTTGGCGCCCCAGAATTCTTCGCACCCAGGACAACTGCACCATTTTGATATACGGTGGAACCGGCCCTGCACAATTCATTAGTTGCACTCCCCTATATATTTTTGACAAAAATAACACAGAGAGATGCTATCTGCGGACTGGAAAGTTATTTCTCGCTCAATTTGAGGTTGATTTAAAAAGCAATTTGTTTTTTGTGCGCCCCTTGATTTTTCGAGACAGGGGTGACACATGTCGGGGGTGCAATTATCGTATCAAATGTGAAATTTTATACGGTATTTGAATAATGGACTTTTTTACATAATTATATGGTATTGTGGTCGAGCTTATTATACACTAGCGCTTATTTTTACACCCTTGAATGTGGGCGTGTTGAAACCGAGAATGGGTATTAAGTATTTTTTGCCAGATTGTGTAACAATATACCTATTATTTTTACTCTTTACAACAGCTATCCATCTAAAACTGGAGAGCTTTGATAATTCATTTATAACAACGTCGAACAACCGGCGAACCTGTATAAGACGATGTATGAATGTCGACGAGGCGATGAATGTGTGTCAAGTGGCGTTCGGTTCTCTCTGCTTACCCCGCGAAGGACATGGCGTGATGGTATGTATGTACAACGACTTGAAAAGAGTTATACTCGATAATAATCACGTATATAGTAAAAATATATACATAGAGAAACAACATCTGTAAATAATTAATTTTACCAAATATATATACAACTGTAATATACAATAAAAATAATTAATATTTAATAAACATTTAATTAACAGTGTTATTTATAAAAAAAAAAACTTGGTTCAATTGAACCCGGTTCAAAGTCTTATTCTGAAATTCAAATATTCTTATAAGAATATTTGAATTTCAGAATAAGACATTGAACCGGGTTCAATTGAACCGGGTTCAATTGAACCAAGTTTTTTGTTATAAATAGCACTGTAAAAATATATTATATAACAAAAGGAAACAAAACAATAAATAAAATAAAATAAAATGAGAGTTCACGGTAAATTTTTCTGATTATATTTCGTTTCTTTTTCTTTCCTGTTTATGTTTATTTATTTATTTAAAACACTTTATTGTACATTACTTAATAGCTAGTACAAATGGCGGACTTATTGCCTAATGGCAATTTGATTATCTCCGTTAATTATTTTTGTATTCAAAAACATGTAACCACTGGGCAAATTGAAACAGTACTGCCTCAGAACAGACTTGTCTAGTGAGGCAGTAAATTTCCAAATAAGAACAATTGTATATACTATGTTTATGATAAGTATTTTTTTAAAATAAAGCTATTTTTTTGTTATTGTTTTTATATATGTGTAAATGGAAATAAATAATTTCATTTCATTTCATTTCATTTCATTTCATTTCATTTCATTTCAAATAGTAAAAAAAATAATTAAGATTTTTATTTTTTATTTATTTAAAACTAGTAGCATGTAACACATGAGATCCAACTGTCGATAGCGATAGTATGTAGGCATAGTTGAAAAATACGTACCCAACTATTAATCCAAATCATGGAATATTTTAAGATATTTTGTTTTCTATACAAAACATGTAGGTATGTATGTAAGGATAGGATAATATGGAGGTCAGTACTTTTTTACTACCTAAAATATTAAAACAGCATGATGGTATGTATACATGTATGTTTGGAGATTAAGTATCAAAAAATCTTGAAAAAATATTGAGAGACCCCGTAGGTATTGTGTAGTGTACAAATTGCCATATAAATTGTATGAAAATATGTCGTCACTAAACATTCCCTAAACTAAGGAGTAGTGCTTGTGCTATAGGTGAACGAAATCGTTCGTGGCAGGATTCGAACTCGCGACCACTGGATTATTAACCCAGCGCGCTAACCGATCTGCTACCACCCATCTACATATACGAATTTCATCCGTAAAAACTAAAAAAAAAAGTTTTATTTAAAAATGTCCTCACGATTAGTCTGGTAAATTAATATTTTTTATTTAGAGAAAACATTATTTTTGTTCAACAAATACGTGCAAATAATGAAGTAAGGGCCAATAAAGATTTTGATATTATTAGAAACTGAAATTATGTCCTTTGTATATACATACAGTTCAAACTATAAGTTGAATCCACTTCATTTTAAGAAGGCATATAACGCTAAATCTAGTGACTAAAAACATGATATACTAAAACCGCCCAATGCACTATGAATCTACGTATTAGTAAGGGTAACTATGGTGCGCGTTAAAAAGGTTTAAGGTGATTTAAATTATCGGAAACTCAAAATGTGTTAATTTTTTGCATTTTAAGAACAAACTTTACTTGAAATTAAAAAGCTTTATCGGTCATTCATTTGAATTTTTAAACAATTTTGAGCATCTAAAAGATTTATTTCTCTACGACATATAGTTATGGAGTAATTAAAAAAAATGCTGTAATAAAGGATATTTTTACTATTTTTTTAGGGGAATTTAAGCTGTATTTACAAAAATTATATGACGAACATTCACTAGAGAAATGTTGAAAATACTTGTTGAAATAACATATGTAATTGATGAATTTGATTTGAAATTGGGGTGTTTAGGTTTATATACCCCCTAAATATAATTTCAAGGAACCTGTAAGGCACCGCCTTAGAATAGTGTTTCCACTCTTTTCTATTATCATCGCTTTCGGGTGTATGTAGGTACGGTAAGAGCCGGGTAATAGAAAATACAACAGGGAAAATAACATCTCACATAATTCATACTGGTGTGTGAGGATGCATATATGTGTCGTGCTTCCGCACAACTGCACACCTGTCGCTGTTTACCCCACATTGTGGGATATGCTGTGACAGTATGAATGCATTTTTTTTTTGACAAGTGTAATACGTCCCAACGTCTGTGTCAGACAGTCTTATGCTCTAGTAATTTATATAGGGTGAGATGGATGAGATTGCGGTATGGGGATGATGATAATGCGTCAGGTTTGCGTTGTGTGGAAATAATTTCACCAAAGGATCCCCTCCCTCGTGTGCTGTCACACTTTTGGTACATTGATTTGTCACCAGATGTCACTATGCACAATGAGAGATCATTTGCAAAACTGTTGAATTTTTTCGTAGGTAAATTATACCTAGTCATAATATTAATGATACATGTCACAAGTATACATAGATTTTTTAACAAAAAAAATGATTCATTTAAATCTGTGCATAAAGAACAAAATTAATAATAATAATAATAAAAGACTTTTATTGAGTTTAACAACGTGGCGGACTTATTGCCCGCAGGCAATCTCTACCAGTCAACCACCACGGTAAATTCAATCAGTTACAGGAATATAAGAATACAAATTGAAAAAGAAAAAAAAACAAAAATCATAAATTAAAAATACAAAATAAATATAAAAAACGAAGAAAATATTATTTATCTACTGAACATTTACATAAAAACGAACAAAAACATTAAACACATCTTCTATAAAGCAAAGTCGTTAGATAAACAGAAACATTTTTTTACAGAATATTAATATTAACAAACGCTTCCTTGCACCCTGCGCAAGTGGCGAGTTTATTGCCATATGGAAATTTCTTCAACTAACCAGTGTTTCCAGCCCAGAGAAGCAACATTAAATAAATTTAATGGGGATCGAATCCACAACGACCGCACAGATTCCAAACGGCTTACTAACTGAGTCACGGCGGTTGGCAAATTTTTCGTTACAAAAAATATATAAAAAAAGTATACATAGAAAACAATAAAGCAAGAGAAAAAAAAATAAAGAGAACATAAATGGAATGGAATGGAACATACATAGTTATTATGAATCATATAATGGAATCTGTAAACCTTTTTAAATTGTAATTTATATGTAAATTTGTATTGATTTGTAATAAATAAAAAAAAATAAAAAGAAACTATAAAATATAC
>OY754979.1:29473577-29648577 GCA_963576475.1 Molanna angustata
TCTTTAATGGGGTCTAAGCGAGAATTCGTATGGGATGGGATGGACAGATAGATAGGAGAGTACGAGGGAGGAAGATTAAGAGCGTTTCACCTTCAATATCACCTTTAATAAATGAAGAAGGAAATCAAAAAGTTGTATAAGTAGGTATGTAATTATTTATTTTTATATTTTTATACATAGTAGATACACTAGTGGACTTATTGTTATAAGGGATTTTTTTACCAGCCATTTAATATTATAATTATATTATGATAGTACTAATTAATAATGAGTAAAGCGTCCGCCACAACCAATTCGTTAATATTAGGTATCCGTTGTCATCCAGCTCTCTTAAGATGTAGCTATACATTTTCTCACACATATTATGTAGGTATGCATTTCTATATAATCTATGTAGGTGACATCTGTGTGATATATGCCAAGTCAACGTTGTATATAAGTTTGGTTGTAATAAAAGATATTATGTCGGGTATTCGGGATATATGTATGTATGTATGTAAGTCGATCCGTTCCCATGTAATTGTTGCATACCAATATGAAACACTTGCAGGTAGGTAACATATGTTTGTTATGACAACAGGCAACCGAAGATGATAATAATAATACAGTAAAATACAAACTAACAGATTTAATAATGAAAGAAAGAGGAAGGTCATTAATTTAAATATCCCATACTATCACTAGCATGTGAATGAAATTCTTGGATAACGATGAAAAGGCCATTAAAGAGGGCGTGTAAACGGTGTGTAACTAAAAAAATACCAGTATTCTTTGCGGGCGTCCTGGGTTCGATTCCCAGCGAAGAAGAAATTTATTTAAATTCATTTCTCGCAAATATTGCTTCTCTGGACTGGAAACACTGGTTAATTAAAAGAAATTGCCATTTGGCAATAACCTCGCCACTTGCGCAGGGTGCAAGGAAGTGTTATTTATTTTATTTTTTAAATGGCACTTGTAACCTCAAATGAAGGAACATTGGCCACAGTCAAGTATGTTACAAAATCGTGCATTTGTTAATTACATTAAAATAAACAAAAAATTATAAAATAAAAGGAATACAAAAAAAAGTTAATAATTAATAGGTAGGTACTGAAATTAAAAATTTAAAAAGTTGGGAAAAAAGTTTTGTTTTTAAATGAAATTACGATTTGATGTTATTCTGTCTGATGAATTTTGTAAGAACATTAATTATCTACTTGAAATATTTTAAATTTAATCAGGTGTTTTAAAGATATTGGGAACTTAGATGTAGGGCAATTGAAAAATATGTGATCCAATTATAAAATTATATCAAGGAGGTGTTTATTTTTATTATTATTATTGTTTTCAACATTTCAAAATTCATCATTTATTCCCTTAAAAATATTTTTATATCCTTTTTACAGATTTTTTTAATTACTCCATAACCACTTTTCGAAGACAAAAAAATATTTTATGTCCTTGAAAAGTGCATTAAATCGATGTGAAGCTTTTTCATTTCAAGTCAGGTTTTTTCTTAAATGCAAGCGCGGAGATTGCAGAAGACGCGCGAAAATAAAATTACCGCGGTAGAATCGAGGTGTGTTAGACATTTTATAGGTATATATATTTTTTATTTTATTTTCATAAAAGTTTTACACCATAATAATTATTGGGATCTCACTAGCCTACACGCTAACAGTGAGTTTCCCATACAAAAAGGTCAAGTAGGTACATATTAAATTCCTTAAGTTAGAGTTATTAAAATTATAATTACATGTTTTTTTATTTAATTACTACTTATAAATGAGTCAAATGTTTTTAATTACTTTCTACAATAAAGTTTTTTTCTTTGACACAAAATATGTATTATACCTACCTACATTGAACATATAACTATGCACTATTATTATAGGATTAGATAATAGACAAAAATATAGGATATTGTGAATAAAATAAAGATAAAATGCTTCACAATCCAGCTGTTATCCGTTCTAAGGAAGAAGCAGTCACTTTGAAACGTATAAAAAACCTCACTTGTGGATTTAAGTTACATAAACATCGCCAATTGTATTTTTTTTTTTTTAACATGTCTACGTAGGGGACGCCAGCTATTAGGATTTGGGTCCATTTTACTCTTCCGAAGAAGCGCACTACGTAGCGTCGGGAGGGGTTTGCAATCTAGAAAAGAGTTTATTAATTCGGATTTTAAAAAGACCCGGGTTGTACGAAGGTGGAAACTCAGAATTCGGAAGATCGTTCCACAGTCGGGCTGCTGTATTAATAAAGGAGTTTAAATATAAATTTAAATAAGTTTGCCATTTGCACCGACAAAAAAATGTTATGTACCTACAATAAAGTGTTAGATGAAATAAACAATAATATTTATTTGATCGTTAATCTGTGAAGCACCGGCTTAGAATAGTGCTTCCACTATTTTCTATTTTTGATCGAATGTCCCGTAAAAGCCGGGTAATCGAAAATACAACAGGCAACAATAACATCTTACATAGTTCAACAATAAGGTTCACCACCCATTTTGAATGTAGTGCCTTTTTAGGTGACAGGTAGATATATTTCCTTTTGAAAGGAAATCCACACCCGCACACCTGACGCTGGTTACCACTTTTTTATGGGATAAGATGCAGCGATGGTATTAATGAATGAAATTATATCTATAATAAATGGATGTTTATATGAAAAAGACTGTCGGGCGAAACGATCGTTCTGTAAAAAAGGAATGAAATTCCATACAATATTAAATCTCGGTATATAAGGAGGTACCTACTTAAAAAGTTTTTTTTAATAGTTTTATATTATAATTTATATTAGAAAACTATATTAGTTATGTTTACACTAAACTATACATATGTATGTACCTAGGTACCTACACCTGTAACTATTTATTTATTACCTACCTACAATGAAAATAGGTACAATAAATCAAGTATAAAACGATTAAAATATAAAATAAATCAAAAACAAAATTTATATAAAGTAATTAAAAACAAATTGAATCAAAACAAAAAAATCTATTTTATTTTATTTAATAATGTGTTTCTTTAATGTTTATTTATTATTTTATTCTATTATCTATGTATAATAATTTATTGGATAGTAGTTTTGGCGCATATTTAATTTTATTATTTTTTTATATTATTTTGTTGTTAACAACATAATATAAAAAATAGTAATATTGTGGATCTGGGACTTCGTTCATATGTAGGTAATAGCTATAGTGTAGTAAGTACCTATAGTTGTAGTCAAATATCTTGAACTTTTAGCCGAGAAGGAGGGCGATTTGCACCTAAACCAAAGAAGCAAAAAGACTCAAATTTGCGCTCTGCGCAACCGGAAGCTTGTTCAAGATGTTTGGCGAAAATTATACCTACATCGATACTTATAGGTACCTACAGAGTTAAGACTTATGTAGTTCGTACCTATGTTAATGTACCTACCTACCTACCTATGTAGTTTAAAAATTATTTACCTATGTTAATGTACCTACCTATGAATTTTTGGTGTTGATTCAGTTGATACAATATGTTATAGAATTTGCTAAAAACAAAAATAGTTAATTAACAAGAGATGATCGCATCATCTCGGATATACCTACCTATGTACCTACCTACAAGATGTTGGCATCAAAATATATCTCTAGGTAATATGGTATGTTATTATTTATTATGCCAGGCAATGAATGTAAGGTATAGGTACCTACCTATCTATGACAAATATCATCATTTCTCGGAAGGGTTGCTGTCGACTGCAGCTAATTTTTATCTACTTATACCTATAGATAAAATCCATTTAGTCATTTTAAATAATAATTGACAATAATATTATTATGAAGACCTTTATTAATATTACCTACTTACCTACAAAATGTAGGTAGAAATGTGTACCTACCTAATATAATGTGAAGCATCACCAGACTGATTGTCTTCAAGACTTCAAATACATATACCTACCAGAAACGTGCCTTGGTAACCAATAAATACTTTCATAGATTATTTTTATGATCGCTTATAAAAAGGTAGCTATTTAACGTTGCGCAAGCGCTTTAGGCGATTCAGCTAACCAGCCTATGACAGGTCGTAAGTATAAATATATACTCCCGCTTCGTCTATATTGAAATTTTAAATAATAATCGAATTTTCATAACGCCATTTTATGGTATAATAAAAGATCATTCCCAGGGCGCTTTTTTGCTTATTGTTAGCTCTAGCGAAACATTCAAAATTGTTATTAAAAAAATATTATCATCCAGCCATGTCCCTCACGGGACAGGCAGTGTTTATATTTTGACACTATTCTGACCGAAAAGATCCCGGGTTCGATTCCCGGTGGATACACAAATTTTATTTTTTTTAACTCCGCACTAACCCAAGGGGATATAGTGGGGAGTTATGATTTCGCAATTTTTAAGTTATTTTTTTTATATCAGATTATCTATTATACTTTGATTTTTTTATTTTACTTAATCGATTATGGACTAAAATATTCATTCGATTCTTTTCATATATTTCAAATTTGTAACTATAGGTATCTAATACTCGCTTAGACCCCATTAGATTTTGAAGGAATATCTGAATAGTGCTTCTCAATTTGTTTAACTGTCATATTTCAAAGTGACACCAAATTCAGGAAACTCGAAATTTGTTATTTTTATTTTCAAATTGGTAAAAAGACACATCATGTTCATAAAATGACACTGAAGAATTATCAAGTTACATAGTAAAATATTCAAATCAAAAATTATTTAATAAACTAAATTCACGAAAATACTGAATATTTTCCATAAAAACTTTATTTTTTATGGAATGATTTGTTATTGAGGAGTTTAGCGTTGGCCACAATTCACTCGTTTCAGTCTGTATTTATTTATTTACTATTTGTAACATAATATAAACAAATATAATGCACACTAGCGGGCTTATTGCTATTAGGCAATTTCTTCCAACCAACCGGATTATCGAGTGACAGAATTATAGTTATATGTACATCAACAAAAAAATGAAAGCTAAAAAATATCAAAGAAAATATTATACCTACATCATAGCAAAAAAATAAGGATTGGGAAAGAACAAGAAGAGGAAATCGAGGTCATGCAGGTGTTTAGGTGTATCTAATTGTGACATTATTATTATTATTTTTTAAGAATGAATACCTATGTCTTTGTAACAATTAAATATACGTTCTCATACATTCCCTAAATTAAACATAAATGCTTATGCTATAGGTGAATGAAATCGGTCGTGGCAGGATTCGAACTCGCGACCACTGTATTACTAACCCAGCGCGCTAATCTTTCTGCCACCACCCATCTGAAATATCTTAAATCTCCAGAACGTAACAACTTATTATTCAGTGCGTATTAAATAACTAATCGACATAGGTAGTATAGTTGTCGCCAAATAACTTGAACTTTTAGCCGAGAAGGGGGGCGATTTACACGTAAACCAACGAAGCAAAAATACACAAATTTGCGCTCTGCGCAACTGGAAGCTCGTTCAAGATGTTTGGCGAAAATTATACCTACCTACATTTTAGTGGTCCGAGAACCAATACAATAAAAAAGGTATTTTTATTTATTTTTATTATTTTAAATTTTAACAATCTGTATCTAATAAAAAAATATTCAGCTACAAACACGTTTATGTTGATAAACAAATTAGTATGTAGATAACTAAGTATAAAAATCACAAATAATTATTAAATTAGGAATTCCCCGCACATCAGCGTCTCTCGATCTAGTGTTTCCCTTTGGCGCATGTCCTAAATACGTCCCCGTTATATTTCGCCTGACACTTCTTGCCAACGTCCTGCAAGCCGTAGGTAGGTACTTACTTCACTGTGTTAGCTTTCTTCTGAGAGGTGATTAAAAAGCAATTAGGCCACAAGTCGGCTAGTGGATAAATATTTTTATTGCTTGCCCTTGGAAGCCATTGTTGATACGTCTCCTATACATAATCCACAATAGAATTTCTAGGAACTATTGCCATATTATGAATAGATAAAATAACGAATGATTTACCTACCCCGGTAGTGCAGCGTACAGTTTCCAAGGATCATTAAACCATTAAAAATTACCGGGGAACAAAGGTTATAATATAGGTAACTACCTGACCACATCAGCGACATTATTATTGTATTTTGTTATGAAGTAGAGAAAATATGATTTTGGCTTTTAGCAACACTCCATGTTACTTTCTTATAACAAGTGGGAATTTTTTCTCTACCTATTGAAGTCGTTTTTCAATATACCAAATATTCAATTTTACTTTGTGGAATAGGCAAAGTATGTAGGTACCTACATGTTCCCTTTAATTAAGTATAAATCAGACGAGAAATCTCGCGTTGTTTCAGGAGCCATACCTATCTACAGTGATAAATGATGCGCTCCCATAATTCTTTATTACACACATAAATTGACTAGCGTCTGGCGACAGATGAATCAAGGGAAAATTATACGGGATGCAATAAAATACGACAGCGAAATAATAGTATGACGTGTAGGTACGTAAATCCCATTTCTCTTAATTTTTTGGTTAGGTTCGGTTAGTCTTTAATAACAATAACGACTCGCATGAGCGAGTTGCTTTATAAATTGAATAAAAATTGGTCGCAGGAAAAACATCAACATCTTATTGTTCCTATCATTAGGTAGGTTGGTAGGTAGGTACACGTACAAGAAATTTCAACGAGTAGGTACCTAAATTAATTTGTAAAGATTTACATACTTACTATCTAAATCCTTATATTTATCATATTGATCGATACATAGGTACCTACCTAATACTAATGGTAGGTACCTACATAGGTAGGTATATAAATTATTTTGCAATAAATACAAATAGGTAACTATCTACATAAATCGATATGTCCACAAACCATATCTTTATTTAATTATCCATGTTGATATACCTACATAGATCTTATAGCTGTAGATCTTCTTCTCGATTACCGAGAAGCGATCAATATATCTTATTTTGGTAGATAGATCACTGAGACGAAAACAACTTTAATCTTTGCTATACATAGGTACTAAGATAAGATTAGTCAAGTACCTATCTACTTACCTACCAACATTACATTGCTAAATAGGTATACCTACCTAAATCCAATTATGAACCTACATAGATACCTCCATAGATTGGTAGATGCCTTCGTCTTCAATCAATAAATCTTACCAATATCTATCATTTTTATCATTATTTTTTTATATTTCAGTAAACATACCTACAGCTATATAAAACAATATTTTTATACGTACACACATGACCAAAAAAATAGCCAACAAAGTTTACATAATTTTACCTAGCTCATGTAGTTATATTAAAAAGAAAAATCATAAAATTAGTGTGGCTCCCAGCCCAGGTTGGGCCTTGGTCTCCTCAAGGAATCGTCTCCATTGCACCCTATCCATGCATGGCCTTTTCTCGCCAATTCCGCACACCGGCTATCTGAAGGTCCTTCTCGACTCCATCCATCCATCGTAGTTTCGGCCTTCCCACACCTCTTCTTCCCTCCGGACGCATGATGTGAGGATTCTTTTTGGTATCTGGTCATCTTCCATACTATGCACGTGTCACTTATCACATCTGTGCACTAAACCATCGATATAATAGGTACACAATAATATATAACTATATAAAATTATATAGGTAGGTAGGTACCTACCCATAACACACATATACCTACCTAGGTATTTGTATAAAAAAACAAGGAAAATTTCCGTGGGTAGGTACCTATACCTATACCTACATACAAAATGACAAAATATATTACAATGATAAAAAACAAAAAAAAAAAAAAAATCAATATTATGTAAACATATAAATACCTATAGATGCATACAAGCTAGGAGGTTTGGGATAGAACAATGGATAGGAATAGAAAGGGAAAATTAGGAATATAAAATCAATCATTGAGAAAGCCTCAACATACTCTTAAATATGCTCGGTGTGCCAAACATGTCAAGACCTGCGAACTTTGCATCAAACTGTTTACATGCTCTAGGTATGTACAAAATCATTTCCGGCATAATTATAGTTCGAAGAACAGGCACATTGAATACCTAAGTCGTGCAGACTCCTTGTTAATCGCGCAGGGACTCTAATGTTAATTTTCCATAATAAATTAGGAGTATCAACCCGATTATTCAATAGGTATGTTATAAAGAAACATCATGTCTCTGATTGTTTTTTATGTTTCCTTACTTACCTATTGAATATGCAGATTATTGAATATGCAGAGGAAAAATAATGCAGATTTTAGTATCATTCGTATTATCTTTGTTAGTTAGGTATTATTGTTGTGCTCTTATACCTTCCTTCAACCTGATTACACTGAAACTTGATTTGTTCAACGAACACCCGGGAAGATCTCAGACCATTAGACTTGTAGGTAGGTATTCCGGTTTACAGTAGGTAGGTACCTACCTATTCAAATTTTGTATGGAAAATTTTCAGCATTTTCATGAAATGAGTGTAGCTATTTTTTTATTTTAATTTTTACTAAGAAAACTTGATAATTCTTCAATGCTATTTTACGAAAGTGGTATGTAGGTACCTATGCCTTTTTACCGATTTCAAAATAAAAAAATTCAAATTTTAAGTTCCCTGAGCTTGGGGTCACTTTGAAATATTTGAATGTTAAAAAAATTGAGAAGCACTACTCAGATATCCTTTAAAATCTGATGGGGTCTAAGTGAGTACCTACCTATTAGATATACAAATTTGCAAAATTTAAATCGAATCGAATGAGTACCTAGGTACCTAGGTAGGTACTTTAATTTATAATCGATAAAGTAAAATGAACACGACGTACATAGCACAAACTTTCAGAATACAATATCTGCATGATACTAGTTGATAATCTGCAATAAAAAATAGCCTTAAAAATTGCGATATCATAACTCCACACTATATCCCCATGGGTTAGTGAGGAGTAAAAATAGTGGTAACACTATTCTAAGTCGGTGCCTAAAATCTTTATTATTAGAAAGTAGGTAACTACACATATCTAAAGATTAAAGTAGGTTCAATATCAATATAATGCATCACTAAGTAGGTACCTACCTATTTAAATATATCTAGATACTTACCTATATCTATGTATTTGAACATTCATAAGTACCTACATATTTTTCAATCTCGTTTGAAAAATATAGATTGGCATTATATAATAGGTAGGAATAGTTTAATTATTGATCATTTATAATTATAATATATTTTTAGCATTAAAAAATAGTCTTATCATTTCCTAAACTAGGTACTAACATTTCATCTGATAAAAAAAAACATTGTCCTACCCACGCAAATCCCACCTAATTTTAGCACGGCATTTCTCATCGATTGTCTAAATTCCCTAATTTAAGGATTTCCCAAAGGAAATAATTTGTCATTATTCGTAATAGACCGTACGTCGACATACTATCTTTACTAACGTCAAACAATAATAGATCTTTACTGAGAGGACGCGTGTCATTATATCGGGTCGCATCTCCGTCCCTTTCGCTCTAGCGCCTACGCCAGATACGGCGCGTCGAGTCAGAGGGAGACGAACGCATGTCGTCTTCGTCTCGGCCGATCGGGCGGACCAATGAGAAGGGGGATGCCGCAAGGATCCGCGGAGGCAACGCGGCGAGTGAGCGCTGCTAAAATCGTCGCCTAAGTCAAAAGGGGCAACTCGATACTTAACTCGTGCGCTAGTAATTTGCTATGCGGGGTGTGGTCTTTTTTACTGCGTGGCGCAGGTGTGTCAGGTCGGATGCGGTTATCCCCGTGTGCAGTTGACGATAATCTTTCTCTAGGTAGATTTTATTCGCTGTTTCTTTGCTGGAGATCTGATCCCTTTATCGGAGTGTCGAATCATTAGCGTCCGGCGAGCGGTCGGTAGAGGACGCATGCTTTCTCTCGAGATTTCTTGTGATGTGTTAATATCCGGAAAACGGTCCAAACTTATAACAAAAATCCGCGGTCAATTATCGAGTGCAATCTTCAACAAGTGCCAATAAAAATATATTTTTAATTTTGACAATTTAAAAAGTGTCGCTTTTTTGTGCTACGCAAATGTGATTTGTCAAAGAACAAGTGCAATTTATACTTATATATATTAGTATTTAAAATATTTTTTTGTCGACATTTTGTGAATACTAAATGTTAAAAAACATTCGTGATTTTTTCGAGTTTATTTTTAATGCGATGTTTAAAGTTTATCGGTGTTTAAAGATTTTAAAATTTGATCTTTACCAACAAATTGTGGTGAGTTTTTTTTTTTATTTTAATAGATATTTTAACTCGTTTAATTTTTGTGAACATGTACCTACCTACCTATATTTTTTTTTTTTTTTTCTTCCGTGTCAATTTTAATAGACGATTAAATACTTTCTCTTGTTTTTATCTCTGTAAAAGTTAATTGTGTTTTTTTTTCAATCACAATTTTATTTAAATTTTAATAAAGTTTTTAATGCATTACAATGATTTTTAGAATTAATTATCTATATTTTGTTAATAAGTATTTTATTAATATATACCTACCTACCTACTTATAAGTAGGTTCATAATACTCTAAATTTTGCTAAATTGTTTTAGCCGGTATAAAAAAACATAACGATCAACAAAAAATATTTAGTAGCCGCTCTAAAATAAATAGCGTTTACTAATTTATTCTGTATCGACTTTACAACATATACAACCTTTCTAATTATGATTCTTATTTTAAACTTATTTTTTAGAAAAAAATAAAGTTTAGTAGGTAGGTACCTGCCTAGGTAGGTGTAAAAGTAGCATATAAAACATTCATCAGCTCACATTCACATATTATGCTACTCTTATTTATATTTAAACGTTGTTTAAGTATAAAGTGAACGTAGGTTTTACATTTTTGATTTTTGTGTGATTCGTTTTATACTTTTTCACACCACCACGCCATGTCCCTCACATAATGAAATACCTAATCAGTTAATTGAAACTCTTGACACATTTACCTAACCTAATACCTAGGTACCTAGTTATCATCTAAATATTTTTATTTTCATTCATAATCTTCCTACTAATTCAAGTTTCAGTGTACATAGGTACCTACCTACCTACGTACCTATATAAGATTATAATTACCTATTTGTTATTTTATAATTAATGATAATAAAAACTTCCTTACGCCCCGCGCAAGTAGCGAGTTTATTGCCATATAGCAATTTCTTCCAAGTAACCGATGTTTCCAGCCCAGAGAAATGTTTTTTTTATATACCTACATATTTTTTTTAAATTTGTCTTTCATATTTGTCGGCCTTCGTGGCTCAGTTGTTTGGGTATATCTGAATGCTGATCCAAAGGTCCCGGGTTCGATTCCCGGTGGAGACACAGTTTTTAATTGTGTTTTCAGTCTGGATCTGTGAGACGATTAATATTGTAAGTCTCCAACATGTGGCAACTTGTTATTGGGTGCGTGTTAAATTAATATTTGACATACCTAGTGTCTGTTAGTTGCCCGAGAAGCAATATTAAATAAATAAATATTATGATGTATTTTTTAAATTATGTAAAAGCCCACTTAGAGCGTTTCAAATAAGGTAGGTAGGTACCTATATGTACCTACCTATAGTCGAAGCTTTCTACAGAGGCATGCCTAGTTCCCATTTGCCCGTAGTACCTACCTACCTTTTTATTTTTACTAATATCTTATTATAAAAAAATATCATCGTAACTCGCTGTTTCGATAAAAATTTAAAAACATTTTCCCTATTTTTGAAAATATTTTTAAGCTGTTTAACTACGTGTCTTCTTATTCATTTATTTAACTATTGAAGAATTAGCTATTAAAAAATCAATTATGTTTAAAAAGACTGTTGGCAGCCTTATTTCGATTCCCAGCAAGGGTAAACAAATATTTATAATCATTTATCGTGTAATTTTTGCTTCTCTGTGTTGGAAACACTGGTTATTGCTATTTATATTATTACTTTAGCTATTTTGCCAAAAAAAATCTCTAATCGTGAAGATCATGAAATGTTCAACCTGTTTGCAATCACTTGGTCAAAAGCTTGTCTATCTTGGAAAGTATGGAGCATCTCTCCATACCTGTCCAGGCTCGATTTAAACATTTCTTACGTCCCTTGATTTTATTATGTTCGGTGCGATGCTTCACCACTCTCCGTCCTCGCTGCGGCCCAGCCCAATAGGTATGAATATTCCCGCGTCATCTATGGAATAGTAAGTTATAAAATAAACTATTGACTCGATATAAGTACCTAAGCAGCACCCAATTCGATTATGTGTATGATTATTATTAACCTTTTTCTATGGACAATGCAGATAACAATAATTATATTATTTACCCCGAATAACATTTAAATATTATGTACTTTTATGCTAGTTCTGCGCTTTAACCAGTTTCATCTAGATCGCTGGGAAAACTGTTTTTATTTGATAATGGCGTCACAAAATTCGCGGGCACCCCGGCTAGATTGTATAGGTAACGTTTTTTAATCGTTAATTCAATAAATAAAACGCGAGTGTGTTGTGGCCAACGATATACTTCTCACTTCTTCTTCTTTCGTGTCAGCAACGCATTGTTGCGTTGCTGTGGTGGAAGGATTGGCCAGAGAATTTCTGTTACCAGGGGGCACCGCGTGGAGGTTCCTTCCGTGCTACCAAGTCACTCTACAAAGTATTCAAATTTTGTATGGAAAATTTCGGCATTTTCATGAAATGAGTTTTGTCAAAATATTTTTGATTTAAATATTTTATTACGATAACTTGATAATATATAAGTACTTAATAAATTCTTCCAATGCCATTTTGTGAGAGTGATGTCTTTTTAGCAATTTGAAAATAAATTATCTAATTTTAAGTTTCCTTAGCTTGGGGTCACTTTGAAATACCTATTTGACGATTAAAAAGATGAGAAGAACTGATCAGATAGACTTCAAAATCTAATAGGTTCTAGCACATGGTACACAGTACCTACCTACACACACACACAGATAAGTACCTACATTGAGATGAAACTTTCAGAATACAACCTCAATTATTAAATTTGCAATAAAAATAGCAAAAACATGACTCCCCATGTATGCAAAACATGTATGAGACGATACATGGACGTAAATGAAGCAAAACATATATACCAATTAATGAGGGCCAATTAACGTATTTTGGATGAAAGACCCCTGAGGGAATGTATTTTCTTATCGGAATCTTATTTGTAAATTAATCTTAATTGCCAGATTTGTTTCCAGTTGGAAATGTAGGTCCATACTGAACGAAATGGAATAAAATACCGTAGCTTATTAAAAAATTACCAATATACTTAATTGTGGAGTTTTATTCTCTATGTTGGCGTTGTATCCATAGGTAGATACATATCTACATGGAAACAGTACTACCTACCTAAAATTAAAACAAACGAGGACACACTTTTCAAAGTTTTTCATCGCGTTGAAATAACGTTACAGAAAATAAATTCAAATACAGAACATGGTACCTACTTTAACATATAGCTACCTACACTAAATTTATTTATCTATTTATTTAAGTTTATATGAAATACAAAATTGTTCAACATTATCAAACGAATCTAGATGAAAACAATTTTTCATATTATGTAGATACCTAATTCATTAATTATTATGAAAGTTTACAACTGATTGGAAAGTTAGTGCAAAATTCAATTAGTTCGGGCAGGCAGGTGAAGTGAAATAAAAGTGTGCGAAAAAAACAAATTTGGCCATATCTTTGTATAATTTAGGGATGATAGGTACTTATAGGCCCCACTTTTGGGGGGCCTTGAATAATTATGCCAGAGTGATCATACGCTCTTGTTTCAAATATGCCGTATCGACATATGTGACATTATTATATATGTATGTAGGTACACAGCAGGTACATAAATGAGATTTACCAAAACGCACGTGATTACCTCGTGGTACAGTATTTAAAGTGACCTCATAAGCGAAATGCTCTAACAGCGTGATCATAATAATGATATGTTTTCTTTTTAATTAATTTAATTATTTAACAGTTTGCTTCTAGTGCACACATTTGCTATCAAACTCAAGATATATCTGGTTGGAAGGTATTTCCAACTGGCAATCCTAACTTGGTAGTGCATATTATGTAGGTACCTATCTATAATGTAGTATTATAGGTATATTATGTAATAGGTATTAAAAAATAAAATGGACCAGACAAATTAAGAACGTTGGATTAGGAAAACGAATCACCGGCTTTGAATAGTGCTTCCACTCTTCTATTATCGTTTTAGAGCGTCAGGCAAGAGCTTGTTAATCGAAAATACAAGAGGCAAAATAATATCTAGCAATGAGGTTCATCGCCCATTTTGAATGCAGTGGTATTTTTTTATTAGGTTATGCACATCCGCACCCCTATCGCTGCTTACCGCGTGATATGCCGTGATGATATAAATGAATGAATCGGGACAAATTGTTGCAAAATTTCAGGTCACGTCAAAGCACCGCGACTCTCAGCAGCGAGAGAAAGCACGAAGAACCCTGAGGAATGTGGTGGGTGTTGTCAACGGCCCACATTTTCATTTCAACAAATTTTTCTTAGCGATTTGTGAATAAATGTAAAGGATATGAATGTTTCAATTGTGGCCTATATATTTGGTTATTTCCCAACGTTTAATCACTCACGCTTTTGTTTAGAAAACCGCAAAATACTCATCACAGGAAGACGAACTATAGGTACGTAATGTAATCCAATAGACGCAGAAACTACACTGTATCTCTCTCGTCAAATTAGTCAATTTTTTCTAGATTCTTTCCAACTCGAACCCTAGTCATTTTTCATATATCCTCAATTTGATATCTGACAACGTACGGATTCCGAGAAGAACTCCCGCGAAGTCGACCCACCGTGTATTGCCTCCCAGCTGTAGGTATTCGATGTCCAACAATTTAAGCGCTGGGATTTCTCGGCTAAACGACTCCAGATTCCGACGACCGCACGTGTAATACTGAAAAAGCTTCGTCAGCAATATAACGGCTGCTTCCACAGTCCATCTTTGCGATTTTCACGAGACAAGCAAACAATGAAATATCTGTTTGACCCTTGCTGTTGGTGCATTTTATGGACATCACAATGACATCTGTCGATCGCGCAAAAATCCAGTTAGCGAAATATCGACTTTTGATTGTCCAACTCATCAACGTATTCTAAATCAATCCGTGCTATGCAGTCTTGAATTTTCATTCAAATCGATTGCTAATTAATGCGATGCTTGATTTTACCAGGAAATAATAAGAGATATTCCATTGATGACTCGAATCGTATTTCGCAAGAAGCTGGTTCCGAATCACCAATTGTGTTCTTTAGTATGCCAGGTTTAATATCTGACTTTCTGGTTTAATTAAGTTATTGTATGTTGAGAGTAAATATTATCAAAAACTAAATTGTCTAGAATATTTCATATCCTTTCGGTAGGCATATCCTTATCAAGATTAGTTTTAATCAAATCGATGGATGAACGTAATTTCTATGTAGGTACAATACACATATGCATGCTTCTAGGAAAAGCCTCAACCCCATATTTCTGAAATTGGTGATGTGATATCTCATTATTGATTCGTTAACCACTGTTTTTTATGAATGTTATTAATTGGAAAATCCATCTCTTTGTTCATTATTATTTCATATAACTGCCACTATTGCTGTATTTTTTTTTTACTTATTTATTTTATTTACCAAGTTAAATCCATGTGTCGCTTATTCATTAAAAATGTATCATGCACAGGTTACTCAAATATACTTTTTAATTTCCACAACCACCCCATCTGCATACTAAAAAAGAGTCCACAAAACTCCAAATCACAGCACTAAAAAGTGCCAAAGAGAGCTTATTGCAAATATACTTTAGAACCAAAACAACTACTGCATGGGTTACTAAAATTATTCTGCCACATTTTTGTACGTTTTCCTATTTTAGAGACTCTGATTATCTCAATTCGTGTATTGCCAAGTTAGAATGCAGGACAATTCTTTATTGAATCTATTTCATCCAACTATAATATTTTTTAGTCAGCAACTAAATCAAAACAACGAGAGTCGAAACAAAGTTTGCAATAATAACAGAGACCGCCCAATGCATAATATTGTACAAAAGTACTGGTACGTGGTGTTATATTTATTTTGACTATTATTAATTGCTCCATGTGGTAGGTATCCACAACATAAAGTATGTATTATCATTTGAGACCACACTGAATCACGTTGTTCTCTGCCTGCCATATACGTCCTCACCATGTGTACAAACATAGAATCAATGACATGTTTGGTTCATCTGTTCTTTGACCCTGCCATGCCGCAACGAACACAATCTCTTGCGTGAGACGATCTGCTCTATTGACGAGATGCCTTCTGGAAATATGCAGCAGGTGAAATACAAAATTTTCACGTCACAACTTACTTCTGACCAAAGTTCATTCTTCGAATTCCAGATGTAATTGTTATTTCTCTCAAGTTCTACATACCTACCTACTAGACATTGCGATTTTTTAAGATCCTTATTATTGCGAATGATTAAATTGGTACGTTTTATTTTCTTCTTCTCAGCATAATCCTGTCCTCTCCTGGACGAAGGTCTCGTCCATCTCCTTCCGTGCCGCTCTATCGTGTGTATCCAATCGACACTAGCATGACGGCTGATGTCGTCGATTGCCTGGCATTGATGGTGTCATTTCGCACCCTGTCTCTCAGACTTAATCCCAGCATGGTTCTTTCCATGACTCTGTGGGTGACCCTTAATTTATCGGCACTTTTATGGGTTATTGTTACAGTCTTCGAGCCATCAGTCCCTACTGGGAGTGCACAGGTCTCATATACCTTCCGTTTCAGGTTGATGAGAATTCTCCATTAAGCCTATTAGGTATATCATGTTTATTTATTTATTCATTTACGGTTACAAAAAGTACGGTTAAAAAATACATTGAATAAGACAATTAATTACCCACATAAACACCATAATGTACCTAACACAAATTTTACAAAACTAATAAACATGCATTAATGATGGTGAATCTGAATCAAAGGGATCTAGGAAAAGATTAAAATGGAAGGTTAACCATGATGTGAGAACTCCATTACGCTATAATGATTTATCATAAATTTTTATCATTTCTTGAAATTGTCGTCTTTTAGGCAGTTAACAAATGAACACATAAGTAATTCCACGTATGTGTAGTATTTTTGTAATGCCTTGAATAGTTTATTTCGAGTCATCGGAGTGGGTATTTAAATTTGATAATTCATTGTTTTGATCCAACCATGGATGGCTATTGTTTCGTCATATTTATCAGACAGGTACCTACGATGCGTGCATTCCACATGTGTTGTGTGGCTGTTTGCTAAACACGATATTGCTGGTGATAAATTACGCCACGAGGAGAATCTTTGGCTTCATAGTGCGTAACACTAGTACCAACTAGACACACATCAGTGTATGGATCTTGGACAAGATCAAAACAAAGGTATAGAAGTGTGAGCAACGGAGAGGCAGCTAGTCACAGACGCCTAACAATGTGCGCCAAAGCGTGCAGAACAATCGAATGGAAGACAATGGACAGTGATAAAGAGGCGCAGATCGGTGGTTTACACGGAGATGAACACCTTTATTGAATAATGGCGATGGGCGAGCTTCCGTGTACACTGTTGTATTAGACGCATCAACAAATATATGCAGGCTTCGAAACAATATGTTAATTTCTTTATAAATCTTCACGTCTTTTGATTTAGGTTATGCAATTTTTATTGGATAGCTACACATACCTATCTTATATCTGCATGAATTCGAAAACACAGTAAAATGTAGGTATTTGTATCATTCATCAATAATAAACAAAGGTCATATATTATGTCCCATTGACAATTTTCGGCTTGGTAGTGGATGGTTTGCAAAACTTCAAAACATAACCCGGTAATCAGCCGATAACTTCAAAAGCCCTGAATTCATCAAAGAATTTTGAAAGAATTACATCGATCACATTTTTTCCCAGGTCATTTTCAAATTCAAGTAATTCAGAATATGAAATCTCGAAGGGTGTCGGGTCCAACCTGTAGTTTTCTTTTTCGTTCTTGGACTACCTTCTGTTGGAATATTTAATCCAGTTCGATTACCTATGTTTTTTGTTGCTTGCTGTATTATCTTGATGGATTCTGTTTCTCTTTCTGTTTCGCGCGTTTTGAAAACTAGCCATTTCAATTTGAAATCGCGTACATCGAAATCGCAATCGTCCATTGTTTTGATATTCATTTTTCCTCAGATTGTCACTATTTGTCACACAAAAGCTTGTGCGATGTCAAGGTTGGACGGTTTGTGTTGGTTTAGGTACGTTTACAGCCACCGCTAAAGATGATAATGATGCTTCGTTTTGGCGGTTGTTATGTGACAAGGACTTCTTCGAATAAAACTTACCTTTGGTTCGGCGACGATTACCTTTGGTTCCCCATCATCATTGTCGTTATTAAATTATTTATTATATAAACATATGAAAACAATGTACGATGTCTCAATCTGTCCATTTGCGGACAATGCAATGTCAATAATCCAAACTTTGCGTGTCTCGATCGTCACTCTTGGCAATGATTTTATGTCTTCGCTAATGTTTAATAGTGGAAAGTCATGATTTCGCAATTTCAAAGCTTTATTTTTTATATAAAATTATCAACGGGTATTATTTCCAAATCGCCTTAGTTGTGTGGTGTACCTATTGTCAAATATTAGGTCCTCTGTTTAAATCTTGGTTCAATCGACTTCCTATAGATATATCTGAACTGGTTAGTTTTCCCTTCGTTTTTTCTCTACCTGTCAAAACTTTCAAAATGCTCTGACATTCCCGAATAATTTTATTTATTTATTTATCTTCTTGTACATAATATAAAAAATATACAATACACACTGGTGGGCTTATTGCCATTAGACAAATTCTTCCAGCAAAGAATTTTCGTTTTAAGAATTTGTACAATCGAAATGTATTTTATAAAAAAAAATTAGATATTTCATGAAGAATAGAAATTTAACACTAATTATCTAGGGATTTTGGCTACAATCCACTCGATAAAGTAAATACCAAAACCTTTGCAAGATTACACAACATCTGCGTATTTTGAACACCTTTAGCAATTAATCAATCCGCTCCGTATACCTATATTGCTGTGTGGCTATTATAGACGTAGGCAAGTGTAGGTTAGGTACATATTCTTGAAGAACGGTGCGTTGTGCCGTAGACAAAAGGCTCGGTGTTTAATTTCAGATATACAATGACATTTTCCCAAACAAAAGATCCTCTCTCGCGCGGTCCTCCGTTCCTACTATGGCATTTCCTGTTGACTTTTTGAGAGGAAAAAATATATAACATGACGCTAGCTATTCAACTCTTAGATCATCCTTCTATGGAATAGGTGCCATGAATATTAATTTGTAAACTGTATAACATACGTAATCTCGTGCGGTAAATAGCTATGTCATTGTCGTCGATAATATTGACAGACACAAAATTTGCAGATAACAATTATAAAACAAAAGATACACGGATGATGGAGATGAACGCAGTTGTCAAAGCGACAGATTTACAGATAAGATATGGATTGCCCACGATACATTTGTTTTGGGATAAAATTAAAGATGTCACGTATAATCTGGGTATGATTATTGCCATTTTGCAAATTCCTCCAAACTTTTTGTATTCTTCTAATATTCTAATTTTATTAGTACCTATCATGAATATTTCAGATGTTGTATAATAATGATGTATAATATTGATGAGGCGATGTATGTGTTCCAGGATATAAAAATATAGTGTTTGGTTCTCTCTGCCTACCCCGTTAGGGACATGCATGGGTTGATGTATGAGAATAACAGACTAAAATGTTGAGATGATGTATCAATGTAAATAAGGCGATTAATGCAATCCGGATAGAAAACAATGGCGTTCTTTTCTCTCTGCCTACCCAGTTAGGATTTGATGCTATGTATTTATCGAAAATTAATTTTTTTAGTTAATGTGTTAAAATTTTCGAATGTTGGTAGTTAAATACAAATATATGTAAAAAAAGACTTCATTACAACGATAATGACTTTTTCCAGACGGCATAATTGAAAAAAAATGCAGATAATGAATATTTTTCCGAAAAATCTCCGCAACGGGACCTGATATGAAGATAATTTTTTTTCCAGATGTAAAGTGTGTTTTGAAGAATATGATAGCATAGTTAACTCAATTTTGCCAAAATAGGCAGTTAGTGACTTTTTCCTGTCAGCAGACGATTTAATGATTCAATTGAAATGTAGACTTTAAACTATTTTTGATGGTCTTCAAGGATCTGCGTGTCTTAGCTCTACACTATTGTTTTGAAATGATGTACCGTATGAAAGATGTCTCACATTGAAATCTACTGGACCACAAAGGACTAATTATTTAAGGAAATTTGTTAAGAAATAAAACACGGAAATAAGAAATTTTACATCTTTAGTAAATTAGTAGAGTTTTTTGGTTTTAAGGAGCCAACAATTATGCAAATGATCATTATCATGAAACTACGCTGTAGGTATAACTTCGAGTAACATGTTAAGATACGCAACATCTAATTTCAACATTAGAAAGACAATATTGTAATTTGCGTGTTTATTAACGTCACTAGATTCCAATGTGTTTCTTATTTGATTTTAATGTGTAAGTAGGTACCTAAGCTAGCCTTTATTTATAGTAGCCCTATACAATTTTTCTCATGTCTTATTGTTTTTTTTTTATTTATTGTGGTCTTGGGCTGTAAGAATATTCAGGTGGATAAAACGATTATCGTTGACCAATATGGATACTGATGTGGCAGAGTGAGTAAACATTAACGTACATACCAAAGAGACCAAGTAGTCTTCTGTCAATACAAATGTCCCATTATATTCGACTGATACATCTCTGTGTTTACCTTTTGGTACTGTAGAATTGTGTCTCTGTGTAGGTACCTATTGTTTATCTTGACGTAACTAGGTCTTATAGTTTCTGTACGAGCTGTCTTGATCTTATTATTTTATTATTTGTACACACGAAATGATCCAGCGTTGCATTGTCTCGATCCCAACAACTTGTCTTATTTTTCTTCGACTGCGAAGGTGTTTCTGTCCTTTTCATGCTCTCGATATTATATATATATAGGTACCTACCTAATCCATTTTGAATGTCTCTTTTGATTGTGATTTCTTCGGCTATAACTCCTTACCTACATAATGTGTGTAGGTAGGTACTTCTAATTTTATGTTTTTATTCTATTGTAATTTGGGGGTTGAGTCTGGTCAACAGGTAGAATCAGAACCATCACCATATCATGGGTAAACATGGCTTGTTTTGATTGCGCCGGTTGACCAGACTTGCCCCCTTGATCGAGAATATTCGTTATTTTTTAATATAATTTTGATTTGTCTTCCAAGAAAAATGAAATCGCTTCAAAAATAAATGATCATCTTTTTTTCAACGATTTATTTTGTACGGTATTTCCAAATATCCTAGGTTTTGTAAGAGTTTCTTATTGAGCTAGAAATTCACAATACATGATTGTAGGAACTGCTTATGTTTTTTGATTATTTTATTAAAAAAAATCCAATTCAATAATTTTCTGTGTGCCTTTTCGATTAATGATTATCGCTTTATTTATTTTTTTCTGTTACTACGCGCATTTGGACTATTTCAGAAGCTATTGCGTTTGCCAATATTTGCTTTTTTATTTCAACGAGCCTCCGTGTCAGTTCTATGTTTACCAACTTTGAATAGTTTGTTTCATCTATCAGTACGTAAGTTGTTTGAGAACTGTGATCAGATCTACGTGGACTACAACTCGTTCAATAACATATTTAGATAGGTACATAATATGTAGGTTTATGGCAAAGATTCTGACGCACTCGAAATGGAACATCGTAAGATGAATGGTATACAGTGTTGAGTAAAACCAACAGTATGGCTTATTGTCTTCAGTGTTATTTCAATGGACAGGTACTAGACAAATGTTTACATTCTGATCTGATTGTGACACTTGTAACATTAGTCGGTACGTCACCCCTCTGGGTATATTCATCTTGAAATGTGTATTGGATTATTTAATTTCACGTCTCTTTGCTCTCATTGGTTGAAAATATGCTGTGTTTTTTAACTTTCTAATAATTTTGGATTTATGTTCCGTTTGATGATTCGGGATGAGTCCAGATCGCTAGGAATTTAGTTCTGTGTATTCCACTATTTATTTCGTGCAATGCACATTTTCTGGAAAATATGCAATGTGAAACCGGTCGTAGTCTGAAATTAAAATAAACATTAGCCATTTAAAGTATTTTTATTTTAAATAATTTCAAAAAATATTTTTTATTAGAAATGAAATTCCATCAAGTACTTTTGGTCAAAAAATTAAATTTTCTGATATAGTCCTCGATTAAGAAAAATTTATACGTGATGAGTTTTATTTTGTCCATTTGTATTTTTGAAAGGTAAAACTCGTTTTTTCACATTTCACACCTACACAAATATTACTATCCATAAAGATCTGTTAGGTTGATCGATTTGAAAAGTATGAAGATTTCGGAGCGATGGACATCATTAATATTCTCAACGCAGTGTCGCGAAAGTTATCAGGAGTGCATAAACTAGCGTATGTAGATATTCGCAAATCGCTATCAGTTTAAATCTTAAGATCGTAGTTTTTATCATTCTCGCGTCACGTACCTACCTATACAATACCGACTAAGTATTATAGGTACCTATTAGAGGTACCTGAATCGAAGAAGAAAACAATTTTATTCTATGTATGGTGTCAGATAAACACTTGGAAAGTGTATTGATCCACAGAGGAGCGCAGTGTGTGCGCTTTCAACTTGGAAACGGTTCAACGAAATTGTCACAATGCGTTGTTTCATGCGACGCCTTGTGGCTCCATTGTATTCAGACTCTGAGATCGTTCACTCCGAACATACATAGGTAGATTAAAATAATTTTATTGTGATAACACGATGACACAATATGGATGGAATAATATCATTTTCAAGTGGAGGGGAAGCAGCAACTCGTTTATCTGATTCTTCTCTTGTCCAGCTAAATACACACTCGATAGGATTAGCAAACAATAATAAGTAATTCCATCGAACTGAATCGTCACACAGATAAAGAATGCTGGGTTATTTTCTCGATGACACTGTTCATCGTTTATTGATCTTACACAGAGGTACCTACATAGGTGCCCCAATATGTATCAATCGTTTCAACACCTTGTCTATTTTCTTTATCAAAAGATGTATTTTATTATTCCTGTTATTCTCGGAGTCCATAATATGCGATGCTTTTTTCGTTCATTCTGTTGATGTTTTTTCGTATTACCTGTTTTTTTTTCTATTTTTAATTAAATGCAAAGAAAACTCTTATGTACCTACTTCTATACTAAGATTTATTCATCGTTTCATAATTGTTTGCAATTTTGGAATTGAAGGAATAGTAAGCACTATTTTTTAAAAATTATGACGTGCATAGAATATTATAACAGTTGACCTTTTATTATAAGATTATTGGAGTATTTTTGCATTTCATTCGCATTATTATACCTAAATGTTTCGCGCCTGTTCAATGGTGCAACTTCTGTCACTAATATTATAAAATTCTACAATTCGTGGCACAGTACTGTTATGCAGTATTTTCTATTAAAAAGTGACATCTTTTCAATTCGAATTTAGGGTGGATGTCTAAAATAATCAAATTCCAATAAGTATATATAATAATAACATGCTTTATTTGTTGAACTAATGTTCTTTGTGGCAGTTTATTTATTTACATCGAGATTGTGAATTAATGTGTTTGTTGTCTTTCGTAATTGATTCTTCTTACTGATCAACTTAAGGATCTCATTAAGTCTCAAGAATGTGCAACAGTAATCGATGCGATCATCAAACGATAAGACACCAATGTCAGTTCCGTGAATCAATCAATTATTCCCGGAGAAAGATGATACTTTGCGAGGAGACAATCGATTCTTATATTATCATCACTTCCAGCTATCCGATCACAAGAGAAGACTGTTGGTACTGAATGCACCGATCTACATAACATCTTTGATATTGATTCTGGCATTAGTGTTCAGATAAGAAATATGATGATCGTGTCATATCAATAGATATCCTATGTCTGTTGAATCAATATAATAAAAATCGAACCTATTAAACTGAAATGAGAAACCGTGTATGTAAGTACCTACTTATCTCGGAGACGAACGTAGATTAGGTACAATTCTCAAGGTTGTCTATTCTTTGCACGAGAATTAACTGCCTGGAAAAGTACATTAGTACAATGTCGATTCTTGTGGATGAAGATTATCGAGGAGACCTAGGTTCTGCAACAGACTGTAAAGACAAGATTAATAAATTAACTATTTTTAAAATAGGTTGAAAGAAACCTCATAAGATATTTAAACCTCATTCGTAAGAAATCACCACACGTTCTGACTCCTGACTTAGGTATTCGTAAGAAATCGTTCATATTCTCTTGTAATTGACGTTTCATTTGCAGTGATCAACAGATCATAAAAAAAATTAGCACAGATCTTTACATTTTGGTGGACCTGTTAGTCTGTGAGACAGAAGTTATGCTTCTTGAGATGATGAAGTTCAACTGTCATTCTTCTTTTCGATGGTAGCACGGCGTCCAGAGATCATCTCATTGACTGTTGTAAAAATAAACCTGTCACTGTTCATTATGGCTACATGGTCTATCAAAAAACAGCAAGTGTTTCCCATTGTCTCTCAAAACTCTGTTTATAATTATATATTCAACATACTCGGAGAGAGACGGAGAAAGACACGAAATGTTCACATTTCACATCACGACGACACAAGACAGAATAATCGTCAGTAAAATATAATTATGGTAATCCTTTCCGCCACGGCTCATTGTGGATGCCGATCACGACTGGACATGCCAGTACTTACTACAAGCCAGGCGATCATCTCTTTAGCTGGACAGAATCCACCACACCAGAAGTAATGGTACTAGAGAGCAGCGCCCTCCATCTCGCGTCATCGACATTTCACAACGTCCAATGACCGAACTCCGAAGAGCCGGAACTTCAAATTGTGTTTTTTAAACGCCGATATATTCACTCTACTCGAAAATCATCCTTTACGGATGATATGAATAATCTCTCCACTTCTATGATTTATTAGAGATAATACAATTTCTGAGTAGATTTTCCAACAGTCGATTTGTTCAAGAGAATTTGGAACAAATGGAATTTTTTAAAAATGAAAACATTTAAAATAAGCTTCGTGTGGCCCCGGTACAGGCATCCTCTTCATCCGCATGCGGATAGCGTCCAAGATTTACAGTCTTCGTTCCAATTTTGTCAACCAAAATTGTACAAAATCTTTTTCTTGACTCACCTGAAGAAGAAAACGTTGGTTCTAAAAACTAATTGCAACACAGTGGAGATTAACAAAGACATGTTATCATTATTTTTTTTAAGTATCAAAACATTTGATTTGGGGGTACGTGTTTTGACTATATTTGATTGTAGAAATATAATTTATATATATATATATATATATATATATATATATATATATATATATATATATATATATATATATATATATATATATATATATATATATATATATATATATATATATATATATATATATATATATATATATATATATATATATATATATATATATATATATATATATATATATATATATATATATATATATATATATATATATATATATATATATATATATATATATATATATATATATATATATATATATATATATATATATATATATATATATATATATATATATATATATATATATTAATGAAAGTATAGGTATACCTACCTATTGTACATTAGTGTGATTTTCATTCACACTAAGTAAGTAGGTACCTACCCGATACATTGATCGATTTTATAGACGTGTTTAATATTTATCTTTGGTATAAGACTGATTATAAAATCTCGTAAAGAATTTTTCCGGTGTTTATTTGCGAGACAGATTACAAATCCATGTAGGTATCTATTTTGCAGTATATGCATAATAACCAATTACATAGTGATCATACGGATCATACCTACATATTAAAAAAAACATGTTTGGATATCTATATATAGGTACCTAGACTTAGAGAAACGAGTATTGCAACATATTTAAAATCATTTTAATCTTTATGGATACCGTTCTGTTTTTTGTTTATCTTGTATGAAATAGAATTTTTTTATGGGTTCATATGTGTAGGTAGGTACTTATCTTTTTTAATTAGTTTGATTTTCTTTTCACATAAGATTATTTTTGTTTATTACCTTTTTTCTTGTTTTAAGTTGTAAGTTGTATTTTTACCAAGTATTTTAAATGTTTTATTTTTCTTATTCTACTAGCTGACCCGGCAAACTTCGTACTGCCCGTTCCCACTTGTCGTGTGTCGGGCACGATAAAATGTCGTGTGATCTAGTGGTAATACATTTAAAACGGAACTATACACGGTTGTTACGTGCGAATGTGAACAGTTCCGTTTAAAATGTATTGCCACTAGATCACACGACATTTTATCGTGACCGACACACGACAAGTGGGAACAGGCAGTTAAAGCCAGTAAAAACTTTTAAGTAAACATTATTTAGGATATTATTAACGTAATAAAATTAATACAAAAAAATAAGTTCAATGGTTTATTATGATATAAGTAATAATCTATATAACTACATAAAATAAAGTCGGGTTAGTTACACCATTTATATTTCAAGAACGACTGGACCAATTGGAATGATATCTTATTTGTTGGATTCGTCTCCGTCCCGAATTTTATTATTCTTATGTGAATTTTCGGATATTTTGTTTTGTCCGTTAAAATATATATAATTTGAAATAGTCCACCTTCATAGATCAAATGACATAATACACTATGAAGAAGATTTTTTTTAAAGAATAAATATGTTCTTGTAACAAGTACCTACATATTGTACATATTATACCTACATCCTCATACATTCTCTAAATTAAGCACATGCTTGTACTTAGGTGAACGAAATCGGTCGCGGCAGGATTCGAGCTCGCGACCACTGTAGGTATTACTAACCCAGTGAGCTAACCGCTCTGCCACCACCCATAGTTATTCTACTATCCGGGACGGAGACGAATCCAACAAATAAGATATCATTCCAATCGGTCCAGCCGTTCTTCAGTTATAAATTATGTAACTCACCCGACTTAGTTTTATTTATATAGATGTTGTTTTCAATAGGTGTACCTATTTTTATTCTAGTAGGTAGGTACCTATTATCTAAAATGCAATTTTTGCCGTTGATTCAGCACAATTCTGAAATACATTATATTTTTATGTTTTTAAAATTAATTTTATGAATATGTACATATTTGTCAATCAAATTGATCGACAGATTAATATCTTCGTTTTGTAAACGATGATTGATAAATGTTCAATGCATTCTATTGCGAAATATGAAGTTATGAATGATATTAATATATTATTTATTGGTTGATGATGTGAGTAAGAGAGACTGTAAAATGTGATATGATCTGATAAGATAAAACTCACTGTACGGTAGGTACGCGTCCACTGCATCCGATCCTTCGGCCGATTTCGGCTCGGAATTATTATTCGGACTGCATGCACTGCCGCCATTACCGGACGATGTCGGTCTTGACGATTTTTTCGTTAAAAATAATAATATATCGAGTCGTAAAATAAGACCCCGTTCCCACTTGTCGTGTGTTAGGTCCGACAAAATGTCTAGGTGATCTAGTGGCAATACATTTTAAGCGGGAGCTGTTCCACACTTGTCGTTATCCAACACACTTGTCCAACAAGGGTGCCAGCAGTAAAAAAAAGAGCAGGAAGAAATACATTTTATTTTAAATTACCTTATTAAATTTTTATAAGTTATAACATGTGGTCTGTCCTCAATGTTTTGTGTTGTCCCAAGGCTTTGCTGAAAGCAGCAGCACTCCAGGGATACCTGGTAGTGCGCAGCTGAGCAATAGCCTTTTTGCTGTCTATTGTAGTTCAAAATTGTATGTTTTTTTTTTGTTTTTATGTGATGTAACAATAATGGCAACAAATAAACGGTTTATTATTATTATCGTGTACAAATGTGACCAGTTCCATTTAAAATGTATTGCCACTAGATCACCCGACATTTTGTCGGACCTACATAAACACAAGGTAAGTTGGAACGGGCATGCAGTTAATCATTATAAATTTTACGAGTTGTAGGGCCTCAGTAATATGTACAAATAATTTATTTTTAACATAAGTCTAAATAAACTAGCATTAGTAAAAAGGAAAACTGTCAATAAATCCAAACATGTTCGGATTTTTTCGACTGGTCGGTTATTGTCGGGCGTCATCCGACGATTTCGGTTGTGGTTTCTTTCTTTAACATATTCGTTTGGTTCGATCGGCCGACGACGGATTCGGTGTGCCTACCCGACTGGAGGTAAATCGTAGGTATAGTATGTACCTATGTACATAAATAATCGTACTTTAGATGTAGGTGAAGATATTTGATGATACCTATACAGGGTGTTCCGACAAACGTTGCATGATTATAACCGTATCTAATACGATTTTAGATCCATTGCAGATTAAAAGGAGGCACCGGGTTATAGAATAGTCCTTCCACTCTCTTCTACTTATTATCATCGTTTTCGGGTGTCCCGTAAGAGATGGGTGTTCGAAAATTGAACAGGCAAAATAACATCTGACATAGGTATGTAGCTCAGCAATGAAGTTCACCAGCAATTCTGAATGTAGTGCATTTTTAGATGAGACGTGGGTGGTGTTTGGGAATACACGTGTCTTGTTTATTTTTATAATGTAGGTAATGCACATCCGCACTCCTGTCATTGGTTCCCCCTCATTGTGAGGTATGCCGTGATGGTAATATGAATATGAATGAATAATTCATGTTTTTTGGACATCTATATCACATAATTTTTTTTTTTTTTGAGACACCTATATCACATAATTTAATTTTTTTTTTGAGACACCTATATCACATAATTTAATTAATTTTTTTGGACACCTATATCACATAATTTTTTTTTTGAGACACCTATATCACATAATTTAATTTTTTTTTTGAGACACTATCACATAATTTAATTAATTTTTTTGGACACCTATATCACATAATTTAATTATTTTTTTGAGACACCTATATCACATAATTTAATTATTTTTTTGAGACACCTATATCACATAATTTAATTATTTTTTTGAGACACCTATATCACATAATTTAATTATTTTTTTGAGACACCTATATCACATAATTTAATTTTTTTTTTGAGACACCTATATCACATAATTTAATTAATTTTTTTGGACACCTATATCACATAATTTTTTTTTTGAGACACCTATATCACATAATTTAATTTTTTTTTTGAGACACTATCACATAATTTAATTAATTTTTTTGGACACCTATATCACATAATTTAATTATTTTTTTGAGACACCTATATCACATAATTTAATTATTTTTTTGAGACACCTATATCACATAATTTAATTATTTTTTTGAGACACCTATATCACATAATTAAATTAATTTTTTGAGACACCTATATCACATAATTTAATTAATGTTTTTGTACACCTATATCATATAATTTAATTCATGTTTTTTTTACACACCTAGTTATGCAGATAAATATATCATATAGCAGATGAAACGGAAATGATAGCATACCTATATTATAATGTTGGCACAAATACCAATTTTTATACCTACCTACCTGTGTCGTTGGCATTAATCGATAACATGATAATGTTATGTCACATCACTTGTGGGTAGATTGTATTTTTGCAACAAGAATCGGAGCCTTATTGACATTAGGTATTTATACTAGATAATATGACCACCGATGGCCAATTCAGTTTTAAAACGAGTGGCTTGTGGCTGTGGCCAACGCTACACTCCTCACTATCCTGCAGTCATTCCGCAAAGTATTCAAATTTTGTATGTAAATTTAAGAGCAATTTCATGAAATGAGTTTGTTAAATTATTTTTTATTTAAATATTTTACTATGAAGACTTGATAATCCTTCAACACTTTGAAATAGTTGACAGTTAAAAAAAATATATAAGCACAGATATCTTTCAAAATGTAATGGGGTCTAAGCGAGTACCTATTAGATATACGAATTAGCAAAATTTGAAAATAATTGAATGTCTATAATCGATCAAGTAGAATAAACACGCCGTAGGTAGGTATATATATATATATATATATATATATATATATATATATATATATATATATATATATATATATATATATATATATATATATATAGCACATAGTACACAGCATACACACACAAAGTAGGTACATTGTGCTTTCAGAATACAATCTCATTATGATACTAGTTGACAATCTGCAATAAAAAAAGCTTACCTAATATTTGAGAATTCTTAAAAAAATAGAAATCATGACTCCACTTTTCCATAGTCTTACATAATGTATTTCCTGAATAATCTTAAGTAGGTAGGTAAATAAAATTAAAATAACATAGGTAGGTACAATATTTATACACACGAAAATAATTATATTTACGAAATACTTAGTTCAAAACTTGTTCAAAAGTGAAAAATAAATATTAAATAAACAGATCGATAGTTACGCACTTTTCAATCTTTCGATTGTGACGGCTTCTAATTTGTAGAATTCCATTATGACAATGATTAATATGAACACATATAACTATAATTCCACTGTTTAGACGGCTAAAATTGAAACACAGAAAAATATCTCGACATTATTTTTATACAAAAGTGTTTATAAAAGAAATGTGAACTGTGTATTCAACACCAGTTGATTATGGCCTTATAAGCCGAAACGGTCGTCGGGAGAAAAATAAAATAAATTGTGGAATTATATATGTGTTCATATTAATCATTGTCAGATCGATAGTTCTTTATCTAATGGAATTATTACAAAAAACAACGAAAATTGATTATTTCTTTTCATATTATAACTCCTTTTACGTTTATATTTGTTTTTTTTTTATTTATTAAGTTAAACAACTAAAAATATCAAATTATCACACTCAACTTGTATTAATTTTCCCATGCGCTTTTAGATTATTACGACTTGCGAGTGCTGAGAGTTGCATTTAAACAATTCAGTTTGAATAAGATTTTTACACTTAAAATCCAAATCGCGAGGTCAACAATAATACGAAGTAGTGGCTAGGGAGAGAAAAAAATGGGGATCGAGGGGAGAGGCCTGTGTCCAACACTGATGATCATGGTGATGATGATGAAAATTACTGATTTTCAAAATACCTACTGTGCGAGGAGTCCCTATAATCCAAACCTGTGCCGTTTGGATACAGTTTCTGTGTGTGCAGTGACATACCCTTGAAATCTCGGGTCAAAATTTGAGCCATGTGAACAAGAAATTTGGAATAAACGATTGTTCACAATAGTTTATGTAGTTCGATGTAGAAAATACCTATCGAAAAAGAGGTAAACAACAAATTATATATTATTATGTGATAAGGAAGTGTGTCATAGCAAAGACATGTGATGGCAGTCATAAGACACTGTCTGAATTATTATCATCCAAGGAATGACATTGAACATTAAGAATGATAGAGGCTCATTTCAGACGCAACTCATAATCCAAGTGGTTCCAAAAAGTCTGACTCAATCCCTCTGGCTAATCTAATATGTGTCGTCGATTTGTGAAAAACGGGTTTGGTTAACCTCGCTGATGGAGTATTTATAAAATCCAATACGAGCTAATAATTAAGAGTAGGTCCCATACCAGAAAATCTCGCGGAGAGCCGAATCAAATGGTAGGGATATATGATGAAAAACCAAGAAGGTCGTGTGGCGCAAACAGCGCTATCACTCACAGAAAACAGGAGAGGAAATGGACGCCCACTATGCACTTAGTTGACTATCAAGAGAAAGCTCAACTATCAGTCCCGACAAAACAGGATAGATCGTCTTGGCCAAGAAATTTAAGCAGACACGACCCTACCTAGAGTAGGATAAAGCAATGAAAAAGATGGAAGTGTAGATTCTCACCGAAGCGACAAAAACAACGACATAAGTAAAAAAAATCTGGATTTTGGGCTAATAATGCAGAAATGTTGTGTTTATCAATATTACAGTGAAACAACGACGCATGTGCTGTTTCTCTCGCACGAGATATTATACTGAGAATTGGGGACGACATGAATATTGATATACACAACATTTCTGCATTATTTACTCAAAAATCGGAAATCTGACTTATGTCGTTGTTCTCGCAAACGAGCGATTTTATATGTTTATTCCTAGGATCGATAATGAAGTAGGTAGGTGTACGAATCACCAACATTTTGTAACGATTTCGGTATTAATAAAAAAAATATATGGAAATTGTCATTAGCCTTTATTTTTTTTTATTTATTATGAATAACATTAACCTATAGTGTGGTATGCAAAATAAATATCAATTATTTGTTCACTGATTTTGTTTACAGATCCCGCGAGTAACCCAAGAATTGTAGATTTTTTGTTATCTGTGAAATCGAAATTTGTTCACTGATTTTTTTTAAATATGCTTTGGAATATATTGAATGGTTGCGATATAAAAAATGTACCTATAAATTCTATATTAATTCTTATCCAACTGTCGATTTGTTCAGGAGAACTTTGTTCTCTTAACATATCGACAATGTATCAAGCCAGGATACGCGAGAATTGTATGGAGAGGTCTACTTTTTTCACGGCTTTTCCAACTTTGAAGTCAAAAAACACCAACTTAGAGGCTTCGCAGCATATATGTTCCATACACGGATTTACTCAGAATTCGGAGTAGAACATTTCGTGTGTCTGTGTGTGTGTGTCTGTGTGTGTGTGTCTGTGTGTGTGTGTCTGTGTGTGTGTGTGTGTGTGTGTGTGTGTGTGTGTGTGTGTGTGTGTGTGTGTGTGTGTGTGTGTGTGTGTGTGTGTCTGTGTGTGTGTGTGTCCGTCCCCCCCTTATAACTTTTGATCCGCTCAATTTACGGAGCCCAAAATTTCAGAATATATAAACAGTTATAGGCTTACAAAACTTTTATACTCAGAATTTCGAATTTTTGTTTGAGTCAGGGGTTATCAACTTTTGAATTTTTACTTTATTTTTCCATATATCTCAGAAACCATAAAAGCTAGAACGCTGAAAATTGGTACAAATATAGACAAATACAAAATCTCAAATTAGTTTATTCAAAAAAAATTCCAGGGTTTCTCAAACATTTTTTATTTAGAAAAATATTTGTTTTATGATAAATTTATGAGTTTAACTGCCTATATTTCCAAAACTTATACACTTATCGAAAAAAGCCGAAACACCCCAACTAGACAATTTAATTTTCTATAAAAAATATTAACATTGTAGTAGAAGATCTCAATTTTTTTTTAACAATTTTTTTAAAAATTGAATTTAGTGACGACATCGCTTCATACATTTTGTATGGCAGTCGCCTATACACAATATGTAAGAAGACTTAATAGTTTGATACTTCATCTCCAAACATACATACCATCATGCTATTTTCATATTCTGGGTAGGAAAAAAGGAACTTCCTCCATACTATCCTATCTTGACATACATACCTACATATGTTGTATAGAAAACAAAATATCTGAAAATATTCAATAATTTGTATTTATGGGTTTATAGTTTGGTACATATTCTTCAACTATACATACTATCGCTATCGACAGTTGGATCTCATGTGTTACATGCAACTAGTTTTATATAACCTACTTAATAATAATTTTAGTACAATTTTTACATTTTATATATTTTTGTATGTGTGTTTCATGTTGAATAATCAATTTATCCTTTCGTTTTTTTCACAGGTGAAGCCTTTGAAGGCTCTCCGCTAAAAAAGCCGAAGACAAGAATATACACGGACATCAGGAGACATGCAGGATATGTCGGGTGTAACCACCGAACCAGCCAGCTCACCGCCCAGGATCCTCGCATCAGGTACAATATAATATTATACATGTCCAAACCTTATTCCATTTGAGAATACCTCTTCCGTTAGCTGCTAGCCTAATACCCGGCGTTTAATGTTTACGGAACTTTGAACTCTCCGTCCGACGTAGCAGCGTTATGATAATTTGGCGGACGTTAGTTAGTTAATATTAATTCATTTCATTCACATCCAACGCCCAAATATTTGACCACGTCTCTGTCGAAATGACAAACAGAAGCCCAACAATGGCGGCGGAAGAGCCGGGCAGAAAGGTTGAGGAGAATAATGGAGGATTGACCGACTTTCTCCGTTGGCGATGGCATAGGTACCCATCCAATCCATCCATCTGCCTCTTATTATTTTTGGATGCGGCGTGGACATGACGAGAATGACAATAAACAGCGCTTTGATCGATTAGAAGTTTGATGACCCGTTAATGCTTACAGCTCACCTAACGCTGAATACATTATTTCGTTCTTCATCTTTGGCCGAAAAATCCGCTACATACCAAAAATGAATCTTATATACCTACACAGCACGATAGGCAATTATCCTCAAACGACTTAATTTTATCGCAGGTAATATTTACAGAAAATTCTCTGAAGCTTTTTCGATATAGTTTGCGTGTATCAAATGCTCGATCCAAATTATTTGATTAAATTATTATATCAGCTAAACACATTTTTTACTTCGAATCTCTTATTACATGATCCGATATTTGAACATACTAAAAACTCAACATTGAATATAAACAAATATTTATCATTCAAGAAATACTGGTGTATTCAAGAAGCATCGTTATTTAGTACCTACTTTCCAAGTAAAATTATATGTCTCCGTTGCAGATTCTATTGTCTTCATTCCTCTCAAACAGAATAATAGCTCAAGTTTTCATCACTTCTGATATCAATGAACTTTTGATTCTTCGTAAACGGGAAAAAATTCAAAGTTGTTAGGTACTTTGTGAATTTCAGATAACTAAAACGAGCAGAAAAAGTGTTGGAAGACCGGAGGCGAACTTCCCAGGATAGATAGCTGTGGAGGTCTTAGGTGGAGACATAATATTTCCCATACTGGAGGACTGGTGATAGATAGTAAAAATAAATTAAAGAGACATATTTATTAAAATTTGATGGGCTAAATGATAAAACTCGATCACATACATCGTCGGTGTGAGTTTCACGTCTAAATCAAAATAGTTTCTAGGGCAGCCACGATGGCATGAAATTAGCTGATGAATTTGAAATGTAACTCCATTCTTCAAAACTACCTAAATCTCTTCCGACTGTCAATAAGTTGGTTTGGGCTGACCGCCGGATTAAGAACATGGCTTCACGCTGAGCCTGCAGATGAATTTTGATTGGGTCATCATCATTCTTCAATTATTTTATTACAGTATTGTGTGGATAATTTATTTCGATCACATATCATCTGGAGACGTCTCGTTTTGGAAAGGCTAGAGAGAGGGAGAGAGAAAGAGAACATACGGGCCGTATCGAGATCTTGGATATGGCGGACATGCTCTCACGTCGCACGTGTACAGTTAATTAATAATCGGAACCGATTGGAATGTGACCGCATGTGTATGGTAGTCTGAGGCCTCTGTGACTGATTTCTTCTCGCGTCCATCTTGAATCTTTTATGGTGTCGATGATCCTCGGTTGAAACCTCCTATAGCCGCGCCTGCTGCTGGGTGTGGTCGGAGAGGATGTAATCATTCGTATTTAGGGAATCAATCAATGTGGATGCTTTCATTTTAGAAAACAGACAAAATATGGTATTCGCTGCGATCTAGATAAATGACAAGATACAGAGGAGTTAAAAAAATCTTCCGAAAAAAAAGATTTCTACTAGGACAAGAAGATGAAAACAATGTCTACGAAAATAAAAGATAAAAATACATACATTAAAATAAGGAGAAGGATTGATTGTTAGATTGTATTAACTACGCCATCACACTTAAAAATTCCCATGAATGTACCACCAGGAAAGCATGCATAATGCATAGGTATCATACGACTTTTTATTCAACATTTTAATATTTGTCACCGCACCGCACCATTACTTCGGAGTCAGCAATGAGATGTCTCTTGGCGTCAAGTGCTGCGGAGAAAAGGTCGGCCGACCACATCCGCCCGCCGCCGCCTCGGGTCTTTTACGTTTTACAATGTATGTTGAACGTATGTAATGAAATCGCCCCACGCAAACTCATCATCATTGTCCATTGTCCGCACGAGGCAGATTAGGTACCTACTTACTACTTTCCTTACAAACGTCTTTCGTTGTAGAACTATAAATACCTCCTCAGTCGCCTGGTATCCCGATACTTTCTATGACGAACGTAACAAACTTTTGTATTTTGAAAATACAATCTCCCAACTTCTTTTGCACGAGGGAGGACCCAAAATGGACTAATTTGTTGTATCTTCTTTTTTTCTAAACTATATCCTATAGACAAAATAACTAAAGTCGGGAGAGCTATAAGAATAGTTTCTCGCGTAAAATCTCCATTACCTATTCAATATGGGGAACTTTGAAATTTGCAATTTTCGCTAAAATAAATTACTGTCTGAATATTTTAGCACGAATCGAAATTTATCTATCGAATTGTATTATTGGTCTATAATATCATGCATTTTGTCTTGTATAATCAGTTGCAGCAATTTTAATAGTCTAGTTTGTATCTCCAAATATCTTGAAACTTTTCGTCCTGGGGAGAAAAAAACGTGACTTTTGTAGATGTTTAGTAGATGGTGGCCTTTTCTGTCTAACTACATTCTTCTACTTCTTTTCTTTTGATATACCTATTGCTCTGTGATACAGAAACTAGATGAAGTTCAACTGTCCTTCCATCTCTTATGTGGACGATGATGTCCAGATGGAATCTAATTAGCTGCAGTGTATACAAGTCAGTCACCGTTCATCCTAGCTACGTGATCTCTCCATCTTTTTGATCTATTCCACCGAACATTGTCTTCTATGACACGTTAATAGTTATTTTTCATTTTCGATCTTTCTATCCAAAACTATCGAATGTATATTATGTATGAAAATAATAAAATAATACTTAAGTAATAGGTACCTGCCTTTAGATAGATGACCAATCGTCAATGTCATATTTAGCTAGGTATTTAAGTATGTTATTTATTGATCATTGCTCAATAAATCTGCTGAATAGACGAAAACCTATTTATTACGTAAATACGAAGAAAAAATAGATTATATATCAATGTATATTTTTCCGCTTTATTTTGCAATCGACAGCTACGCGTGAATTTAAAGTTATTTCGTAATTATAGCAATGAAAAAATACAATTAATAAGCAAATTGTACGGCGGTAAATTATCGCGAAAAATCGCATTTTGGCGTACCTATAGGGGAAAATGTAGGTAGGTATAATGTACATACAAAGCAACTGCGAAGTCGTTTGTCGGCCATCTGTGGTCGAATAGCAAAAGCTCACTATTTCAGTATAGACTTTACATCATGTACCTACTTACCTACAGTACCTACCTGTCATATTATTATTACAACTAAAAACAACACAATATTTTAAGCATCTATTTTACGAAATACCTGCTTTTACTTCATTTAACGAACCAATATGAAATCTTTTTTGGGTGTCCCGTAAGAACCGGGTAATAGAAAATACAATAAGCGAATTAAAACATCTCGCATAGTTCAGCAATGAGGTTCACCACCCCTTCTGAATGTTGACTTCTTAGGTGAAACGAGGCTAGTGTGTGGGCATACACGCATGTGTCGTGACATAAGACAATGCACACCCGCACACGTGTTGCTGGTTACACCACAATGTGGGATTTGTAACGTGATGATGTAATATGAAATTGAAATATTTTTGCCAGAGCAAATTAAATGCTTACTTACCTATTATTTTTTTAGTTCTTTCTTATTCACACAGTCTTAACGATGTTGAGTAAGTACCTACTATTTTTTTATATTTTTTAATGTAAAATAAGTACACATACGCCGGTTTGTTGCCATATGGCAATCTATTCCAACCTACTCGAGCCACATACCTAATAGGTTTATTTATTTTTTGCTAACAATGTTGATTCAAACTGTTTTGCTATTTTTAGTTTAACGAGTAACCTAATTATTATCTAACTATATTTTATGGAAATTAATTTTTATGACCATCACATCGTCCTCCTGGCATATCCACGTGGAACGCAGTATCTTGAATATTTCAGTAGGTACCTACCTACATTCATTCTGGAGACTTACGATATTAATCGTCTCACGGATCCAGACTAAAAAAACAATTAAAAACTGTGTCTCCGCCGGGAATCGAACCCAACCAACTGAGCCACAAAGGCCGACAAATATTCGTTTAATTTATTAAATGTACAACTGTAATTTAGCAAAAATATTAGTAAATATGATGTAAACACTTTGACTGTTTTAGATTTTTAAATTTGTGTCATTATTTAAAAAAAATATCATATACATAGGTACCTATGTATATTGCCTTATTTTTCAATTTTTGAAATTGTGAAAAAAAATATACCTATTTAATTATCCTCCATAAAAAAATATATTTAATTCACCGGTATCGCTCTAAGCACCATTCTGACGATGCTCAGCATAGAGCGATACCGGCGAATGGGAGTCGCGCTTGCGAGAAATTTAAATAGAACTTTCAATTAAATATATTTTTTTTCATAATTCTAGTTAATATAATATATTGTCGCTGACGGTGTTCAAGTCGTACAAAATGTATGGCAGGACGATCCTACAAATCGCTAAAATATCTCAGTGCCTCTGCGGCCTTAAGAGATGATACATAGAACCATTTGAATGTAAAATGACATGTGACGAATATCATAGATAGGTACAATAATGATTGCGATAAGAATATGTACCTATTATATAGTTAGGTTGAAATTGATATAATTAATTAACTATAACAGGATGCGGATATGACGTTGTCAACAGAAGACATCGTACAACGAGATCAGTAGAGGATACAATGAGTGCTTATCGAGGAGACTATGAGTGAGGAGTAGTGACTCTGTCACTGGGGGGTAGACCGCAATTGATGATGATGTGTCTGTAACTGAAAACCATCATTCCGGGAAAACTGTCGAAGAACGCTTTGTTGTAGGTGACGTCATAGTACACTATGTGTCGTAAAATTTATCGTGTCTACATATTAACTATATAAAAAAAACTTTTAGAAAATCGCTATTTATAAATTGTTTTTCTGTAATAATGCGGTGACGTGTGGGAGTCTATCCATATCCTCTAGATGCCAGAACGTAAATTATGTACCTACCTAATGCAGAGCCTGATGATTAGAGATTTTAAAAAGGCAATCTAAAACTAAAATAGTATCAGTATGAACTGACGATTGGAGTAATAATAATAACAAAATATAATTTAAAAAGCGCCGTTTAGTGATACAAGATCACTCCAAGAGCGCTGTAGCTTATTTGTTGGCTCACAGAAACAAAAGGCACAGATCAATAATGTTTAAATAATCAAATAAATCTAGTTTGATGTTGTTAGCTTTGAGGCACCGGCTTAGAATAGTGCTTCCACTCTTTTTTATTATTGTTTTCGAGTGTCCCGTAAGAGCCGGGTAATCGAAAATATAACAGGCAACAATAACATCTCACATAGTTCAGCAATGAGGTTCACCATCACCCATTCTGAATATAGTGCTTTTTTAGGTGAGACGAGACTGGTGTGTGGGTATACACAGATATGTTGTGCTCCCTTTTATAAGGCAATGCACACCCGCACACCTTTCGCTGGTTACCCCACATTGTGGGATATGCCGTGATGGTATGAATGAATGAATGTTGTCTGGTCGTTGATCTATAGTTGCTAATATGTACCTACATAGGTAGGTACTTAGACTACAATATTGATCTTGGATAGGTAGGTAGGTACATATCATGTGTGATGTGGACGGTCATTGTTTTGTATCCGGAGGAAGTTTGCGGTGTCAGCTGGGAGCCTCTCCTCTCTGCCTACCCCACATATGGCGTCATCGTACCTACATCTCGGGTTACCATCGCATCCTCCTCGATTGTCATATTATATACCTATGTAGCTCTGTTTTAAACACGCGGATATATTTATTTTAAATAATTAATAGTTATGTCCTTGTAATATATTTATACGTAATATACCTACGTCTTCATACATTCCCTAAATTAAGGCTCCACAGGCACTCAAATGTGATGCATTGGCATTTATCGTTTACTCAGCCAATACTTACATTATCGTCTTGAAACAGAAGACAGGGTACCTAAATAATACAGGACCCATTTTCTAATTTCTACAGCTGGTTAGTTTCAGAATCATAATATTTGTTAATTCACTCGATAAAAAATAATTCCTAAAAGTAGGTACCTACCTATCCTTGATATTTACAAGATTCCCTCGTTATCCTTTTAATTTGTTAGATGGAAAACTTTAGTTTAGCAAAAATATTGTTAAATATGATGACACTTTGACAAATAGATGACTTAAATATCACAATTTCTCACAGTCAACATTAAAATAACAATGTATTTTTATTTAGTTTTGAATCCCTATTATTACCTACTCCTCACTAACCCAAGGGGATATAGTGGGCAGTTATGATATCGCAATTTTTAAGGCTATTTTTTATTGCAGATTATAAACTCATGCTGAGAGTATCATGCTGAGATTGTATTCTGAAAGTTTCATCACAATGTATCTGTGTGTGTGTGTGTGCTATGTGCTGCGTGCTGTTTGCTATATAATGTGTGCTATGTACGGCGTGTTTATTTTACTTTATCAACTATAGACTAAAGTACTCATTCGATTTTATTCAAATTTTGCAAATATGTATATCTAATACTCGCTTAGACCCCATTATATTTTGAAGGATATCTGAATAGTGCTTCTCAATTTTTGTAGTCGTCAAATATTTTAATGTGACCCCAAACTCAGGAAACTTAAGATTTGATATTTTTATTTTCAAAGTGGTAAAATCACTTACATAAAATGGCATTGAAGAATTATAAAGTTTCATAATAAATTATTTAAATAAAAAATAATTAAACAAACTCATTTCATGAAAATTTCAATACTTTATGGAGTGACTTGTTAGTGAGGAGTTTAGCGTTGGCCACAACCCACTCGTTGATATCATACCTTTAGTAAAATAAAATTTTAAACTATTGTTACTTGATAATGTTTCCGCAGTAGGTATATTATGCCCTTGTTTATAATCCATGTTTATATTGATTTCTTAAGTTTCATCAACTGTAGGTAGGTATATCCTTTATTTCTTTTTTTTATCGCATATTAAAAATTGTGGATAGTTAAATAGTAGTAGGTAATATCTTTGTCCGAATGTCGTGTTTGTCTTTGGAGTCGTAAATCGAAGCAGCTGTGTGTCGCCTCGTAATACCTAATATTGTGTTGCGGTGTACCTAATATGATTAATTTTATCTTTATGAAAATGTATAGAAATAATTTATATATCTAATCACATGATACCAGTTTTCAATTACTGCCTTAAATACATACCCACTGATAAATGACCAAAATTTCTCTACTCAATATAATAATAGGTACCTATGATCAAATCGCCTCATAAAATGTCAATATACCTATAATTAATAATATTGTAGATAAGGTGTTACAAAATATCCAGTTGTCGAGATCACAATCTCGGTGTATTGTATCAGGAAATGTGGTGGTTGTTGGGTAGAGACCAGACCTGACCAGAAGTGGTTTCCAGATTTGTGTACCAATCCTATGTATCTATACCTACACATTGCTCTCCAAGTATATAAGTACCTACCTACCTATATCGGTTCTACAAGATGTGGATCTTGATTTCAGGATGTTGAGGTTTAGCTCTGTGGAGCTAAGCGATAAGCAGCGCAGTATATTGATCCTTAAACAGAACCGAATTAGATCATTTTCCTTACCTATCTTAAAAATATAAATAAGATTAATGATTAGGTGGTGTTAACGGGGTTTTGAACTGAAGTAATGACTGTGGAATGTATTTGACTGAATGAGATTTTAAAAGTAGTTATGGATGAACATGCACCTACTTTGATGCACCTACAATGGCTTCTTCTCTTCACAGTGGTTGAAGTTTTTTTTACCACAATATACACTTAGGTATTATCACCACGCGCTGCGATTTTTTTCGAACATTTTTTTTATTCGAATATTTTTAAAAGTTGCATCTACGCAAACGATGAGTCAATAATATTTTCTGTCAATTTTTAACATCTCAATAGAGACGAAGTTGGAATATTATAGGAGAACCAGGAAATCAAGGCACCTACAGGGCTTACGCCTGATTTACGTTATCACTTCATGAGCTAACACAGTAAATTATGCCTTCTTATTGAGTTCCCTTATCAATGTTTTTTTTAAATTTAATTATAAAATAATATTTAATACATTTTTTATATATCTAGATACAATAGAATGTACCTACATTAATAATAATACAAACAAATAGGTACCTACCTACTTAAAACTAGATGCGAAACGTAAGCTGCTTCTCTAGGTTAAAAAACTGTTCTGAAGCAGTGTAGGTATAGCGTGATTAGCGTCATTGTAATTTAACGTAAAGTATTTAATTGTTTAACGTTTTGTCTGTTATTTTATCCATTTTTTAATTCCGTTTTGAAATGCATTTATGTTTTTAGCTTTTTTCAACTCCAATGGGAGTAAATTGAAAACCTTGACTCCCAGGAATTGAAAATGGCTTTGTCTATCTTGTATTTATCTGTTGAGGTGTTTAAATATGTGGAAGTGTTTATCAAGCGAGATGCGTGTTGCGGAGTGGTTCAAGGAAAAGTCTGGAAAGTTGGCATTTCAATGTTCATATTTCACTTTAATTACTGAATTTTAACAGAAAAATAAAATAAATAAATTTGTAAATGTTTCAAGACCTGCAAGACTTGCAAGGCCAAGACCAAGACTGGGTATGCAAGACTCGATCGATTATGCTAGACCATGACTACATGTGTAAATGCAAATGCACTGCTTAGTGGAATAGTTCTTATCCACTGGATGTTGGCACTGATAGATTGTATTCTTTTTGTCAGTGCCAACATATTCAAATTGTCTATGTTTCATAATTTAATTGTACTATTGTTGCACTATTGTATTGTTGTTATTTTTGTATGTTAATGTGGATTTTAAATAAATAAAAATAAAAAAAACCACGACCAACCCTGTCTTAGTCTATAATAATAATATTGATTTTGAATATTAATTATAAATATATTATTATTCCGTTGAAGCCAGAAATATTCCAACATTCGTACATAATAATCTGTATTTTGTGTAAAATGATTATATTATTTTGTGTAAAATGATATTAATTCGATCCTGTTAACATAGCAAACATCTTGTTGGCCGCAGATTGAGGGAAATTTCGTTAACAACAAAACATACAGTTGATACAGTGTTAGTTCTAACCAACATATAGTTTGTAGTTAGAGTATAGATAATCTATCGAATGTTTATTTCTTATTTAGTTTTTTTTTTATTGTTGTTACAGATGTTGCAGTAGAAAAATCAGTCACCGACACCAAAGAATCTAAAGCCAAAAATATGCCAAAGGTACAGCGAAGTGATTTGGTGTTGGAAAACCATAAAAAATTATCTATAATAGCAGCGGAGACAGGTGAAGACCAAAGAGAGGAAGAGTTCATCTGCAAACACTGTGACAAGGTATTGGGTTCGGCCGCCGGACTGGAGAAACACATGCAACTTCACAACGGAGAGAGGAGCTTTCGCTGTAGAATATGCAACCTCACCTTCAACACCAACTCCGCTCTGCACCGCCACATGAGGTTGCACAAGCAGGGAGCTCCACGAGACACAGACAGCGATGACTCTGAGGGTTCTAGCAGAATCACACCGCCCAGGGTGCAGCCTTCTAGAAAAAGGAGGATAGAATTCAACAACAACGATAAGTCTATCAACGGCGGACATAGTGCCGACGACGAACAAACTCCAGGCGGTAAAAGGAAAGCAAAAAATATAAATAATAATTGTATCAGCGGTGTTGTACCTTCCATCTGTCTCGACTGTCCGGTTTGCGATGGAAAAAACTTCTCGTCACCGAATATTCTCGAAGTTCACATCGAAAGGGAACATCCCGAATATCAAGTTGAGTGTACGACATGTAATCTCAGTTTCAAGAATCATCGCGTCCTCAATCTACACCGTTCCATGGTTCACCGTGGTAAAGACATTAGTAAGAAACTACCTCCTAATTCGGTGTCGGGTTTCACGGATTGCACTTTTATCGACTTTTCGATTCAAAAGTTTCCACAAATAGCCAAAGAAGTGTGCGAAAAGAGCGTTCACAAGTCTGTCACCGAACAGAAATTTAGATGCGATCACTGCCCGAGAGACTTCCCATGCGAAAGTGCACTTGAAATCCACCGAAAGACATGTCTTCCGTCCTCGTCCGGCGAATCTGACGATTTCTCAAAGAGAAGAGATTCGAGCAGTACAGACGAGGATGCCAAGCGAAAAGTTTTTTTCGACAATCTTATGCTTAACAGGTCTCCGAATTATGCCCCCGGTTTACACGTTTTGCCGAAACTCGGAAAACAAAATATTCCGTCTGATTTTTACCCGATAAAAGAGGTAGTTCGACATTTACCAAATCACGTTGATAACAAAGATTTGGCTGATATACAATCTATTTTATCAGTCGCTTCTTCTGGTGGTTTAATAGAACAGCTTTCACAAAAAAATCACGAAGTTTCCACTCATGCAAATGACCAAGGAAGTAGAGGAAGTGACGAACACGAAGAGGTGCAAGACGTGTTCGCTGCAGAGTTTCGCAAGATGAAACTCAGGGGAGAATTCCCATGTCGGCTTTGTACGGCGATATTTCCCAATCTACGGGCTCTAAAAGGTCACAATAGAGTCCATCTAAGTGGCAATGGTCCTGGACCTTATAAATGCAACATGTGCCCGCAATCATCATTGGATAAAGCTGCTTTAGTTCGTCATATGAGAACTCATAATGGGGACCGTCCTTACGAATGCGGCGTCTGTAATTATGCATTCACAACTAAAGCCAATTGCGAAAGACATCTTAGAAATCGCCATTCAAAAGTTACTCGCGAAGACGTAAAACGATCCATAATATATCATCCATCGGAGGATCCGAACAATGACGAAATAAATAATAAACTTAATATTTGTCGAGAGGATATGAAACGTTCGATTACGTTCGGAAATCCAGAAAATGAGCATCGCGAAGAACAAGATAAAATTTACAGTGAAAGAATTACTCCCATTTCTAATTATCCGAGGGAGCCGCTTCCCATATTTAAGAAACACAGTCTCCCAACACCGATCCAAAGGGATATGTCGATTGTTATACCACAGCCTAGAGATATTTTAAGACCTCATTGTTCCATAGATCCGATACGTCCGATTATTCCTCCCATCCCCGAAGATATTCTTCAAAAAAGATTGAAGCAAGGACGTCAACTCACTCAAATTCCCGAATTTACTGAGTCTGATATAGAGAAAGAAGCTGATTCCGAGGAAGAAATCGAACCTATGAATGACACGTATCATGAAAATGCTATGAATTATTCGTCAGAAGTTCCCATGGATCTAAGCACGGGCGATATTCAAGAAGACGTCCTAGATTTAAGTAAAAAGAAAAGAGATAAAAATGAAGATCAGAATTCTGATACTGAAACTGAAAACTACAATTTAAACACGATTGAATATAACAACAATCAGCCTGCTCCGATTAGTATGTTTGAAAAAACACAACAATTTCTACTTGCTCAACAGCAACTTCTAAAAGGATTACATCCTCAGAAGTTAGATCCTGCAGCTAGCTTTTACGTCAATCAGCTTTGTCACCTATATAGAACCGGTGCAGCTTTTCCTGGCTTAGGAATGTCCCCCGCTTTTCCATTAAATCCGTACGTATTACCACACAACATATTTGTGCCTTCACCCGCAAATCCTAAAGAAGTAGCGGAAATGAAAGAAAGACTTCAAAAGGAAATTATTAGAGGCCTTCAACTTAGTGGTGGTGGTCTAGTGGGAATTGATCCTAGCAATATAGCTCTGGCTACAGAAAGGATGCAAGTTTTTCATCAACATCAACAGGCCATGAATAAGGTTTCTAGTCCCGAATTAAAGTCTCATACTCCAGTACCAACAGTTAAAACCGAAGAAGATATTAAACCTGCATTACATGTTAATACTGTTGAACCGGCGACTAATGTGGCATATTCACATCCAGTTATAACTTCACCAAAAATTCAAAAAAAGGAAACAGCCTCGAGCAGCAGTCCGAATTCTGTTAAAATGGTGATAAAAAACGGTGTCCTAATGCCAAAACAAAAGCAAAGACGGTATAGAACTGAAAGGCCTTTTTCTTGTGAACATTGTTCTGCAAGATTTACCTTGCGCTCTAATATGGAACGCCACATAAAGCAACAACATCCTCAATATTGGTCTCAACGGCAGAGATCAAATATTGGAATGCCTCGCAAAAGTCCAATATCATCAGTTCCTCAGAATATCACTGTGCCGTCATGTATCTATGGTTTTAATCAAATGAAAAATATGCACCCCAATGATATTCCTAGTACTGGCCCTCTGAATGGGGAAGAGAAGGAATCTTCGATGCAGTCATCTGGATTGCCAGTAAACAAAACCTATAATATGATATCAGATCAAGTTAAATACGCAATTTTAGCTCAGCAATTGAAATCTCAGTCAGGGTATTCACAACCTAAAACAGTTTCAAACAAAGTTTCTCTATCTCAAACTCCAGATAATGAAGAAGAAGATGAAGAGGATGCTTTAGTTATTGACGAAGAAGATAATGCAGAAGAAATGAGTGATACAACAAAAGACTTACCAATTACAAACTCCACTGAACATTTACAGCCCAATCAAAGTGATCCCAATTTAAAAGCTAAAAAAGTTGCACAAGAAATTCTCATTGGAGTTTCTTCTAAAACTCAAAATTCAGACATGGCTAAGGATTTTGACTGGAAAATCACGGGAAATTTGATAAGCAAACATCCTCAACAATTAAATGCTCCAAATTCAGTTATTCCTACATTTGTCACTCAGATAGGACAAGGAGAAATATCAAAAGGTGAACAAGATGCATCTAATAAAAATGAAAAACACGAAGAAGGTGACTTGGTACCGGTCTCTCGTCTCTTGGACAATGCAGTCACACAAATTCCATTTGGAAAATATTTCAAAAATGATTTTACTACCAATAGTGAAGTTCAACAGCAAAAATCAGACATAAATATTCCACAGCAAGGAGAAGGTTCTGAGGAAGATGAAGAAGGTTTAATCTCTGGATCTACCAGTGAAGGAAACAATTCAGGCAGTGATGAAAATCGGTAAGTTTACCTTTTCACTTGTAGTTATTGTTCTTTTATTTATATCTATAAATTTGTTTTCTTGCAAAATTACTGCAGTTATTTTTTAATATTGCAAATTTTGATTCTTTTCAATTATGTACTGTAAACTTTTTTCGTTTGTTCTCACGATTTAAATGTATCGTTATTTTTATTTTAGATCAGAGTCTGAAACTACAACACAAGTACCTCAGAAAAAAAAGTCCGCTTATAGTCTGGCTCCAAATAGAGTTTCTTGCACATACTGCCATCGGAAATTCCCTTGGTCTTCTTCACTGCGAAGGCATGTCTTAACACATACAGGACAAAAACCTTACAAGTGTCCTCATTGTCCACTTCTCTTCACTACTAAGTCCAACTGTGATCGTCATCTACTGCGCAAACACGGAAGTCACTCCCTCCCGACTCAGCAAAACTTACCTTCAACTTCTAATGCTGACTTGCCATCGAATAGTGTTTCTATCCCGGGCCTAGGTAACCAGGGTTTCATGATGAGAAATGTCCCCGAAAGGCCATATAAGTGTGCCAATTGCCCGAGTAGCACGTTCTCCACTCTGGGGAATCTCAAAAAACACATGTCTTCTAAGCATGGCATTAAGATACCTGACTCTGCACCGGGGAGTCCAAAAACTGAAGATGCCAATCACAATGATAATAGAGAAAACGATTCACAAATGACTTCAGATGATGAGAAACCATCAAATTACAGTGAAATAGATGTGGAAATGAAAGATATAAGTAAGAACCATTCTGAAAGTGGTGGGGAAAATAAGAATGATTGGGACAGTCAGATATCATCTAAGTACAGTCCTTCATACACTCCAGATGCACCCTCCAATATGCAGAATTCTGATTTACCATTCAAGTGTCACTTGTGCGATCATTCTTACGGTGAGAGGCAAGAAGCTCTAGATCACATTAAGGAGCTACATACTTCAGAGTATGAACTGCTTATGTCCAAGGGAGCCTTGGAGACTAGTGCACCATTCGGAGAAGAGTTAGGATCTTCTACACCTGGACACAGAAGTGAAGGAGGTGAAGAACAAACTGGAGAAGAGAATGGAGAACAACAAAGAGGGAAATTTCCAGACTACACTAATAGAAAGGTTTGTTTCTGTTTGAAATATATGAACTCATAATCAAACATCGTTTGACACAAAACTTTGTATAAATATGTACTAATGGAATATTCCTATATATTCACTTTAATCCTTTGTAAAAATATAGGTACCATAAATCCTAAAATTCCAATCTTTTTTATATTATGCTATGCTTTCAGGTGGTTTGTGCATTTTGCATGCGCCGATTTTGGTCTGCGGAAGATCTTCGACGCCATATGCGCACACATACCGGAGAACGCCCCTTTTCCTGCGACGTCTGTCGAAGACGCTTCACTCTCAAACATTCCATGTTGAGACATCGCAAAAAGCACGCAACTTCATCATCCGTTGATTCCCTTCTGTCGGCGGCCAGTGGGGACGAAGCCGATTCATCTGTGCCATCCAGCAAATCTTCACCATCCACGAGTTCAGCATCTCATACCTTTTCCCCGCTCAGTTCTAGCTACGCCAACACTTCCAACGTCACACCCAATTCCAGTTTCATTAATATCACATCGACACCCATCTCGGCCAAAAATAACCACCTCACTCTGAACGGGTATCAAATGGCCATCAACCACAACATGTCACCAGAAATACCTAGCAATGTCAACAACAACAATTCCCCCCCTGCGTACGAGGGTAAAGTCAAACTGCGGAGCGTCGTGGCCGGGAATGACAGGAAGTATTCCAGTGAGGACAACGAGGGAGCTGAGAACGAGGCGGAATCAGGCAATGACCTCATCGGCAATCTGCTGGGCATCAGTGACAGGGGAATGATAAACAAACTGTTGTCTTCCGTCGACGCCGATGAGGCAGCCAAACTGCTCCGTGTGAACAAGTGACCAGAGCGAATGGCCGGACTGACAGTCTACAAGTGCGGCGATGCCACATTCATCGTCTTTGGAATACACTGAACCGAGAGCTGATCAAAAAATATCTTGTGAGTGAACATTTAAAACTATATTAGATGAAAAAGTAAATTAATTTTTGATTCAGTGTTTTAATAATATGAAGTTAATTGGTGCCTTAATGTAATGTGTGATGCTTTCAACGAATAAACAATTGTAGATTTGATAGCAAAAAAGATCTACCTAAACTTGTTTACCAAATATGTTTATGTCAAAGATTTGTAATTACGTTAATTATATTGAGTCCATGTCATATATCGAGCTCTCTTTCCAAATATCTTTTCTTGTCATTGATAATGTTAAATATTGGTGCAAAAGTCAAAACTGGTTCTTTATTGTATATATAAGGATATCTTATTAATTTATTTTGCAATTATATATTTATTAGTTATGTAGAAAATTACTTGATGCCTTTTATTGATGTGTATTCTAAAAAAAATGCATGACTCGATGATCTCAAATAATATATTAATGTATTTCATTTATTCAACAATAAAAAAATACATTTTCGTGTTATTTAAAAAATATATATTCTTAAAGCCATTCCTTCAGTAAAAAAATATTTAGATTGGCTAATTTTTAAATCAAACAAATTTTTTGTGCGCTATAAAAAAATATGGCAAAAAATATTTTTTTTTAATTTATATACAAATTTTGTTATACCTACTTGAAAAATAAATATGAAAAAGCTATATTAAATTATATATATATATATATATTTTAAACTTTACTTGTATTGTCTAGTCAATATGTTTAAATAAATAGTTTTATTGGAGTGACCTTGTTAATAAAATAAATATAAATTTATTAAAAATAAATATAAATTTTTAAAATAAACAATGACAATTATTTGCAAAAATGATTTTTTGTCACAATCAAAGAAACATAACGAATATTTGAAACTACCATCTTTTGAATACCTATATGTTTAAATCTTGTAGATTATTTCATTTTGACGTATAGTAAAAATAAAATAAAATACTTTGTATAAGATGTGTATTGCGCATACATATTTAAAATTCCAATCTATTGTGTAATTAAAAATAATATAATTTGTTTTATACATATTTAAGTCATATGATTAAGTGAAAAATCGAGCATACTTGAAAAAGACATAAGTAGTATAAAATGTGTTTATATTTTACATCTGTAATATTTTTAAGACATTCCCTGCGGTGGACAAATGTTTACCAGATTAAATTGTAAGAGAAAACAGAAGAATCCTTGTAGAATATAAGGTAATAATTATCTTTTTCACTAAAGTAATAGTAAAAATTTGCATACTATTATATATTTAATTGTACTCAAAAAGTAACGAAGACGTACCATAATATATTTATTAATAATTGTAAAATCAAAAGCTATTTACACGCAACTTTAATGTACTTTCAAAATGTACCAACTCCAGTTTTATAAAAATAATCTTTTCAATGTCATCTAACCTTTTAGTATATTGATATTTGATATCTACATATGTTTTCAAAGTTCTTCTTTGTTAATTCCACTAGTATTTTTATAAATTTTCATGCATACAACAAGTATTCATACCTACATGCATTCAGCACAGCGTTAAAATGTTTAAAATTTCCATAGATTCTTCAATTTTACTGTTAGTCATAAATATCTTAGTTTGATATAGTATTGTATTTATAAACCAAATGAATCATACGCTAGATAAACCAATAAATATTAGGTTACGCAAATGTTGGTTTTTTAACTTGAATTAAAAATATGTAAATATTGCCAATGATTTGTTTTTTTCTTTTTTAATCTAATTTTCTTTGATTATTTTAGTGTCAATTTTTGTAAATAATATTTATTTTGTTACGATGTATTTAGATACATTTTTAATGATAATATTATCAATATATGGCAATACCAATGGGCCTTGTATGCTACATGTAGTCATTTATGACATCCGTTGAAAGATGTCATTAGATGAATATTGTTTTAGGAATTTGTATACATATTATCGATATTTCTGTAAAAATGGTAGATTTAGATTTTTCCTGTTAATATTCTTTAATTGAAGACATAAAACAAAATTTTGAACACTGTTTATATACATCGAATATAATGTAGACATACAATTTTTGATATTCCTCTTTCAATATGACATTCCTGTATTCCATAGACAAAAATAATAAAATATATTGCAATTATTATTTGTACATATTTAATTAGGATAATTATGTAGGTCGATTGGATGATCTTAGAGTCATAGAAGTGAACTTTGAAAATCTTTGTAACATAATTTGTTTTGTAGATTTTAAGGAAAAAATGCATTCCATAAGTGACTTAATTCCTTAGAAAATTGTATTTGTTTCTTGTGTATTCTCTGCGTGATTTAGGGTTAAATTTACCATGTCTAGATTATCTTTTCATTTTAAATGTTAATTCCTTCTTGTGACATACGATAAAAATAATAGATTTTTGGCCATATTATATAAATTAGGAAGTCTAGAAAGAAATTATGGTGAATTTCGTGTTATTTGCCTATGCTGTTTCATAATTGTAAGTTAGCTTTTAAGAGAAATCATTTTTCAAAAGATGCTCTGATAATATGCAATAATAATTTAATTATAATGGTATCTTCTTAATTAAATCTACATTGGTATTTGTGTGTATATAAATTATAGGTATATCTTGTAGAAATAGTTTACACTCTCTTATTAATATTATTTACAAACAAAATATTTGGTTGAAAAGAAAATATAAATTTTTGGCTGTATATCAGATCGGTTGAATTGTCACAGAGCAATATTTATAGTGAAAAATGTTTATTTTTTGTTTTATTGTGAGAAATTAGATGATAGACACGAAGAATTAACTTAGTTTGCCTTTGAAGTGGCTTAAATTTGTGATTTTAATTAGGAGTGTAACGAAAAAAATTATATATATATATTTATTTTATCGACAAAAATATAAAGGAAAGGCCGTATTGTTGTAAATTTTAGTTGTTTTGTTTTTTTATGTACAGTGAATAAATTTTTTTTAAATAAATCTAAAAATAAATATATATATAAAATTTTTCATAATGTGTATAGGTAGGTACTATTAAATGATGCACCAAAGTTTGTAAAATAAATGTATCATGCACACGTTTTATTTGTTAATATTTACATTTGTTTTTAAAATGTTTTATTATTGGGTCTAACAATAAAGAAAATTTGATTTACATGACTTATTCAGCAGCATTCCTCTTATTATTTAAATAATAACAAGCAATGTTTATATAACATCAAATAATTTGATTAAATGTATCCAAATATTCAATATAAATAAATATTCAAATATATTTCATGCAAGTTAAATGTATTTCTTTTAGTTTAGAACCAACGAACTTATTTTAAATATATCAGAAAAAGCAGTAATTTTTTTAAACAATTATGCACCAACTGTGTGTGTTTTGGTATAAACAAGTACAATAAACTAAAATTTGTAAACATACGAGTTCCAAATTAATGTTTTTGTGAGTCTAATAAATTCATTAATTAATTTATTATTATTTTCTATATTATTTATTTTTTACTTTGATTATTGTTATTTATTTTAATGTATAAAATACTTTTTTACATTCTTAATTACATTTTCAGATGTGTGTTAAAAAATGTACCAAATATAGCATAAATGATTAAATTCTTACATATCAACATAATCGTATTTAAATTGCTTAACAGAAATTACATTGCTTCATTCTGAATTTGATAAAATGTTGTCAAAGAATTCAATTAGCTTTCAATTTAAATTTAGCTCATTGATTTATTTTTTTAAGTAATATAATATAAAATAATGAAATGTTGAAAATTAATACAGCTTAAATACCAAAGCTAAAAAGTAAAGAACATATCTTTTAAATTTGTTGCGCTACGAAGCTACTTTTGATATGTAACGGAGTTGCTAGTAAGATTTTGATAGACTGTATAATATATTTTGTTTATTCTTACTTGATTTCAAATTTAATTTATTTTCTGGAGAACCAAGTTTGGCTCCTATTTTGTTTAAGCATTGTAATTAAATTTTATGGATATAATAATATAATATCATTCATTCGTTTCTCAGTAAACAGGTATAAACTTATAAAGTCAATATTTTTTTTATGTACATAATAATTGTATGGAAACTCAAGCTAGTCGATGATTGTCATTTACATATAAATACCTAAAATGGTTGCACTTAGAGTGTAAGATAGTGATTTGTATGTAAATTTTATCTTTTAAAATTATGTACATTTTAAGGAAATCATTTCAACTGTCTGTTATGATATAATTTTGTAAACATACCCAATTCTGTATATGTATTGAATAATAAAGTGTGGCCTTTATAACGACGAGCTTTTCAAAGTCAACATATCTATTTAATGTATTTACATGGAAAAATGTATTTTTTAATAGCTTTATAAAACAGATATTAATTAAGTTTGGCATGTGGCGTTCATTGTTAATGTTGTTTAATCAAAATTGCAACAACTAAGTTTTTATTAATCTCTAATCAAATACAACTTTAATTAGTCTATAGTTATTGATCAATAAAATTGGTTTAAATTACACATAATCGAAAGTTGAAAACAAATTTAGCAAAAAAAAATTGTACGAAAGACAGTTTTTAGTCACAATTTACATGTCAAATGGTATACTTTAATATCTATACAGTGCAAGATATTTATTTACAGTACAATTGAATATACAAGGTACGCAAACATTTCCTTGCAATATTGTATTAAATTGTACATTCCAAATTTATTCCTTATTATTGTTATATAAAAAAAAACATTTTGTTAAAAATTTGCATCAGAATGTAAAATTATTAGTAGAAGCATCATATCCTTATTACGTAGACTTTGTTTAGATTATTATTAAAAAATAAGCAATAAAATAATGTATATGTAATACTTGAATAAGTATGCTAAAAGTGCACCGAAATACATAATTATTTATTACCATTGAAGGTATGCCAAATATAATCCAACCTGCATTGTTTTATGTGTTCTGCTGCAAATTTGTGTTGTATTGACATTACCTTATGTCGGTATTTATAATGAACTTGTGTAATTAGAATCTAGTTTTGCTTGCACCTCGATGATATAGAGAAAAGTGTTGATGTGTGCTTTTCAAAGAGTAATTTAGTAGATATAATATTTACCGTCAATGAAATGATTTGACATTTTTATCTATATTGAATTTGAAACACTGAATTTATGAATATCATGTAAATACACGTTATGGAATTTGATTCGAATAAATAAACATTATAAAATATTTATCCTTGTTTTATTATTTATTGCATTTTAATGATTAATTCCTAATACTACAAATAATGAAAATGTTGAGAAAAAACAACTGCTTTCTAATGCCTACCGGTATAATAGTAAATCATTTAACTTCTATACTAGCATCCTGCAGGTATTAATAATTTTTCTGAATACACATTATATTTTTTTACTAAAATTAATGCTTGCTATGTAGTGCACACACATTGATCTTACATAAAACTCTGAATTATTGATCGGCAATCAGTTCACCAGTGTGCATTGTGTAAGTTAACAATTTAACAGTGTCATTTGATAATGACTTAACATATTATACTTGCTGATAAACTGAATGTATAGGAGACAAGCGAGCTAAAAGAAGTAACATAAATAATAAACCTGAAAGCAGCAGTGCCTTATATATATATATATATATATATATATATATATATATATATATATATATATATATATATATATGTTGTTTTTCAGGCTCTCGCGGAGGGGTGTAAATGATGTATCCGTTTCTCGGGTACTCCGCGTCGTGTTTGTTTGGTTTCTGGTGAAACCTTGTCTTCGACGTTTCAGCCGTACGTTGACGGCCATCCTCAGGAAGTCAGGTGCTTCGTCTGTAGTCTCTGGCTGCGGCCGCTTCCTGAGGATGGCCGTCAACGTACGGCTGAAACGTCGAAGACAAGGTTTCACCAGAAACCAAACAAACACGACGCGGAGTACCCGAGAAACGGATACATCATATATATATATATATATATATATATATATATATATATATATATATATATATATATATATATATATATATATATATATATATATATATATATATATATATATATATATATATATATATATATATATATATATATATATTATATATATATATATATATATATATATATATATATATATATATATATATATATATATATATATATATATATATATATATATATATATATATATATATATATATATATATATATATGTTAGTAAAGATTTCTTTGGGGATAACCCGCGTCAGATTCTGATCCTCAAGAGGACCAGTCGTCAACCGACGTTTCGCCTGAATCTCATCAGGCATCTTCAGGGCCTTGTTGGTAGATTTCCGTCTCGTGTGGTAGTGCGAGCACGTCCGTACGAGCCGGGAACCTAGCACCAAGTGAAGCGTGAAGAGCCAAAGTCTAATCGTGTGGCGGTAGGAGATGCGTATTGCCGCCGCCCGCGCCGCTAGTGCTGTAAGTACCGTTATCGGCCATTGTTTGTCTCGATAATAAAGCTTTGCTACGCGTGACGCGCATCGTGTCAATTGTATTTAAATAAGTGGGCTGAATATTTGTTTTGCATGATGTATTATTAACTGTTATTTTATTATTTTTATTTTTGTTATGAAACCTACTGTTAAATAAAATGTTTTTCCATGCAGGTGGTAGGCTAACACTATCATCTCTGTTGTTAAGTATGTTAATCCTTTTGTAAATTTCTATTGCCTCTCTAAAAGTCCTTGCTGTTTCGTTTTGGATATTTGCTATTACTCGCGCATTATTGAAGTTTATACTGTGGCCCTCTTCTAGTGTATGTTGGACGAGCGACGATGTTATCTTTTTATTGTTCATATCAACCCTGTGTTCCGCAACTCTAGCAGATATCTTTCTGTTGCTTTTTCCCACATAAGACATGTCGCACGATCCGCATGGTATCTCATATACACCATGGGATTCTAGTGGTATTTTGTCCTTTACACTGCGTACCAACAAGGCCCTGAAGATGCCTGATGAGATTCAGGCGAAACGTCGGTTGACGACTGGTCCTCTTGAGGATCAGAATCTGACGCGGGTTATCCCCAAAGAAATCTTTACTAACATTTCTAACACCCGTGAAAACCTTTCATATAACATATATATATATATATATATATATATATATATATATATATATATATATATATATATATATATATATATATATATATATATATATATATATATATATATATATATATATATATATATATATATATATATATATATATATATATATAACACTTCCTTGCATCCTGCACAAATTATTGACATTTGGCAATTTCTTCCAACTAACCAGTGTTTCAAGCCAAGAGAAGCTAGGATTGGATGAATAATAATTTTTAATAAATCTCTCCTCTACTGAATGCCCGAAAAGACCCCAACTGGCTTACCAACTATTTCACAGCAATTGACCTTTTTTTTTTTTTTTGTAACCCATCTAGAGACCTTCTCACGTCGACTCAATAGTAGTCCATTGTGATACTTTGCCTGCTAGATGTCATTCCATAGTCCTATCTCCTGGAAGAACTGTAAAATCCTTTGTGGATCGGTGTCTCTGATTTGCTTTTGATCAGCAATATGCAAACCTATTTTCTTTACTCTTGTTTGCATTAGTGGGCCACATTCTGTAAGTAGATGCATCGGTGTTTCATGTTCATCCATGCAGAACCTGCATAGGAACATTTCCGATAAATTCATCGTGCATAGATGTTTATTGAGTCTACAGTGACCAGTTAAGATTCTAGTAAGAATCCTAAGGTTATTCCTGCTCATTGTTAGGATCCGCTTAGAGTGTGTTGAAGAGAATCCTGAAATGAGTGCTTTTGAATGTCTTTGTCCTGGGGTAGATAACCAGAGTTCAGTGGCATTGTTAAGCATTCTTTGGTAAAGTGTTGATTTAACAATACTATTAGCTAGGAGACAGTGAGGCTCCGGCCCATAGGTAGCTATGTCCGCTCCCCTATTTGCCAGAGCATCAGCCTCCTCGTTACCTTTATAATTGGAGTGTCCAGGTACCCATCTTAGTATGATTTTGTTACCATAGTTTACTGATAAAGTCTTCAGCGCTTCAATGCAGTCTAGTACTGTTGATGAAGTTACTGTGTAGGAATCAAGAGCTTTAAGAGCAGCTTGACTATCAGAGTAAATGTATATTCTGTGGTTCTTATAATTCCTTCTTAGGATTTCATAGGCACAGAGTGTTATGGCACATATTTCTGCCTGGAAGATCGTTGCATACTGTCCCAAGTGCTTGTGGATCTTCACCTTAGGCACTTGCCCATATATGCCCGATCCTATACCATTCTTTTTCTTGGATCCGTCAGTGTACCATATAAGTGCACCATTGGATTCCTGATACCAAACATCTGCTATTGTAGTTTTAGTTTGTATTTCTACTTTGTATGGTTTTTCAAAGTTGTAAACAGTTAATATTTTATCTGTTGGGAATGCAAGTAATTTGTCTTGAGATTCTATTTTGTTTAGATTTGCTTGGATTTCTAAATTTGTGTTTAGTTTATTTCCACTTGTTAGTCTTATAATACCTTCCTTTGCCATTTTTTCAAGGTATAAATGGAGAGGTGGTAGACTAATCATGGCCTCTAGAGAAGCGGTGGGAGTTGTGTGTAAGGCTCCCGTAATGAGCAAGCAGGCTAATCTTTGTAAACGTTTAAGTTTATCTACACAGCCTCTTTGTTGTAGTTTGTCATTCCAAACTGTTACAGCATAAGATACTATTGGTCTTATTATTGTAGTGTATGACCACAGAGCTTGTTGGGGTTTTAGTCCCCAATTATTCCCTATGAGTCTATGGCATGTCCATAATGCTTTGATTGCTTTTTGAGCAACTTTTTCTACATGTTGTGTCCATGTTAATTTACTATCCAATGTTATACCTAGATATTTTACTTCATTGGAAAAGTCGAGTTTTTTTCCAAAGAATATTGGAGGTGAGAGTTTATTCAGCTTTCTTTTCCTAGTGAAAGGTACAACAGTTGTCTTATTTGCATTAACTGTTAGTCCATTATCTTTGCACCATTTTTCAACTATTTTTAGTGCATTTTGTAGCAGATCAGAGATTGTTTCACATTCTTTCCCTCTGATTGTAATGACTATATCATCTGCATAGCTTTGTGTATTATATCCACATTCGTTCAGTGTGCATACTAGGCCATCCACAGCCAGCGTCCACAGGAGTGGTGATAAGACTCCACCCTGCGGACACCCCCTGTTTGTTTTAGCCTTAGTTGTCTCATCCACCAGATTAGTTATGATGTATCTATTGGATAACATGTTGTCAATCCATTTTATTATAGTATTGTCTACATGTTTCTGTCTTAGTCCACTAATTAATACGCTTATTGGTACTGCATCAAATGCTCCTTCTATGTCTAGGAACGCACACAGAGTAATTTCTCCGCTATCTAGGGATTTTCTTATATTTCCTACGATTTCAATAAGAGCTGTTTCAGTAGATTTGCCCTCTTGGTAAGCATGTTGCTTTGGATGAATAGGATGCAATGTTATTATATTGCTCACTATGTATCTATGTAAAATCTTTTCCATAGTTTTTAGCATAAATGAAGATAGACTAATTGGTCTATAAGCTTTTGGAGTCTTATAACTTTCTTTACCTGGTTTTGGTATATAGGTTACTTTGACTGTTCTCCAGCTTTGTGGAACATAGCCCCATGCAAGACTGGATCTGAATATTTTCAGCAGTGTCGGCATGATTTTTTCTATACCGTTCTGTAGAAGAGCAGGGAAAATGTTATCATTTCCACTGCTTTTATAAGGCTCAAAAGAGTTGATAGCCCATTTGATTTGATTAGGCCTGAAGATTTTTGATGCTAATCTCCAGTCATTTAAACTTGGTTTATCGCATCCTGGAGGCTTAGTGATGGTTTCCTTCACCGTTTCGCATCCAGGAAAATGTGTTTTAGCTAATAGCTTTAAGCTGATTGGTAACCAGAGGGGTTACCAATCAATAGTAGTTAGTAACCAGAGTGGTTACTATTAAATATATGTGGTAACCAGAGGGGTTACCAGTAAAGAGAGTTTACTATATCCCAAGTGGATATGATTTGAAATAAGAACACAAGGGCAGTGGTTGAGAGAGAAGAAGAAAGAATGGTCAAAAGTAACAATGAGTATATTGATCACAATTAATAGTTGGCTTAAAGGTAAATTTACAATTGATGAAATAACTTACAAAGGAACTTTCTCACGATGAGTAGGTATAACGAGCGAGTTAGCGGGTGTGTTCGAAGTGTCCGAATCTTCGCATGGTGAAGTACCATCGTGCTCGCGAGGTCGAGAGATGACCGGTGGTCGAGAGACGAAGTGTCGGCGAGACGGCGTGGTCGAGAACGGCGGCGTGATGTGACGAATCGAAGTGACGGAAATACGGAAATGAAGTGACGACGTGTAGAGGTGTAGACTCCCTTAAATAGTGCTGCGCTGGGGGTAGCAAGTTCAATGTCCTCGAACTTTCTAGACTTATTTATTTGAAGTGTCATACCCAGTTGAGGAGTATTGTCACTTGTTTGACGTTGCGGGCGATGAACTCGGCCTAGCGATAAACAAATGTACTTGCCGTCGCTAGGCGCGCGCTCGAAAGAAATTTCGAGATGTGGTCTGCCACATTCCTCCCCTCCAAGTGGTATCGAAGATGGCACGATACCTTGGTAGAACGTCATGGTGTGGCTGAGCTGAGGCAGTCGTTGCTGAAGATTTTTGTAGTCAATACAATTTTGGAGAGATGGTTAGACTTGTGTTAGTTGGACTGTTGCCTAGTTGCTGATGATGATTGCGACGAATCAAGATGTGATTGCTTTGGAAACAGTGTTCCCGTTCAGCCCGTTGACAATTGCAGTGTGTCACTGATGCATCGGACACAGCTATGGGAGCAGTCTTTCAACAAAAGACTGGCGAACACTGGCAACCGCTAGGATTTTTCTCAAAAAAGTTTTCCAAAGCTCAACTTAATTACAGTACCTACGATAGAGAGTTATCAGCTATTTTTGAAGCCATCAGGTACTTTCGAGAACACATTGAAGGAAGGCAAATAACTATTATGACTGACCACAAACCATTAACATTTGCGTTTACAAAAAAGACTGACAACGGCTCACCGAGACAACGGCGTCAACTCGATTTTATTGCGCAATTCACCACGGATATAGTTCACATTAAGGGTGAAGTTAACTACGTCGCAGACGCATTGTCACGTATCGACGCATTTACAAGTAGCAACGCATCTTCGCATACCGACGCAACACCGCATATCAACACAGTACACACTCCAACCCTTCTCGACTACGAGAACCTCGCCAATTTGCAAGACACCGATGAAGAGCTGTCTCACCTACGCAATGGGAACACCGCTCTTTCATTCCGCAAGACTGAGGTACCTGGCACACAGCTGCAAGTATGGTGTGATGTGTCGACAGGAAAGAATCGTCTTTTCATACCTAAACAGTTGAGGAAGACCGTCATTAATAACCTTCACAGACTCTCACACTCGGGAGTTAGTGCGACAATTCGAGCCGTCAAGGATCGCTACGTCTGGACTCACATGAGCAAGGATGTAAAGGAAATTGTCAGAAATTGCATCAACTGTCAAAAATCGAAGGTGCACAAACACAATAAAAGTGTGTCAAACACGATTAGCACACCGACATCTAGATTTCGACACGTTCATCTGGACCTGGTTGGGCCACTTGCTCCTTCAGAAGACTATACTTATCTTCTCACTATGATCGATCGATTCACTCGATGGCCAGAGGCAATCCCGATCAAGGACATTACAGCCGAGACGGTGGCTGTCAACTTCATCACGCATTGGGTGGCCAGATTCGGAGTTCCTGAAACCATTACCACGGATCAGGGACGTCAATTTGAAAGCCAGCTTTTCAAAGAAATATGTAGACTACTGGGCATCCACAAAATTCGCACCACTAGCTTCCATCCTCAAGCTAACGGGATGGTAGAACGGTGGCATAGAAGTCTGAAGAGCGCGCTGAAGGCGACCAGTCAGACACAATGGACAAAAAGCCTCCCTCTAGTACTGCTAGGTCTTCGGGCAGCGACGAGAGAGGACAGCGAGACTTCACCAGCACAACTAACTCTGGGTTGCAACGTCAATCTACCAGGAGAGTTCTTCGAATCTTATCCTGATGAGGCACCAGACACCATGGCTCGACGTCTTCAAGAAACGATGAGACAATTGAGACCGGTGCCAGCGACCAATCACAGCAACGAGAAATCCTTCATACACAAGGAGATGAACTCTGCCACACATGTTTTTCTTCGGACAGACGCGGTGAGGAAACCGTTACAACCACCTTACGAAGGTCCTTACCGAATTGAAGAAAACGACGGCAAGACTATCGTCATACAAAAGAATGACAAATCACGTCGGGGTCACCAATTAAGCTGATTGGTAACCAGAGGGGTTACCAATCAATAGTAGTTAGTAACCAGAGTGGTTACTATTAAATATATGTGGTAACCAGAGGGGTTACCAGTAAAGAGAGTTTACTATATCCCAAGTGGATATGATTTGAAATAAGAACACAAGGGCAGTGGTTGAGAGAGAAGAAGAAAGAATGGTCAAAAGTAACAATGAGTATATTGATCACAATTAATAGTTGGCTTAAAGGTAAATTTACAATTGATGAAATAACTTACAAAGGAACTTTCTCACGATGAGTAGGTATAACGAGCGAGTTAGCGGGTGTGTTCGAAGTGTCCGAATCTTCGCATGGTGAAGTACCATCGTGCTCGCGAGGTCGAGAGATGACCGGTGGTCGAGAGACGAAGTGTCGGCGAGACGGCGTGGTCGAGAACGGCGGCGTGATGTGACGAATCGAAGTGACGGAAATACGGAAATGAAGTGACGACGTGTAGAGGTGTAGACTCCCTTAAATAGTGCTGCGCTGGGGGTAGCAAGTTCAATGTCCTCGAACTTTCTAGACTTATTTATTTGAAGTGTCATACCCAGTTGAGGAGTATTGTCACTTGTTTGACGTTGCGGGCGATGAACTCGGCCTAGCGATAAACAAATGTACTTGCCGTCGCTAGGCGCGCGCTCGAAAGAAATTTCGAGATGTGGTCTGCCACAAGCTCAAGTGTTTCCTTGCATGTTGCAGTATAATTACCATCTTCTTTTATTAGGAGACCTATACCAGGTTCCTTCCTCCTGGCAAGGATTTTATTAATCCTTGCTGTTTCTTTAGTACCATTTATGGTGCTGCAGAACTTTTTCCAAGATTCCGTTTTGGCTTTCCTTATAGCCTTATGGTATTCTGTTAGAGATTTTCTATACTCTTCCCACAGGCTATAGTGTTTAGCCCTATTGAACAGTTTCCTAGTTTTTGCCCTAAGGGTGGATAGGTTTGAGTTCCACCAGGGAACTTCCCTTTTTTCAGTTTTTGTTTTAATTGGGCAATTCTGTTCATAGGCCATAATTAGGTTTTCCGTAAGTTCATCCGTAATTAAATCTATTCTTCTTAGATTTCTTGTCGACTCTATTGGGCTAATACCACCCTTAAGGTCGTCTTTGAACCCAATCCAATCAGTAGATTTTTTATTTCTATATTGAATTGTTGTTTTTGTCAGGCTTTTAATGTGGAACATTAAATGTCTATGGTCAGAAGCTGATTCTTCTGACGATACGTGCCAGTCCATTACTTCATTACTGATATTTTGTGAGCAGAGGGTGAGATCTAAAACCTCAGACCTTGCTTTGGTAGTGAATGTATGTTCATTACCTTTGTTCACAATGTTTAGATTATGTGTGATGATGAAATCTAAAAGATTTTCCCCTCTTTGATTACAGTCTGTGCTGCCCCATATTGTATGATGAGCGTTTGCATCACACCCAACAATGAGTCTCGCATCATTCTGCTTTGAGAAGTTTATTACTTCTTCAAGGATTGTAAGCGGTAATGCTTCATCACCTGCAAAGTATGCTGAACAGAGTATTAGTTTTCTGTTGTCTGCTTTTTGTGGGATCATTATAGCCACAAGATCCCTTTTGCAAAATTCTGGAATGCCAATATATTTGGTATTATTGTTTATCACTATACATACATGCTCTGGGTCTAGATTCATGGTCACAGGATATAACTGTTCCCATGGAGCCCAGACCACATACTCTGTTATTAATGGTCCATGGTTCCTGTACCAGTAGTGCTGTTAGGTTTTCTTTCTGCAACCTTCTATTGGCAATAGCCGAAGCAGCTCGAGCCTGGTGAAGGTTTATTTGAAGTATACCTATCTTATCATTGATATTTTTTCCAGTGTTAGGGTTTATGTATCCTTCACCACTGTTGTAGTTCCGTTTTTTGGTATTGTCAGTAACCATATTTGCCTTTATTATATTTAATGGGTATTGAGTGTCCATCAACATGGTCCTCTTCTAGGCCCTTTCCATTGGGAGCCCCTGCTCTTCAATGGATATTTATTCACCGCTTTTGGGTTACCGTTTTCGTCATAGGTATACCCTCCGGCGGGATATGAGGTTTTTCTGGGTAGCTTTTTGCCACTTCTAGCACCTCTTACTACTTGAGCCGAGTGTGCCGGCCCCAAAATCCCTCCAACGGTCGTCCCCGGTGCCTCTATATATATATATATATATATATATATATATATATATATATATATATATATATATATATATATATATATATATATATATATATATATATATATATATATATATATATATATATATATATATATATATATATATATATATATATATGTATATATATATGTATATATATATATATATATATATATATATATATATATATATATATATATATATATATATATATAAATATATATATATATATATATATATATATATATATATATATATATATATATATATATATATATATATATATATATATATATATATATATATATATATATATATATATATATATATATATATATATATATATATATATATATATATATATATATATATATATATATATATATATATATATATATATATATATATATATATATATATATATATATATATATATATATATATATATATATATATATATATATGTGTATATATATATATATATATATATATATATATATATATATATATATATATATATATATATATATATATATATATATATATATATATATATATATATATATATATATATATATATATATATATATATATATATATATATATATATATAAACACTTCCTTGCATCCTGCACAAATTATTGACATTTGGCAATTTCTTCCAACTAACCAGTGTTTCAAGCCAAGAGAAGCTAGGATTGGATGAATAATAATTTTTAATAAATCTCTCCTCTACTGAATGCCCGAAAAGACCCCAACTGGCTTACCAACTATTTCACAGCAATTGACCTTAGTAAGCGCCATCTTGAACAAGATTTTCAAGATGGCACTGCCTTAGTCATTATGAATCCTTTATCTTATAATGCAAAGCATGGCAACTTAGGAATCTTTTGCGATGGTTTGTTAAGTGAATTAAGGGGGGGACTGCTGCCAACGTACCTATTTTTCAATTTGATATACCATCGTTATTTCTTATCAAATCGTTTTGAAAAAAATAATTTAGATAGTTTGGATATAAATAAACAAAAATATACCTTAACTTTTTGATAATGTTCTGTATATATTCTTGTAGAAAAATAATGGCATACTCCGATTTTCAACGTTTATCATATATTTTTAATAAAGTATGAGGCGTAGAGTAATATATTTTTTTTAATTAAAGAAGACAAAAATATCTAGAAAAATATGATGTGGCGTTGCATTAATGCTTCAGGTTTAGTAAATAAACCTAAAAAACATTTATTTTCCATTCAGCGCCATTGCGTAATAAAAGTTTTTTTGGTTTATTTACTTAACCTGATGCGTTAATGCAACGTCATATCATATTTTTCCAGGTATTTTGTTCTTCTTTAATTTATAAAAAAAAAATATTGCTCTATACCTTATATTTTTTTAGAAATTTAAGATAAATGTCTAAAAACTGAGTATGCTTATTATTTTCCTACAAGAATATATACAGAACATAATGAAAAAGTTAAGGTATATTTCTTTTTATTAATATCCAAACTAACTAGGTTCTTTTTTTCAAAATGATTCGTTTAGTAATAATGATGGTCTATCAAATTGAAAAAATAGGTACTTTGGCAGCAGTCACCCTCTTAAGTTGAAATCGCTAATATTAGATACATATTAACAAAAATTCAATAGAGGATATGTCAATCTTAGGCTTCAAGAGAATGTTTCTTTTATCTAGATAATCTCAATGTAAGATGACTTTTTAAAGGTTTATCTTTTATTTTAGTGCAGAATTTTAAAAAGAATATACTTTATACTGAATACTTCAAATATTGTAATTCATTAGATCATCGGGTGAAGACACAAAGAAAAGAGGTTTCCTGCAAAAGGGTACCTGCGTTGATCGGCGCTGGTTCTAATTCACTCCGATAAAATTGTTTCTGATTTTTACTCATTGAAGCGCATAGAAATACATTTTTTTGTGCTGATTGGCGCTGGTAGACGCTGTCCATAGGAAAGCAGGGAGCTAACCACAGTTAGCTGTGATCTATCACTCTAAATGCTCGGGATGCAGTACTGGTACTGACACAAATGTTGATGGTGTCTACACAGTAAGCAATTTTTTACATCAACATTTATGTATACAATTAGTTTTCCAGCAATTAGTTTTCCAGTTCAAATGCATTGAACATTGTTAACATCCTGTCTACACGGTAGCTACACAGAAAATGAGCGACACCTAAACTACAGCTCGGTGTTGTGACAATGTATATACATGGACATAATTTCAGTCTTCTACCCCACTCCATAGGAAACACTTCAGAACATGTAGTTCTATTCATCATTGGACAAAACAATAACCTACCAACAAGCATATTCTATACCACTACCACTAAGAGTCTGACCACAAAAGCGGTTGGACTACAATGCATTGTGAAGGTCCCCTGTCGAGTCACGTGTTACTGTCATGATTGGCGGGCCTCCTCGTTTGTGGTTGGACTCTTTGTGGCAGTGGTATGGAATATATACATGGTCACTTCCGACATTCGAGTGTCGGAAGAAAACATTCGAGGAATGGCGCTACGGCCCATATCGATCCTTGGCCTCCTTTAACTTCAGCTCCACCACTCTCTATCCTCAGCCATGGCTTTCAGTCTAACACTTGGAGCAGTTGTCTTGTGTATCCCGACCACAATACTTGTGCAAACTAGCATGACATCAATAATCTTTTTCCAACTTAACTATTCAAAATTAACTCTGCCTCATTATTATGTCAAATTTGTTAAACAATTTTAAATAAAAAGACTAAAAACGCATCAAAAACAATGTTTTATTTTCACATTAATACTGTACAGATAAATTATAAATTTTGTGCCGTCAATAATAAGAATATGATCATATATATATATATTTTTAATTATATTGTATATGATAAAAGAATATATATTAATAAAAAAATGTCATATTCTAAGTAAAGTAATATTGTTTTCATTTTTTTATAAGTAAGGCAGGCTTCACAAGACAAGAAATTATAATATGCAATAACTAATACATAAATAAAATTAAAATACATAGATGTCACCACATAAAGCGTTTTAAATTAATAAAACATACAACCAGAGAAATGTAAGTTGCATCTGCTTTTAAGTGCCTTATGATTTGTGGCATATCTTACTCAAATTGATAAGTTGCTAGCGATTATTTTTTCAGGAAAGTACCATTATTGAAACAGATTTTTTTCCTTATATATTAATGTTATTGTAGGGTGATTAAAAACAAAATCATTAAAAACATTTAACATTATATAATTTAATATCAACATTCATACAATAAATGAAGAAACAATATCAACATACACTCGGAATGATTTACAAATGGACTCAAACATTTGAAAAATATCTCTAGAGATGAGGGGAAAAATTATTAGTACTGAAAACATCTAAATATGTATTTATGTGTATGTTAGAACAATATATTTAATGGTATTGATAGTTGCCAAAATTAAAGACAAAAGATTAATAATATTTTTACAAGTACAATATTTGATAAACAATCAATGTATTTGACATATTCACAGATATTTTTTAAACTGGTTCCATAGATGTTTGTAAAAATGTCACTTTAAAAATTTCAATACTTGTTATTTTTTTAAGCATAAAATAGTTTTCTAGATAAGAGTTATCTAATAAATTTGAAATTAAAACAATAACATCGATAAAATAAAATTAACACAGAGTGAACAGGATTTTATAGACTTTGTACAGGTTAAGTAACTAATATTTATAGCATTATTATGAAAGAAAGTTCAACAGGTTTAAACAAAAAATAATCTGTAACTGCTTTTCATTGCATACATTAAAATATCTAGATAATATACCTATTATTTAATATTTTTAGCAAAATTTCGTCAAAATACATAGTTAATAGAAAATACAATAACTAGGATTACTAAGTGTAAGGGGAAACTAAGAAGTACTATGTCAAATATTAATTTAACACGCACTCAATAACAAGTTGCCACATTATGGAGACTTGTGATATTTATCGTCTCACAGATCCAGACTGAAAATACAATTAAATAACCCTGTCATCACTGGGAATCGAACCCGGGACCTTTGGCTCAGGAATCAGATGTCAAACCAACTGAGCTACGTAGCCAGAAAATTTTCCTATAAGATAAAATAACATAATAAATTAATATATGACTTTTGCTGTGAATACATCGTTAAATAACAATTTACAATATTGTTAAATATTTTTTTATATATATTTTGAAACGCACTGCAATACATTTTAGAAAAAAACAAGTACACAAATATACAATATTATGTACATAGTTTCATCTAAGAGAACATAGTCCAGTATAATATAGTATATAAACAATTTAACAGCTTCTAAGAGATATTCAACTCTAAATATTGTCAACGATTAGCTAATTTTAATCAAACGATAATATTGATATACTTTTTTTTTTATTATTTACACAATTTTATCTTGGGATATTATTTGGTATTTACACATAAAGCTATTTATGTTTTTATCACAATAGAAATGAGAAAAAAACAGTAATTTGAAAAGTAAAATAAAATAATCTAGTACTCTTAAATTATTTATAATACTGTGAATTACTGTAATGTTTTTTATTAATAGTTTTGTAAATAAAATCAGGCTGTCGTAAGACAACACAAATAATAGATTTTTGACAGAGCCTTGAATAATTTCACAACTAGGAAATTTGAGTTGAAACGGCTTTTGTGACCTTAATAGCGGAACGGAGGAGTAAGGCCAAGAATCAGATGCTGATGTTGAGTGAGTTAAACAACTGGCAAATTAAAGACCCGAGACAATATTTCATTGATAAATTTCAATATACAAGAAACCTTTTTTAAAGTAGTAGATTATGTAATTGTATGTCTCGAAAATAACATTCCGAGATGTTGTGAAAAGATTGTGATTTAGTAAATATCCCAAAACAAATTTATTAATGTGATATGGTAATCACGTAGAAAACCATTGAAATCAATTAAAAGATGGAGAAATAGTTTGTCCGTGGCATCGGTGTCTGTCGCGGCACAGATGCTAACACGGCAGCGCAGGATGTGAGTATGATAATGGTGTCGATTGTTGTTGGTATCACATCCCGCGCTTATTTGAGTCGAGACAAAAAGGATTTATCCTACGCGGAAGTTGATGTGCAATTCAGGTTTGATCTCGTAGACCAGCTTCAGTATCTCCTGAACCACCTGGAATTAATTACAAGAAGCATCAGCACAATGATTAAGGATTTAATACTAAATTTAAGAGGAGCTCAAAGTAGAAACATAATATAGTGAGAAAAGCTGTTTAGTAATTAAAGATATTCAAGTTCGAGTGGCGAGTTATGTTTTGTTCTATTTTTTTTGGACGAGTAACACTCCCCACCATGCATCACTGCTTACTTGTTCCTCGACTAAACAAGTGTGAACCGCTCGTTTTAGTTCATTGGTATGCAAAAGTTTCACTAGAGCGAAGAAACTACATTAAGGCCCTGGGTATGGGAGCTGACTCAGCTACCTATGGACCAGAACCTTACTGCTTCTTAACCAATAGTGTCATTAAAACAATATTACACAACATGCTAGAAAAAGCGAAACAAAACTGGCTTAACCTATCAGGACAAAAGCATGCAAAATCAATGATCCCAGGCTTCTCAGCTAAAAGATCAACAGATTCTTGCTCTTAACAGAGAAAATATAAGAATTCTCATGGGGACACTGACTGGAGATTGTAGATTAAATAAACACCTATACACAATGAACTTAGCAGACATGCATCTATGCAGATTCTGCCTAGACAAACATGAAACTCCGCTACACCTGCTCAAGGACAGTGGACCACTGATGCAAACAAGAGCCAGAATACTTAGATCTCACATCGCTGATAAAATACAAATCGGAGAAGCCAGCCCACTGCAGATCTTAAGATTCATTCGAGAGATCGGACTATGGGAAGACCTCTAGAAGCCAATCATTTACAATGAGCTACATATCAAGGTAACGTGAAGAAGCCGCTAGGATTTAAAAAAAAAATACCTTGGGTATACGAATGTACGCAAAAAAGCACACTATATAATTACCTTCTAATGTATGAAACATAAAAAAATATTGTATATCACCTGATATGTGATACACAACATTTTTTCGTGTAAAAAGGTATATTTAAATGTTTTTTTTTAAATAGCAAGAATAGAATAATAAAAAACTCATCCGGTAGATTTTCATATTCTCTTTCAATTGAAGTAAAAATCTACTTCATAGGCCGTGTAGTTTTTTAGTTACCTACAGTAAAAAATTAAAAAAGGGTTTTTCTAAAACTAATTTTACAAAAAAAGTATTAAATTCAAAATTAAAAAAACTCATGCAATAGAATAAATATGTAGGTACATACAAACTGTTCCTTATTTCAAAGATGTATCTTTTTGAGGGCATTTGGGAAATTATTTTCAAAATATACTATACAGCCTACTAAAATTAAAATTAAAATAAAAGCCTCTTAAAATTAGTTTATTATTTAGAAGATGAGTACCTGTGGAATATTATGTCCCCACATTATAAGAACAAACAAATAAAGCAATCTTCATACATGACATTGGAAAATAAGCATGATTGGTTGTTGACTTTTGCTTTGTGTCATGTTCATCTTACAAAATACCACTCACTTGTGTACTGTACTCCAACTACAGTGCAAAAGATTTTTTGGGCAATAGCGAGTATTTTAGTCAGTAAATAATTATAACCACTCGAATAAATACTAACATAGTCCGAACAAGACTTGAGGCTGTGTAAGTAAAGATATTTACAGAGAATTGTGAAAGTCAAGAGAGGAGGAAGAAATGCATCACTTTACTGCCAACCAAACTCCAAGATTGAAACTAAATGATGATAAATTCAAACAGATAATGATAAATTATTCAAACAGATTCAAACAGAATTTTGGGGATATTAAAGGTACTTGGGATTCTATAAACGGTATACTTGGGCGCAAATGTAAGTGACTAAATTATATCAAAATATTTTTTGAAAAATTATGAAATAGAGACGGTTATTATAAATTTCTTAAAGTATTTTACTGATAGTGCCTCACAGATGCTCCATTTTTGTAATCATACGGCGATTAATTTTAACCAAGACCTAGTGCAACTCACAGCATCTATCTTCCTAGAGCTACAGTCTCTGATATTACGGAAATTGTAACAAAACTCAAAAAGACTTCTGCATGTATTGACAACATTCGTATTCGTATAAAGAATAATATTAATATCTTAGCTCCAATTTTGACTCACTTAGTGAATTTAATAATCAAACAAGGTATTATTCCAAATGATCTGAAGTGCAGTGTTGTCAGACCTATCTATAAGAGTGATAACCATGCAGATTTGAAGAATTATCAACCAATCAGTATTCTTCCAGTAATTGATAAGATTATGGAGAAATATTTGTCAAAAAAACTCAATGAATATTTAACAAAACATGGTATCCCTCAACATCCCTCCATCATCCCTCCATCATCCATCCCTCATCCCTCGCAGCATGGTTTTCAAGAGAACAAAAGAAACCTTGTTATGTCAGTTCTCGAGTTTTATTAATTCGGAAATGAACTGTAAAAAGCATTTTCGTTCTATTTGTAGACAATTCCAAAGCATTTGACACAATCAACCATGATAAACTGATACAAATATTGGATAGTATTGGAATACGAGGACGAGGACATGTCTTGACACTTTTTCGAGATTATTTAAATAAAAGAAAAATGTGTGTAAACGCACAAGTGATTGCAAATATGTATTGACAGGCGTCCCACAGGGCTCCATATTGGGACCTACATTGTACATAATTTTTGTCTCATGTATGAAAGTTTTGTTTAAATATTGTAAATATTTTGTGTACGCGGACGATATGCTCTTGTTGTTTCGCATCACAACGAGATGGAGGCTCGCATACTATTGCAATATGATTATGACAGCCTTGTACTGTGGTCACATGATTATGGTTTGTTGATTAATGCTAAGAAAACCAAATTGATGCACATCTGACCTCCAAGTATGGCAACGACGAATCTGTTACCAAGAATTGTCTCACATGATCGCCAATGTATTTATAGAAATGTCGAGCCGCCCATCTCTTGTGATTATCTGTGTATAGATGTTGTAAATAGTTTTGTATATTTAGGTTTAACTATAGATTACAGGTTTAAGTGGGATCTACATGTAAATAAAATTTGTAAACGTTTACGATCCATAGCTGGTAAGATATTTAGGATAAAGTACTTTGTACCCATGACCACACTCAAACTAATATACAAGTCTTTGGCGGAATCTGCAATCAGATATGGTATAAGTAGTTGGGATAATTGCACCAATACCAATTTGAAAAAAGTCATGCTCGCACAAAAATCAATTCTGAGATTACTCGTTAAAAAAAATGTTTGTACCGCGGCGCGTAATAATATCTCACTTTATTTTAAAAAATTTAATGTTTTATCCGCCAAAGGCTTGTTTTGGGAAAGAACAATCCTTGACCAGTTTTTAAAGGACGAATATAAAGACAGACCGCAACACACGCATTACACTAGATTTAAATTTAACGACGGATATGTAGTTCCAAAATATAATAATAAATACGGTAAGAGAACGTTAGAATATAATGTACCTAAATTGCTTAATATGATGCCGGCATCTATTAAGAAATGCAAAGCAAAAACAATGTAAAAAGGCTTGTCAAGGAATGGCTATTGAGGTGTGGATTTATATCACTATAAGTCACTCGGGGAATCTGTAACTATAATTTACACACCAAAATCTTTTAACATATACGTTAAATACTTTTTACTTATTTTCAAAGGAAGTAAGTATGTATGCATGTTTAAAATATACCTTCATCTAAATTGCATTCTGCATAATATATTTAAATTATTTGACTTGCCATGGATTTATAGTCTTTTAAAGAAGAAAATGATAATCAGTGTCAGAGCAGCAATCTAGTGGACTTAGCTTTGAATGCTATCTTAACCATCGTAGCATAAAAATTTTAGTATCTTCATACTTTGCTGCTAATTCTTTGTGGCACATTTTAACTAATATAATTAAATAAAATAAAATATCTTAATTTCTAACCACATTTCATATGTATCGTTGCATAATTTAGGCACACGGGTCACATTATGTACATAGTATCTAAGTTTAGTATAAGTTTGTCCGTATGAAGGAGCAGTTACGTCTCCGAAACTAGTTGGCATAAAATATTCAACGTGGTTAGAAACTAAGGTATTTTATTTTATTATATTACAAACATTTTAGTGTTAATGATTTAGTCATAATCTTAATGATGTATTTATCGAAAAAGATCTTAAAAAATACCCGAGGGCTACGCAGAACACAAATTTAGTGTTTTTGCTTTGTTAGTAGTTGCGCAAAAACATGTCAAATGTTTGCGCAACATCCTCAAATGTTTGACAACATCCCTTTCGGCCGTGACATGTCAAATGTTTGCCGACACCTATATATTATTGAATATGAAAAATATGTATTTTGTAACCTGATCTTTGTGAACAATCACTGCCTTGTTCATCTCCTCTATCTTCACTTTGGTTTCTGTCTCAATCCTTGCAGCAACATCCTCACGAGAACCCATATGCTGGAATCACATCAAATCATTGTTTATAAATAATATTGTACTTAATGACCGGAATGCAAACTTCTAGTTAACTGAATACCTACTCCTAACCACACCGGAGGATTTAGTATTCTTAAGTTAGCAATTGCGTTGCAGAGACATCACTAACTAAATACTACGCCAATCTTAAGGTCAATGGCATAGAATTGCACATTATTATGTGCGAAGAAAAGAGATAGATAGTTTTTTATGAGTTTATACTGACGTTTAAAGAAATGATTTTTTATCATACCAACACAAACACATGTAATCAAGTTAACACTGACAAGCTCAATGTCTCGATTCTTCTAAAATTTCAGCGAATTTTCGGCATCTCTGTGTAAGATTTTATTTGACAAAATTACCAAATACACATTCAATGAAATCATCTTGTATTCTAGTATTTAACTACTCATAAGGTTGCTCGCGATCAACCTTATTTTTTGACAGTTTTAAATTTTAGTTTACGCCGATGCGCATGCGCTAAGTATTTAGTATGTCTCTGCAATGCAATTCTCATACAAAAACTTCCTTAATTTAGGAAGCCAAGTGATATCCTAACTTTAGTGAGCGACAGCAATGAAAACATGGTTAGTATTTAGAATTTAGTATTTAGGTCGGACTCTACGTTTGGGTCTATATGTTACATAACACAACAAATTATATTATATTTAATTTTATATATTTATGTTTGCATTTTACACATTAAATCCTTGTATACCCTGGGTATACGGATGTACACAAAAATTAATGCTAAATTACCATCTAATGTATGAAACACGAAGCAATATTGTATAATATACAATATTGCTTCGTGTTTCATACATTAGATGGTAATTTAGCATTCATTTTTGTGTACATCCGTATACCCAGGGTATACAAGGATTTAATGTAATATTATCACCTCATATGTGACATACAACATTTAAAAGGTAAAATTTAGAGGTTTTTTTTTAAATAGCAAGAATAGTAATTAAAATATTATAATATTAAAAAAACTCAGCCGGTAGATTTTCATATTCTCTTTCGATTGAAGTTAAAATCTACTTCATAGGCCTTGTAGTTTTTTTTAGTTACTTACAAGAAAAAATTAAAAAAAGGGTTTTACTAAAACTAATTTTATAAGAAAAGTATCAAACAAATTCATATTTCAAAAAACTCATGCAATAGAATAAAGATGTTAAATATTGACTGTTCATTATTTCATAGGCTTTATAGTATTTTCAAAATAAGCAATAACATAGCCTCTTAAAGAGAAAATTACATAGGTCGGTGGTCAAACAATAGAAGGCTGGATTCAAATCATGTCTCAACAGATTTACTTATACTGTGGGATATGCCTTGATTGTATGAATGAATGAAAAAATATATATATAATCAAATTGTATAAGGTTATCATATTTTCTAGATTATTCTGAGATTTCAAAATGGCAAAAAATGTAAGACATCGAATTACTTTGAACTAATTTTGAACTACTTCAATAATAAAAAATCAACAAGTATTATTAAAGTTTTATAATCATTAATATGTACATTTCTACATATATAGCGTCTATAGGAGTAACAGGCATTAACGATAAATTAGAAGAACGACAATTGAGATGGTATGGTCACATATTAAGAAGACCCGAGGATCACATTGTGAACAAGGCTATGGCCGTAGACATCCCCCGATCAACGAATAGGGGAAGACCAAAAAATACATGGATTGCACAAATTGATGAAACAAGAATTATCATCGGAGGCGGCCCAGAACCGAAGAGAGTACAGCCTGAGGACGAGGAGAGCTGAACCCAACAGTCTTCATCGACGATAAGTTGGGAAGAGGCCAGGAAGAAGAAAAAAAAGCATCTATGTATTATTAACATAAATGGGAAATTTCTATTTGAGTGAAATACATTGTATAAAAAAAGATTGATTACTTCATGAGCGATGGTATATAATATGTAATATAAAAAAAACATACTTTGGCCTCAAATTCTGTGAACTGCTTCACTCTCTCTTTTCTGTACTTCTCAATTTCATCCTGAGCCTCTTCCTTGGCCTCCTTCAACCTGCGGGCTTTGCCTGAAATAAAGATAATTCAATTAAAACAAGTAAATAGTACAATAATAAAAAAATATATACCTACCAAGCTACTTTTTTATATTTCATAGCACTTATTATAGCGGGCCAATGCACAATCAATGCAACTCAGGTGAAGTTAATTGTATCATCGATTTAATTTTATATAGGTACATTTTTTACACTCATAAATTCACAACTCGATATATAAGTCATGGACTTGTTAGTACGGATTGGATATTAAATTTTTCAAGTAAAATGTTATATTTTTTCCATATGCATTATAAAATATGACAAGAAAAACTTCATTGCATTTGACACCAAATTAAATCAGAAATTGATGTACAATTCAAAAGAGGTACCTTTAAGTGTAAAATGTGGTAATAAGATTGTCAAATTACATAAAAAGTTTTTTTTAATGTTAAGATGATTGAAGATCTCTTAATTGACTGAATTCAAGGTTGTAAAATATATTTAATAAACATATTTTTTGCAGCAAAACTTCAACTAACATTAATTGATCATATAGATTTATGATATAAAAGCCATTAGACCGAAATATTAACATTTATCGTGGTTTTATAAAGAAAATAAGGAGTTACACCCAAAACACTGGAAATTTAACAAACAAGTTATTAGAAATGGTTTTTCTATACATACGCTTTCTTGCTTCGGCAACTTTCTCGGCTGCTCTCTTTTCGGCAGCTAAAAGCTGTTGAATTCCCTGAGTTTGACTAGCCATATCGAAAATTCAGACAAGATACACCCGCAGTGAAGAAAGACAAATCGATAGGATTTTTAGACAAGTGACTGTGTCATATGACTTTTGCACTTATTTAATTTATCACTCGCGGCGCTAGTATCTAATCAGGCGCTCGTACAATGGCTGCGTTGAATAAAAAATATTTTTTCTTTTGAACTAGGTTATATTTTAAGAGGAAAATATTTAACTCTTTGTTATGGATATAATTTTGCTGACCATCTTTTGTATACATATTATAAAAACAATCATCTTTCAGTAGAGAAGCTGCATTTAAGCGTGTACGGAGAAAGGATACAAAACGACAAAACCACCGCATGTCGACCGCCGTGCACTGCAGGGCTCTATTCCCAGTTCCCAGCCAAGAAGAAATTTATTTATAATTTCATTTGGAAGATATCGCCACTTACACAGCGTGTACGGAAATTTTATATGTAATATTAACACAAAATTAATATCACGCACGTGAAATATAGCAAGCCAAGAAATTCAATATACGTAGGCAACACATCCAGGATTTTAACAACATCATTCATAAAGTCATGCTGCTGTTATACATATTATGGTGACTACAGCATGGCTAGGACCATTAATTCCAATAGACCTTCAAGTTCTTCGAATGAATTAGTACAAAGCCATACCCACTATTGGATCAAATGGTATAGTTGAGCTAAGAGCAGGATCATTTAAGGCTTAAAAATATACAATTTGAAAGACAGAAATATGAAAATTAGTAAAATAATGATTATAGAAATATTATTGTTGTAAAAATAAAGCTTTTATAGTAAGTTAAATTAAATTGAGAATAATTTTCGGTTTCACTATTTTTTATTTGTTATTTTAGTTAAGTAGATAATTTTTAAGTAAGAATATTTATTAGTTTTATCTATACTTACCTAATTAAAAGTAAAGACTTTTTTGATTCTACATTAATTTTTTATTCTGCGCGATAGGCCTATTTCGCCTTGTTAGGGCATTAACTAGCTTATTTTAAGCTAGTTAATGCCCTAAAAAGGCGAAATAGGCCTATCGCGCAGAATAAAAAATTAATGTAGAATCAAAAAGCCTTTGCTTTTAATTATAGATAAAACTTATAATGGAATTCTACCAAATAAAAACTTAGTCGATAATTAAGAATATTTATATTTTATCATTTACAACCTCAGACAAATAAGTATATAATAATTATTGTAGACCAGTTTCAAAGGAAAGGGGCACCAAAAACAATTGATCCAGCCCTTCATCAGCGTGGTACCAATTTTTTTGGGAAATCATAAATTGGGCTTATGTTCTGCCTTTAAATATGCATTATTAATAAAAATGTTTGAGAAACTCTGGAATTTTTTTTGAAAAAATAAATTGGAGATTTTGTATTTTTCTATATTTATACCAATTTTCAGGGTTCTAGCTTATATGGCTTTTGAGATATTTGAAAATAGAGTAAAAATTAAAAAGTTGATAACCCCTGATTAAACAAAAATTCAAAATTCTGAGTATAAAAGCTTTGTAGGCCTATAACTATTTATATATTTTGAAATTGTAAATTGAGCGGATAAAAAGTTTTAAGGGACACACACACACACAAAATGTTCTAATTCAAATTCTGAATTCATCCATATATATATAGAACATATATGCTACGAAGCCTCTAAATTGGTGTTTTTGGCATGCAAAAAGTCCACTACATCATACAAAATGTTCCTTCATACACGCATCTTGGCTTTAAACTGCCTCTTCCTTCAAGAGAATTACATTCTCTTGAACGAATCGACAGTTGGAAGAGTTAAAAAAATTGATGAAAAATAATAAAACAAAGAATCAACTAATCATTGCTGTAAATTTCTTTTAGGAATAGTCATACCTATTTCAATAATTATTATTCATATATATAAAATAAATACAAATTTAATTTAAATTGAGCAATGCAGTCAGGTCGCAACTCGCGAATGAATAATGTTATTTTTTCATTCAAATAGAGCCAAGAATAGAAAAACTGGAAAACACCCATAAACCTGAAAAGGTATGTGTAAGAAGCGTGTGTGGTGTCAGTTGCTATATACAGCCTAGAAATAGTAACACTTTCTAAACTAAATGGCGAGAAGATACAAATCACTCAATGAGCTATGGAAAGAACCATGCTGGGTTTGTCACTTAGAGAAAAAATAACAAATTAAACAGTGAAAGAAAGATCAGAAGTAAATCCGTGTGGCGACTCTGAAATGGAAGAGACTCACAGCCAGAAGCTTGGATAGTAACTGGACAAATAGATTGATGATTTGGAGACCTCGAAGAGAGGTGTGGTCAAATGGAAGGGGCCTGTGTTCAAAAGTGGATGGAAATTGCTGTACTAATTTATTCCAAAAGTTATTTCATCTTTATACAAATAAAAATTTTCCTGGACCTTTTCATGATGACATTAGTAAATTAAGGTCTTGGGTGAGGCTGTTGTAATTGATTAAGGCGTAAACTAAAAAATCTTGGGAGGATATTCCTATCCGACCTATTACCTCTGCCTTCCTGTTCAATAGAGGTTTGTAAACCCAGCTACTTATTAGATTGCATAAAAGCATTTTATTTATTCAGTTATTTAGTTTAAACAGAGTAAATAAATAAAAAAATAATAATTCTTTGTGAAGTTAAGTTTAAGAATATGTAGTAATTTAGGATCAGTTTGATAAACTGAATAAATACATATAGGTAGATAATATTAATACATACATATAGGTAGATAATATTAATACATACATACCTATGATATTGTTTGGCACTTATAATTGACCCTAGGTAGGGATAGTTCTGTCTTTTTTCATACCCATGCTACATTTTATTTACCTGGTTAGCAATGTAAAAATGAAATGTTAAAATAATCTTGAACTATATTTCAGGTAAACCAGATAATTCAGTAATTTTCTCTATGTTGACGTACTTTTTTTTTGTTTAAGATGAAGTTTAATAAATTATGTTAAAAGAAAATTGAAAGTAAATTTTTATGAATCCAACATAATTAGGAGGCCAACATGAATAAAATAAAATGAACATAATATTTCATTCTTAACTTTATTTCAATTTATTTATAGTGCAAGAACATAACAAAACAACAGATTAGAAAAATAAAAATATCAAATTTATAATTCTCAATTATAAGTTGATATATAATTGAAATAAATTAATGATTTGGCGTTGGAAATAGAACAACAATCATGTTAATATTATATATATTGGTGAGAATCTTTCCTTCAAGTATATTTAACTAATATACATATATGTAATATTATGTAGTATGATTCATGTCTGATATATATTTTGTAATATATGTATTTGTTAAATCATTGTTACTATTGTTATTTTATGATCCAAATTTAAATGTTGTAGGCACAGATGCTGGAACTGTAAACGCATAACCTCCACTTTGCTCAATACGTTTACTCTCCTGTTGGGCGCTTCTTTGATCGGCCAATGTGAATATATCTTGGAGGGCTTTGTTCTGATCGCATGTCAAGTTAGCAGTGAGCGCTGCGTAAAATGCTGGCTCCATTGCGGACAGCTTTGTGATGACCTCTTTAAATACAATGTATTCATCGACGGGACAGTCAGCTTCGTCCAACGGGGTCGTGTAACTCTCCAAGGGTGTGTCGTCAAGGGCTCCGTAGTCTTCTTCCGCGTCGTAATCGCTGTCTTCCGAATTCTCTTCGTTGTTGACGTCGTTGATGGTCAACCCCTGTTTTGCTCCTTCTTTCTTTACTTTTCTAGAAAGACTCTCCAGATAGTCCTGAGCTTGATCGTCAATATCGTCGTCGTCAGTGGATAGAACTTCTTCTCCATCGTCCGTTTCTTCTTCGTCTTCAGATTCTTCTTCCTCCTCTTCGGCAGCTCTCGCCATATACGCTCTCTTCAAACCGTCAAATAAAATTATACACGCAGGCATTATTTTCTGTATACTTTCACTCATCAGCGGTGGTCGCATCGGACCCAAACTTAACAGTGTACACAGCCCTAGGACGCACATTTTGCGATCGTGGAGACTGAAAAAGCAATCGGTGTCGTGTATCCACTGCTTGATAAAATGAGATGTAATGGATTCTGTTGGAACGATAGTTGAAGGTTTATCTAATATACTCAGTAAAAGTTGAGGATTATAGTAAAGAGCTGCGATAACGACTTGCAGGCACATAGTACGTAGCTCTGAGGTTTTCACTTCTCTGGTGAGTCTACCAAGAACCAGTTCTACAATTGGAGGTATACATCTGTCAATTTGACCTTTGCATTGTAATATAATAACTTCTAGTAATTTAGCTGCGTAACACTCGGGATCTTCTCCGGAATCACCGGTTAAGACGGCTTTACACATGTTGAAAATAGCTAAGACATGATTTTCATTTGATAAGAATGCCTGAGTGTCGATAGTTACATAATTGTGCAATGCGGGCATCATATCTGTGAAATAATCAAAGCCGTCCTTTTGGAAAACAGTGTAAACTAATTCTAATACCTTCCACATGTCGGGGGAAATAGTTTTAGAGGTCAAATCATAAACTAAAGAAAATGCTTCTTCGTAAAATTCTATGACACCCGTTTGGAAAATATGTCCTACAACTTGCAACACATTGGGTTCAAGTCGTTTCATAACCTCTTCATTCTCAGACATGACATTCACTAATGTTTCTATGGTATTGAGGAGGCCCATAGAAGTGATGGCCTTTTCGTCGGATCCCCCGTCGGCTTCCAACACTTGATTGAACGTAGTGGCCAGATTTTGGCAAATTTCTACAGCGATCGGCATAAGTTGTTCGGTGTAAGAGCAAACTAATTTCTGCATAACAGTTGTGATGTCGTCATTTTCAGTTTCTCTAATTAAATTCAATAATTCTAAAGTGATGACATTCACTTGCGGCTCAATAAATTTTTCTGCTTTTTCGTGCGAACTTAACAACATCTGAAGTGCGATAGCTGCTTCCACTTTAACTGGTAAATCAGTATCTGTTAAAAGTGCATTGACTAATAATCTTAAAGCCTCTACTAAAATATCATCTGATTTGACCTTCATTTCAGCGAAGTGATGAATGACCCAACAGGCACGAGCCCTCATGTAACCAAGAGTATTAGTGAATTCGGGGAAAACATACTGGACTAACATGGTGTCTATTTCATCTTTGTAGATTTTCTTTTTCAAGAGAACTTCGGCTAAAGCTCCAATCATATGCAACGCACCATCTTTTTGTCTAGGATTGTTGAAGCCAACTTGTCCAGTGAGAACTTGCATACACAACTGCATCGTTCTCTGCAGCATGTCTTTGCGTTTCTTACAGCTGTGTAAAAGTAGAGCTTGTGCAGCTGTCACTGGAGATACAAAGTCTTCGAAGATGTCAAACCTGACTCTCACATACTCATGAGGGTCATTCTCCCACAAATCTTCGTCTGCGTCGGAATATGACATAATAGGAAAGAGAACATCCTGAATAATGGCAAACATATGTGGTTTCAAGAAATTCCAAGAATGTGCATGACTTACACTCTGAGTTATATAATTGAGTGTCTGTTGTAATACTCGGGGTGAAATGTATATCTTGTTACGATATTGATCTAAAATTTTAAGTAAAACTTCTAAAATACCCCCAGAGAATGTCTTAAGATACCACTCTGCAAATTCTCTGTATTCCTTATTCACATATCCAGGACTGCCGTATCTTTCAAATATCCTATGCAGGGCGTGCAGTGCCCACTTTTTGCACTTCCAAGATGGGTGCTCAACGCGCTCTTCCTCGTCAATTTGCAGAGTGCATTCTGGCACTGGCTTGTCAGCTTCCAGACGCATTACTTCCATCCACTGGGAGAAAGTTTCTTTGGTGAGAAGGTCCAAAGGAAGAGAATATTGAATTAGTGCGTAGAATATCTTTAATATTTGTTTTTGAAGCAATAGCGATTGATCGGAGGGGTCAGGAAAGAGTGCAACAAAGAGACGGTGACACATGGGCAGAAGAAGGTGCATCGCCCCTATCAGGTGTACTCGTTCCTCAGGCTTGGAGTATTCATAGTTTTTAACCAACTGATAGAGCGCTAGGAGAGCACCAGACCATGTAGATGCATCGGGACTGCCCAAGTAGAGGCCGATCTTGTCAACTATCTGTGTCCAACAACCGGGGAAGTCATTCTTGATGATGGTACGCGCGCACATGGCTAACTGTAGCTTTATGATATCGGGAGATTGGACAATAGCGTCGATAATGGTTTCCCTCACAATGGCACGATCCTGTTCATGTATTTTGAACCGCAACGGCTCCTCGCCTTCCTCTTGATCTTGCCAGTTCTGGTTCACCATGTTTTTCAGATAGATGACCCCGGCTTGCCTGACTGGCATTTCCACCTCGGTAGACATCACCACATGCAAAAGGGACGGAGCAAACCCTATTATTTTGTGGATCTGCGCTAGTTGGTCCTCAGCCTGTTGCCGTTGATCAGGATTGATCGACGCGCGCAGCACCTCTGTCAGTTTTCTCGTGTCCATGGTTGACGGCGATGATATAAAAATAAAACTAATTAACTGTGTAATAGTTTAAATGATAGTGTCCAGATTGTAAATTGAGCCCGCGAGGGCCCCAAATGGGACTTTTCACACTACACCGATCACGTGGCTGAAATTGCCTAAAGTCATCTTCACGCGCCGAACGCGCGTAACAGATATGCGACGGACAGTCGATGAATCGGCAAAAACTTTAAAAACGTTTATTTTATGCAATAATTCAAGATTTACACGAAACAAGGAAACAAAATGACTTTTTTTAACACCCAATTAACCTGCAAAGCCCGCAGGACCGCTTCGATCAGGTTAAACAATATAAGCAATAAAATAAAAATGATCTGTCAGCCTTCATGGCGTATTGACTGACGCTTTCGTAAGTTGGTAGCGCGTAATTGCTATCTTGAATCGTTCGTATTTCGAGTGTCAAACTGTGACGGCTTTTTGATTCTTCTGTTTCTTTTGAGTCGCGCAGCTGTTCATAGCGAATTTAGTGATTTCGTGCAAAATTTCGAAGACGAAAATCATTTCTGTCAGATACGTTGCGGAGTATGGCCGCAGACAGGAAACGTTCACAGTTTTTCTTTCACAAAGAGTACGCGATAAATGAGTTAGCCAAAGGACTTATACAAAGAACTAATTTTAAATACTTTGGAGGTGCGAGGTGAATGAGTTATTGTTATTCTAGTGTTGTTTTGTAGAGAAGTCATCAAAATGTTGTATTTAGTGACCCAGCCGAATGCTAGGGTTTTGGAAATTAAAGTCGACCCGAAAGCGATAGGCCAAGAATGCCTCGAAAAGGTAAGAAAAACTATTTATTTTTTTAAAATTCGATTATGATTCTTCGACGTCTTGTTATAGCATCGTCTTCCTTTGTTATGATCCATATTTAAATACACACACGTTCATGATGTTCAAGAATAACGGTTTGCATTAATTTATAGTACACTATTTATGTATATCCTTTTGGCTGTCAGTGCTTTCCCAAAATACATCATACTTATCTATTTTACATTCTTTAACGACTTAATATTTGATCCAAATAAAATATAATTTGAGACATTTTTCTTCGAACATACGGAATCATTTTTATTTTTTAAATGTATGTATTACTATTTTTTTTATACTTAAATCTTTTCTTAAATTATGTAGTCATTTAACTTTCTCTTGCATTGATTTCAATGCACAAAATCTATAGATTGCGAGAAATACGATGTAATTATATAAAAAACATCACATCGTATTCTGTTATTTATACGTACTTTTTATGTTATTTAGTTGGGATATTTTAACACTTTGAACTCGACTGTTTAAATACCATACAATTTTTTTACTATTTTAGATAAATTTTAAAAATATTCCTAAATTTATTTTAAAGTTGACGTAAAAATACGTTTTGAACTAGGAAAATTACTTTAGAAATTAAATGTGAATGTCCATTTAAATCCCCGCATATTTTTTATGTAAATATTATATTTTCATTATTTTTGATATCGTAAAATAAACAGTAGAAAAAAATGATATGTATCCTTATAGATTCTCTAAATTGACTGACTTGTATTACAAGTAAATAAATTCGGCCGTGTCAGAATAATTCGAACACTGGTTAACTAGATGCTAGTCCAATGCACTGACCACTTTGCTACTATATTATATTCGTATATAATATTATTCGGTTATTATATTAATTTACAAAACGTAAACTTGAAATGAACTTTGGACTGACATTACCAACCTGTTGCCTACCTACAAATGTATTTTACAAAGAGTAAGTAAGTGAAATAGATAAAATAACATAGGTATCTTCACGCCCTTTACCTATTCGGGGTAGGTAGAGAGAGAACTGAATGTCACATTATTTTCTCATCTTTCAGAATTACACTTTCGCAGTCGCCCCCTTACCTTTCATTCCACTCCCTGTAATGCAATACATACTATCAGCTTCGTATGATGTCGTCATTTTCTCTTTTTTACATGTCCAAACTATCGTAATGCGCTTTTATTAAATGGTGTCATCAAAAATATTCGGTGGTCGTATATGTAATTTTTTGAATAGGTACCTACTTATATATTTTTTAAGGTACCTAATTAAGTAGGTGCGTAATAAAAATATTTATAAGTTGTGTATCATCCCATGTCGTCCTATTTACCTATTTGAGGTAGGTAGAGGGAACAGAGCGTCATCATCTCTCTTGATATAAATTCTCGCTCATTCATTCGCGTCCATGAATCGTATCAATATTTATTTATGAAAGCTACATACATATACCATCACGCCATGTCCCTCGCATAGAGAACCGAACGCCACATTTTTCTGTCCTGGCACGCATCCCTCGCGTCGTCCACATTCGTGCATCGTTTCATTCCTGTTATTCTATTGTTCACACTTCTAACATTTACGTTTTTTCAGAATACACTTCTAACTTTTACGTTTTTTCAGAATACACTTCTAACTTTTACGTTTTTTTCAGAATTTCATGGCATCCCTTTCTTGGACGTCCCCGACCTCTCATTCCATTCCTGCCTGCACTGTATATTTTATCCGTCAGGCGTTCCTCATTCATTCACCCCATGTGGCCAAACCATCTTAATGTCTTGACTTTCATTCTATTAATGACATCTTTCTTCATCTTATACTCTCTCCTTATGTCCTCATTTCTTACCCTGTCATACATCGTTCTATTACATATTCTTCTTAACGATCTCGTTTCAACTGCATCTATTCTGCTTTCGTGCGAATTCTGCCATGTCCAGGTTTCACTTCCATACGTCACTACGATAGCGTTAAGAATGGCAACTTTGGGTTCCTTTGATATGTTGCGATCATTCATAACTGGTCTAAGTGCTCCATTTATGGTAGGTTACAGGCACAACTACAAAATACATTAAATAAGATTACCCACATACATCCCATAAGTTTTATTTGAATTAAAGAAAAACTATTATCTTATTATTTATTATGTGCTCATTGTTATACAAAATAGATATCAAACATATAAATAACTCGCAGTACCTAATCGATTTGAACTCAAAACAATTATATTTAAGGGCTTTATCATTATTTAATTGATAATTAAAATTTATCGTATTGACTAAGTAATAAACAATGCAATTTTTAAATATGTATGATTATTCTTATCTAGTTTATTCTTTTTAAAATAACACTAAAAATATAGGTACACACATTTTTAAAGACATGTATATTGTGAAAAACACAGATTTTAATCATATCTAATGATATCAAATATGACACCATGAGACGGGTTTGTTGCCTTTCCACATAAGTGTTATTACTTACTAGTAAGATTTTACAAGAATTTGACATTTTTAATGAATCATTAGAAACCTACCTAAGAGGAGCCGCAATGCAGCGAGTTTGTATATCTAATAAACGATTATACAAAGGATGTCAGTATCCTTTATCGGTATTTCAGACTAGATGAAGAATTTTGTTTTCTGTACAACAATGGAATTATGTATCACATAGCAACACTTGTTTTTTTTATGTCTACATATTTCATCACACTTGTTTTCTTTATAATGGTCGATCATATAAGTTTGACTGTCTAAAAATATAAATGTACAAGATAGGTAGGTTTAGGTATACATTTGACTGTCTCATATTATATTAAGCCAAACATATAGGTATGTAATTGTACTTCGGACCCATCACACACTCTTTGGATTAGCAACACCCGTATCGCGTTGTTAGATCGAAATAATTGATATTTTTGACGCAGTCCAACCCAAATTCTGATGTAATCGATTCTATCATATAAAAATATATTGTGACGAACATAGTATTGGACTTGGACATGGCAGAAGATGCGCGAAAGTAAAATAAATGCAGTTAAAAAGAGATCATGTTGTGTTTTAAAAAATATAAAGAGAAACATGTTGTGTTTTAAAAAATATAACTAGTGGAAACAAACAAAGTTTATTAATTTATTTTAAAATATATTAAAAAGAGATCGATTTGGATTTTTTAATTCAGCTAATAGAATAGTTAAATTTAATGTTTTTCCTTTTTTTTTGGTTTGAATATGTCTGATATATTTTCTCATTTGTATATTCCTCTTTTTCATTTATTTTCAAACTTTTTAATGTTTATTTGATTTTTTTTTTGTTCATGTATGATTTGATTTTAATTACTTTTATATTGACTTTGCTTTGTATTGATATTTTTTATTTTTTTATAAGTGCTTCCCTCATCAAGCACAAGATTGTAATCTTTTTGATGAGGTACTGCAGGGAAAAATATGTAAAAATGTTATTACTAGTGAATTTATAGGTATATTGATTTGTATTATAAAATTATGTTAAATAAATAAATAAAATTTATTTAAACAGCTTTATTCATTTGTGTTCCAAAACGAGTTCGTGAAAACACACAGAAAACATTGAAAGACACTTCTTAGTCCACTACGGACTCTGGCCTCCTCCAGAAATCATCTCCATCCCTCTATCGTTCGCCAGTCCTCTCCAATTTATTTGTTGCATTTGTCTTACATCGCACAGCACGTCGTCCAGCCATCTCAATCTAGGTCTGCCTCTATATCTTCTCCCTTCGAGACAGGTGTCTTATACCTTTTTAGGAATACGGTCATCACCCATCCGGCAAACGTCGGCGTTGAATTTTTAATAAATTGAACTACATTTGTTTCATTGAGCATTGCCTCTAGCTCATGATTATACCGTATTCTCCAGGCCCCTCCATCGTTAGTCGGGTCAAAGGTTTTCCCTAATATCTTCTAGGATAACAAATTCAGAGGCTAAAATTATTCGAAACTATTGTGATATTTATTTTCAAATTTCATTATTTAATTTCATAATTATTATCGTGAAATACTTGTAAGCTAAAATAGAAAATGTACGAGTATGCCAAGAAAGGAATCTATCGCTATGTTTCTGTTTACCCAAAACATGCAAACGGCGAGAAAGGGTGGTTGGTAAAAATAAATACATACCATCACGCCAAGTCCCTAATGGGGTAAGCAGGGAGAACCGAGCGCCATACTCTATTTTTGCACACATTTCTGGCTTCCTTTACATCCATGTATCGTCTCATACATGCTCGTCGATTGTTCAAGCATCTTATTTATTTAGAGGACAACATACAGCGTATAATAAATTATATAAAATAAAGATGATTTGAGTAATATTAAAGCAATTACAGGTTGTAAGTATATTAAGATAAATTATATTATGTTTTCTTCTTTGAAAATATCATTCACATGGTTATACCATCCCTCTCTAGGGCGGCCCTTGCTATTCACTCCATCTCTAACACCCATGTATTTTTTGGTCAGTCTTTCATCTTTCATTCTTTCAAATGCCCAAACCACCTCAAGGCATTCACTTTCATTTTACTAGTAATATCCTTCTTTATCTTGCATTCTCTTCTTCTTACCTCATTTTTTATTCTATCATATCTTTTATTACATACTGTTCTTGATTGATTTCATTTCTACAGCATTTTTTTCACTTTTTTTAATTTAATAGGTGGTTACATGTACGACATGAAAAAAAACAAATTTTTATTCCAATTTACATTAACAAAAACTAAAAACTTGATTTTCAGAGAAAGGAAAAGAAATGGAATGAAATTAAATATGTCAGAAGTATGCATGTTGCATCAATCTATGCAAAAATAAAAATGTATTCATCAACCTTCTTAGACAGTACACGTAAAAAACTCTTGTGAAATTCACTAGCAAAAGAAGATCCAAGATTTCAAATTTCCATTTTAGATTCGTACCGTAAATAGGTAGGTACATGCTGGGAACAAAGTTCATTTCATTCCATTCGATGTGAATTAGCAGCCAGTTGGTCCGGACAATAATAAATAATACCTACATAGCTATAGTAATGATATCCAGTAATTTGGCCCAACCGTTAAAGTTAGACTTAATAGCCTCACACGCTAATAGACCCGTGGACTTTGCCCGCCATCAGAACGTTTTCCGCCTCGCTCGTCCGTCCGTCCGGTCGTGGGTCGATCGGATTTGAAGTCTGATACATGTCATGTACTGCCGATGCAGTCACAGTTTGCACTTTGTACGCCGCGTGCTCTCCAGCAGATGATTGAGATGATTCAATATTATAATTATCTTCATACGCACACACACTTAACTGTCTGCTGGACTACTCGTTGTATAAAAACGCGACATTCAACTTGATCGGTGACCAACGATTTTTTGTTATTGACAACATTCTTCTCTTGCGATTATAGACCCATTTCATCGTGCATAAATTTAAATCGCACACCTATCTGTCACTTGCGACTCGCGTGAGCGAATTATAACTACAAACACACCTAACCAGATTCTTACCAAACTTTTTGTTAAATAAGTGGTGTGAATAACTTGGGAGATGATAAAACTCGCAACCATTATAAATATGGTTCAACCAATCACGGCTCAGTGTGTTTTGTGCACGTGCGTATTAGTGACAGAAAATTCTGGGAGGCAAGTCTGGTCCAATCGGCGAAATCAAAATCCTCGCGATTACCCATATCATGGATATAATTTTTATATGGAGTTCTATAATATCTTTAGATGTCATAGAACTCCATATGATAATTATATCCATGATATGGGTAATCACGAGGTTTTTGATTTCGCCGGTTGGACCAGACTTGCCCCCCTGGTCACTCTCCGTTAAGTATTTGTTATATGGAGGGATGTGATTTATGTTTCTGTGATATTCAAACACCAAATTTTGTGAAACAACAAATTGAATAGATTATATCACCCTATTGTCATACCAAGTTAAATTTATATTAATTATCATTTAAGTAAGTTATGAGATCGAAAATTCCGTATCCTTCAAAGCGGACACGATAAGCGAAATGCGAGCAAACGTCTTTGTGTTAGTAGCCTGGTTAATGGTTATATAATTCAATATTTGATCTGACTGTAGCCGGAAGATATTATTTGCAGGGCAGAACATAATTTGCTATATGGTAAGACCGTATATTGACTCTGGAGTACATGAAATGAAGATTAACTGAATGAAAATAAAGTCGTCTGGTATTACTCTGTGGTAACTAATCGCGCGCAGAGACTAATTAAATTTGGAAAGAAATACGTCAATACTTAAATGATTCTGCTGTAAAGCAACAGATTGAAATGCAAATGACACGATTTATTAAAAAATATTGTTATTAAATGGAGTTAAATTTATTTCTCCAGTTGATGATTATGTAGAACTAAAAGTAGATTGAACCTTGTTAAAAATATAACATTCCTATCAATTCAGTAAAGTATTCAAAAGACTTTCACGAAATTCATTGTATTTATTTGCAAAGGTTTTCGAGACGGTTATAGGAAATAGGAATTGTACTTGTTTACAAAAGCAATGGTTTAGTTGTCGAAATATTGCTTCTTTTGATAAGTAATTTTGACATTTTATAACTATATTTACTTATTTGTCGTTTGGGTCTGTTTTGCTATTATATTTAGTATGAAACCACCAAGTTAATATCATTTGGATTGTGTTATTGTTTTGTTGCAAGTCTGTGCAAGATAGATTACCTTGTGAATAATGAAGAAACTTTTCTGTATGTTTTGCTTCGAGGTCCTATCATGCCTTCACCAATGTCAACAACAAACTAACTAAATGTCCGTTGCTCATTACCGAGGAGGCTTCTGAAGTTGATTATTTTAAAATCGTTTGTATTCGCGATAATGAAGGCTAGTGGAACCATTTCAAATATTTTGATAGTACCTAATGATTAATATTTTTTTTATCTGTTGAGTCAATGTATGATTCGCTCATATCCAGGATATACTGTTTATACTATCTTGTATCGTATAATCTGATGAACTCTAACAAACATTGTGATTCAATTGTAAAATATTTATTCAAGATATTTATTTAATTTATGTTTCCATTTGCACGAAGGAGGGTTTGTTGTTATAAGGCCCTGCAATCAATCCTCAAGAAGTGATAAAATAGTATTATGGCACATAAGAGGTCGTCGTAGATCTATACAGTTATATGGACCAGGTGATTAGTGATGTGCGCTATAGCAGCTACCATGAGATGAAGAGACTGGCGGACAACAGATATATAGGATTGTTACTATGACTTCTTAATAAATAGTAAACAGAGTGATCATAGCAGTGGGAAAAGAAAGGAGGGAATTAAGGAAGCAGAAGGAGTATCGTTCAAGAATTATTTGATAATATCTACATATTTCGTCGGCCTTTGTGGCTCAGTTGGTTGGGTATCTGACTACTGATCCAAAGGTCCCGGGTTCGATTCCCGGTGGAGACACAGTTTTTAATTGTGTTTTCAGTATGGATCTGTGAGACGATTAATATCGTAAGTCTCCAGAATGTGGCAACTTGTTATTGGGTGCGTGTTAAATCAATATTTGACATAGTACCTGTTAGTTACCCGAAAAATAATATATAAAAATAATATATAAATAAATAAATATTTTTTTTTATATTTGCATAGATTGAAACGACGTTACATTATACTTAGGCTAATTCATAAGCTTGCTGTTTTTTTTTTTTAAAAGAAGAACTTTAAACTTCAGTAGAGTAAACGAGGATGGCAGTGAGTGCAGAAAGTTGAGATTTTGTACCTATTTAGTGTGGAACGGGAACAATCACCTTGTTAATAATTGCATATAATTGTCAATAAAAATTGTAAACTGCTAGCCCTAGAACAGGATTTCCTACAGCAGTTGTACTTATTGTTGTTATTTTTTTTTTTTTTTTTTAACATGTCTACGTAGGGGACGCCAGCTATTAGGAATTTGGGTCCATTTTACTCTTCCGAAGAAGCGCACTACGTAGCGTTGGGAGGGGTTTGCAATCTAGAAAAGAGTTTATTAATTCGGATTTTAAAAAGACCCGGGTTGTACGAAGATGGAAACACAGAATTCGGAAGATCGTTCCACAGTCGGGCTGCTGTGTTAATAAAGGAGTTCGAGAAGCGACTTGTTCGTATATGTTGAAGGTCCACTGTGAATGGATGCTGCGATTGAGTGAAGCGAGTGACTCTGTTGCGAGTGGGTGGAGGAGGGACCAAAGATGCAAGTTCTTCTGAGCAATTCCCGTGGTAGTATCTATAGAATAAACTTAAAATACCGACTCTGCGTCTGTGTTCTAGTGATTGCAATCCATCGGTCAGTGATGGATCATCAATCAGACGTATAGCACGCCTTTGGACAGCGTCGAGGGTATTCAGTAGGTATTGGGGGGCGCCACTCCAGAGGTGACTGCCATATTCAATAATTGGGCGTATTTGCGCTTTGTAGAGTATACAGATCTGGGTCTTAGTAAAATATCTGCGCGCTCTATATAGTACGCTCAATTTTTTGGAGGCGAGTTTCACCTTAGCTTCGATTGTTGTTATTATAAACATGGTGTGATAAAAGGCAAATAAATAAATAAATATCTATGAAATAAAAGATCTCATAAAATACCCCACTCCTTCAATCTCTTGACCTAAACTCTACCCACACAATTAGGGAAACGAGGTAATAAATAGTAGGTACTACAATTTTACGTTCACTTTGTCTCGATTTTTTGTTTTACAATTTTTTCGTGTATTTAATTGTGATTTGTGCCTTCTTTAAATGTTAGTCATGCCAAATTTTTTTGGAGAGGATGTTGAAATAATATACACGTCTCTTTTGTTGTCTCTTTCTTGTGTGCCTCCTAAAGTTTTCACCTGGTACACTCTTGACGCTTTGCATCTTTGTCTCGCCCATCGAGTCAAACGCGTTTTCCCACGCTCCGTCCCTTTCGCGCGCTCGTATTGGTGTTTTTATGTTGCGGGGTCCAAAGTCCAGCACGTGCTTCACTGATAGCTATCCGATCTCTCGCTTGCACCTCCTGTAATTTAGCGGTTGCATCTCGCTCTGCCATGTGATCAGTGCGTGATACTGACTGACTATTTTACCTGTCACTATTCCTTTTTGATAGTAACATATTGTATGTAGACACTTCTATACTACATAATGTATGTGTGTTGTACATCCAAACACATAAGATACATAGAAATATATTTATACTTTATGCTATTTGATGGGTTTCATAAAAAAGAAAAATACTCGTGTTTTAATCAATATTTTATCAACTCCTTATCACTTGTGAACACGTTTTTACGTCAAAATAGATTTGTGTCTAAAAATACGCACTCTCCTTTGCCCAACAACCGTAATTTATATTACGATTTTCAGAGTAGAATTTGTAGCATATTTTAAGCAATTTAGTCAGTTAATTAGTTTATAATACAAGTAAGTATTCGAGAAAGCTTTTTAATGTTTTATTTTTTTTCAATTTGAAGCTAAAAATGTACAAAGTATAACTTATATGTATAAAATATAATAATTATATATAAAATATCATCTCCATAGATAAATTATTAGGTAACAATAACTTCTGTATAAACTGTTTATAAAGTTAAGTGTATAAATAATATATTCTAGTGCAACTTTTGAAAAATCATTTAAAAAATTAAATAAACTTTTACATTGCCTACAAAATACATTAATCGTTTATATAATTTATTTTTTAATACAATCTTCTTATTGTACCGCTCCTAGCAGAGGTTGACGACCATCACACTCAATTCAAACACACGATAATATTGTTTTATGTTTTTAATGTAAAATCTTATGTAAAATATATCAAATTATTCTGATACACCAAAGAAATCACATTTTTACGGATAATCTCGGAAATATTTTATTTGATCGTGTTTATTATTTATATTATTTTATACTATATTACTTCTCGGGCAACTAACAGCTGTACTATGTCAAATATTAATTTAACACGCACCCAATAACAAGTTGCCACATTCTGGAAACTTACGATACTAATCGTCTCACAGATCCAGACTGAAAACACAATTAAAAGCTGTGTATCCACGGGAATTCGAACCCGGGACCTTTGGATCAGCAGTCAACAAGTAAGTAAGCAATATAAAGTATATTTGAAAAGACAAGAATTGAGCAATTTCGTGTAGTTGTTATGACAATACATATTATAACTTTATTGCCTGTATAGATTCCTGCAAATAACGAGAATTATACTAATATTATCAACAGTACCAACCAGAGGAAAAAAAACACAAATTCGCTCTGCGCACCCCTCGTGACATACTCAAGTTATTTGCCGTATTCTATTTTCAAATACAATGCAAATACTTTATAGTATAGTTGGTCGGTAGATTTCTATTTCAAAGCCAAAAAGTCGATAGGTAGCCCAGTGTAATATTGTTCTATATTTGAATTTAAACGATATTCTATTTTGTTTGAACAAGAAACAATTAGTTCAAAATTTTAATTCGAGAACAAGTTTACAATTTAATCATTTCATCACCACAATAATATTCTAAAATATAAATTACAATCGCCGAGAAAGTGTTGATATTTTAACCTAGGACAACTACCTATAAAGTTCCATGATCAAATTGAATACCTCCATCACACATTATAACGATATTTCATTGTTGTACGAGACGATAGAAAATTGAACTGTTTAGTATCTGTCCGTTTCTTTCGCCGCTGCGGGACCGCGTGGAAACAGAGAGGGACGCGGCTACGAAAAGCTCCGGTTTTCGCAACGAGCGCGCGCCCATTGTTGCATTCGGTCCAAAGTCCAATTTTAGTTCGACATTCACGGTACCGAAAGGTAACAAACGACGCATGCGAATATGTTTCTATTGCCCCAGTACTTTATACACAACTTGTCTTGTACTGTTCTCCCATACAAACTCTCTAGGTGCAAAGTCCAACTCGTAACATTCTCATGCTGAATGTTCTCGGAGCAATGATGTAAGCGATTTTAGTGTTTGATTTAATTATCATTAAGGTTCATTATCGAATGTAATCGTTGACTTGTCATAATGTACGTGAGTAATTTATAGTATGTGTGTTTTGATATTTTTATTTCTGTATGGAACCGTATAACACTTACTTAATATTTTCTAATAAATATGAACCTAAAGATAAATACAGGTAGTTTTCATAAATTCTAAATACGAAAAAATCGAAGATATATCATGTTATAAAGTAGGTACTAGTGAATAAACACCATGCGTTGCAATGTCACGCAAAAAAATAAAATGTTTGCTTGCATGGACCTGTAGGAGCACAAATGATTTGAATTACATTAGAAGAAATGATAATATTGATATATTTATTTCACTTTTTGAAATTAAGATAAAATTGCAGCCATTAAAAAAATATGGATTGGAAATAATTGGAAAAAATAGTAGGTACCTACCCAAGAAGTGAGCGCATAATATTCCAATGAATCGGATGTCCGTTTCATGGGTCATTTCGGTGCCCAGTTCATGGAACTCCTCTTCATGGAACTCCTCTTCATCTACCCTGACCATTTCTTACCATCACATATGTGGGGTCGGCTCTCCTCGTCCTCATTCGTCAAGTCTTTCTCTCATATGCGTCTTCTTCGCGTAAGTCTGCCTCCCACGGAACTCTGAAATATTAAAAAAAGTGTAAGAATATATTTTTTTATTCAACATGTTATTTAAACAAAAAAATATTAAATAAAAAAATATGTGTTTTAGAGTTGAAACACTGGGTTTGTAATACGAAAAATTGAAACATGTCTAACATAAAGATCAAATGCAGGTGCATGACTAACTGATAAACTTTTTTTGTGATAAACCCTCTTTTATAATATTTGTACTTGCAAGCCTCAAAAACATCGAACTTTTTATGTTTTTTAACTTGTTTCAATTGCATATTAGGGTTTTTCTGAATCGTTTATTTTAATATTATGTAAGTGGTTACATTTCTAAATAGATATATAGTTGAGTAATATTTAATTATATTTATACTGTGAGAAAGAGATAGCTAACTACCAATAATTTGCCCGCGTTTTTAAAGGGGTATAATACGTTTGCGAAAAGACACGACGTTCTCAGGTTCTCACACAATATTATGTGACATAATATGTTATATTTATAATATGTAGTCGCGGTACAAAGTCCAAAAGTTTGAATATAGAACATGTGAATGTGAAATAACCCGAACTCACGATCAGATAGAACTCATCAGTATGTAGGTGCAAAATGGCGCCAAGGCCTTCCGTCGGAGGTGAATGTCACAAGTTAATTGCAAATTAAATTGCCATTATAGGTAGGGCAACACTAGTTTTATTGTATGGTACCTATATAAAATAGGTACTCAATACCGAGTGCGAGTATAGGTTGTCGTATGGCAAGATGGCAACCCAACCCCGACTTTTTAGCGCTTTAATAAAAGTCAAGTCCGCTATCATTCGGCGGGTGATTGAGTCACCGCGAAAACAACGCCAAATAAAATGTTATCACTTAAAATCAAAACATTAACAAAGATAATATAAACTTAGCAAAAAATAATTTGTATCCGCAACACGAGACTCGATTATTTTTAGCTGTGTGTGTATTTTCATGTGAATTCTTGTGAGTTTAACGTACTCGTGTTGTATACGATTTGTTGTTATTTTTGCACATACATCCTGAAGGATCAGATTGCTTCGTTCGTTGAACTCAGCCGACGAAGGCGTCCCCACGCCTTTTATACACCACGCATAGTGGACACATTATAATTTTACGAAACAATAAACTTGCTCATTGTACTATATTCTTAAACGTTTTTGGGCAAAGCAGCTCATCATAATAGACTCTTCATTGAAACATCAGACCGTAATAAAATAAAAATATAAATATGGATTTAGGTTCGTAAAAGATGAAGCTGCAATTCAAGGAAATGCGTACTCAAGAGAACGCCCTTAATTAAATGTCCGTACAGTGTGAATTTGTTTTCCTATGGACACTTCTTGATTTGAACATGACGTATAGCAGATGCGGACATTATTGACAAGATGCATAACAACATCATAATCTTATCTCTTCTTAATGAAATATATGATTTTTTTTTAAATACTAAAATAGATAGTATATCTATAACAAAATGTATCCCAAGTTAAAAAAATATTGTTTATCAATTTCAAATTATATGTTAAATTCCTTGGTGATTTGTTGATTAGCAGCATACTCACCTAAATTGCATTTAAGATAATTTTATGTTCAATACCTATTGAAGATACATCTATTTAAAACAGTTACGCATATTCTACATTTATTATAAAAAATGTTGATTTTCAATACTTTTGGGATGCCCCATTTCTTAGTTGCCGCCTTGACACAGTTGGTATGACGCTTGGCTTTCATGCTGGCTTGTCCTGGGTTCGAAAAATTTATTTAAATTAATCTCGCATGCAAATATTGTTTCTCTGCAGGGCTGAAACACTGGTTAGTTTGAAGAAATTGCCATATAGCAATAAACTAGTCACTTGCCCAGGGCACAGGGAAGTGTTTATAATATGTTATGATAATGTATTATATTATTAACAATTCTTCAAGTTTAAAATTAAGACAAATCGTTTAAAAGGTCGTTCAACCCGAGACGTTTGAAATATCGTATTTCGGCTTCGTTTTTCTTAACTGCAATCTTCTTTACTCCAAATACTTACAATATATTATTATGATACAAGATATGATACCAGACATTGTCTGGTAAGTGTTTTGACACCTTGTTGGGCGCCAGATAAATTATTGCACCTGAAGCATTGTTTGATTTTTTTCCTACTACATTGATACGGACCTGACCATCGTATTGGTTGGACAACTCGACTCTTTAGTGGTTTCAGGTGACGGTATAGGCTCCAAGGTACTTTTTGGATGCTCATTACGCCGTACTCTTAAAAGTTAATATTTTTTTTTAATAAAACCTGTTTTCTCAGATTTTTTATCCATAACTCAAAACTTAGAAACATGAATGTTTTTTTAAATGATAAGTATTTTATAAATCTAAACATTGGCTCGATACGTTTTCACAAAATGTTCTCACTTTTTTGTAAAATCAAATAAACCATAGTATTTTATGTAACGTTCGATGCAAATACACTAACTCGGGCGCACACGATTGTAATCTTTAAGGACATTCATTCTCATACTTTTTTTTTTAAAATCAAGACATATATTTAAAAATTTAAAGAATTAACATCATAATTCACAATATTTTGCTAAATTAAAGTTTTACATCTAAAAAAATAAACGGATAACGAGGGAATCCCGCAAATTTCAGGGTTCTCTCATTTTTATCGAGATCTGAAAATGTCAAGCTGTAGACAATACTATAATATATCCCTGTTTTTAGTTTCAAGACGATAATGTCAGTATTGGCTGAGTGAATGAGGAAACGCCAATGCAACTTGTCACATTGATGCAATAAAGCGGTATTATTTTTGGACTGTATACTTATTTTTAATTTGATGTCTGTCTAATCGGCAATAGTGAGTTACTAAGATTTTTCAGAGAATATTTTAGTCCAAAGCTTTTATATATTATTGTTATATTAAAGTTCAATGAACTCTGTCGCTTAAAGATAAATAATTTTTCTACCTTAATTTTGTGTTGACTTTGTTAAATGACTCAGTTGGAATGTAGTCGATTACGTATGTTTCTCTATCATTGAAGTGTATTTCAAGTGTATTGTAAATTGTATCTATTATTCAATTTCTTCTCAAATCTATTTGCTTGTTCCACAATAATTACGACTTGATATTTCACATTCGGAAATTCCACAATGAAAGTTTTCTTACCTAAGTCATTGTCGATTAGAGTAAATGGTTTTATTATGTATTTTGAGTACAGTCAATGGTTTAAGGAGGTATTTTGAGTGCTGCCAATGGTTTAAGAAGGTACTGAGTAACTACTGTAAATGGTTTAGAATAAGATATTTTAAGTGAAGTCAATAGTTCATGAATGTATTTCGAGTGCAATCCATGGTTTAAGGATGTATTTTGTGTGCTGTCAATGGTTTAAGAAGGTTTTAGAATCGACAGTTGGACAACAAACATCACGGAGCGCTACGTGGTTTTTAAAGTCGTTATCATTTCGTCTTAATGTTTCTTGTTTATGATGTCTTTTTTATCTTTATCAGACAGACCAAATAATAGTTTGGGCGCCAAATAGCTATTGTTATTGTGAGTTGATGTTTGGGGCGATATTCCTCTGTTGCATTGTTTCAATGATTACATTTTTTAGGTACCTACTGGTAGTGTGAAATATCTTTTGAAAGTTTTATTTTACTTAACAGTAAGTACTGTTATTTCAGATTCAGTATGAAATGATGAATATTATTGTTGACTTTTTTTAATTATGGTAGAAAACCTAAAATTTAATGTACTAAACAACTATATATAAACTGTAACAAAAACAATCAAACTGATGATGATCCAAACATATTAGTTGACAATGATTATGAAATTATATATTGCACCATATACCAGGTGGCAATCAATATAACGTATTTGAATATTTTCGGAATGGTTCGGAATAAAAATTGAAACAGTACTCAACAAAAATATACGAACATGTTGTTTACATAGGGATTTATATTTCGAAAAGCAACTTTTACTGATACCTATATAAATATGTAATTTATATCCAATTTATTTTTAAACATTGAATGTGTTCCATCTCACTTTGTGTACCAATCCCCTGGCCTAAAGTCGTAGCTTATATCAGCTCTGTATATTCCTTACTCTAATTTGCATGGATCCCGTCTCACGTGGGTATCAATGTGGACGAGATAGCGGACCAGTTAGCAAAACAATATACCACTTCTGATTCTACGCATTTAAACTTCTCCCTTTCTATCCAAGAAAAAATCTCCCGTTTTCATTATTACTTCACATGGACTCAAATATCTCATCGATGATCCTTCTCGGGTAAATTCTTCGATTAAAACCCGCATCGCTGTATTGATCATATAATTTATATATCTAACAAACCATATATTCATTTTTCCATTATTCATCATTATCATTGCCGCTCCAGCTCTGTGTTGGTCCTGGCCTACTCCAGAATCCTTCTCCAACCTTCCCTGTCTTTCGCCCCTCTTATCCAGTTTGTTATTCCGATCGGCCTTATGTCGACTTCAGTGTCATCCAGACATCGTAGCTTGAACCCGCCTCTACTTCTTCTGCCCTCTGGATTGATATTAAGAACCTTTTTGAGGATACGATAATCATTCATCCGGCAGACATCTCACAACCACTGCAGTCTACATAGTTTCATGGCTTGCACAATTTTTGGTTCGTCATATATTATAATGCCTGTAGTTCGTGATTATATCGTATCCTCCAAAGACCATTATCATTTACTAGGCCAAAAATCTTTCTCAGGATTTTCCTTTCAAATATCAAGAAGCTATTTCCGTGTCTTTTTGTTAAGATCCAACATTCAGCTCCATACACTACGACAGGTCTGAGAATAGTTTTTCTATTATTACATAGTACCTACTTATTCATGTAGGTACTTATGTGTATTTATTTATTTTATTTGTTTATCACTCCTTCATCACAACGACTATTATGAAGATTATTGCTGCCCAATTAGGTAACCCTGTTCTAGGGCTTGCACTTTACAATTTTACCAAGCCAAATATTTGACATTTTGGTTTTACATAGTTTTGTATTTTGTCTTTTCCAAAAAATATTAGAACGGACACCAGACATCACAACACAACAAATTACAATATTACATACTTACTAATATCTTAAACACAAAAGTATAAACCGAAACAGTAAATTTTGATAGTTATTATTCTAATATTATTTCTACCATAATATGCTGTATTATTACACAAAAACCACGATTTTTTCATATATTATGCAGAGAGCGTGTAGTTAGGAATCCTTCGAATATAAATTGTCTAATTATAAAACGCTTTTCGAATAATCTGTTAATAGATGAATTTTATTAACCCATTGCCATTCCTGTGTTTATAGAATTAATTTCTGCAAGCATTAGTCAGCAATGTATCGGTTTACTATTATAATGTGTCATATGTGTTTACTTTTCAAGAAAGTGTGCTGAATGCTCAAATTTTTCGATTCAAGAAACTCGTCTCGATTTGGTTGTTAAATCTTTATTTATGTATTGATTTATTTTAACACTTCATTGTAAATAACATTTTTTGCCAGTACAAATGCCGGATTTATTTCCTAGTGGCAAATTCTTCCAGACAATAATTTGGTTCAAATTTCCGGACAATCGTTGGTTCTAGTATTAAATGCTTATTTTAAGCGGATTTCCCTCCAGTATTTAGGAACTCATGAAACACATTGAATTTTTCAGTTTTTGTATTACATTCAGAGTAAGTATATTAAATGAATTATTAAAAAGCATCAGTTAGTTAATCTAAAATCAATATCTTAATATATCATATTTTGAATTTGTTGTGTAAAAGACATCATTATATTCACACATTAAAAACTTGTCGTAGATGTTTAATATTAATTTTCAATGAGTTATTTATCACTATTCATTTAAAGCTGTTTTTTTTCTTTTTGTGGCGATCTGCAGATCTATAAACAATATAATTTATGTATTTTGGTCCAAACCTGCTAAACCCTAATAAGCCTCTTTATCGAGTAATTCCGATGTATGTTTTCAAAGCATATCATCGGACAACCAGGTATAAAACAAACATATTATTATACAAATTATTATTACTTATAACCAGTTTGTGTCAAAAAATTACGTCGCACTCTGTCGCGAGGCTTTGGAGTCTTCCTTGGGCCGAGGTTGACCATGTGGGAAGTTAAGGACAAAACTAAATTATCATTTTATGGAGATCACAAATCATTAATTTTATTAAACCTGATTTGGACATTGTTGTTCGTATATTAAAATCAGCAAATAAAAAAAATTGTTTTTTTTATTTGCTGATTTCGGTTAAATGTTTTATGTAAACAAACGCAAATATTCTTTAATTCTATTATGATGAGGCATGTGTATTGTTTTGACCCCTCCTTTTAAAACGAAATATATAGCGCTAAACTTTTGGTTATTATAAGAGAACTGACCAATTTAGGATCGACGGATAAATAGAAGGTTATTAAAAAAGGACTGACCAACCAATAACACAAATAGTTATTAGAGCGGACATAAAATGTATCAATAATATGAGTAGGTACCTACATTAATGAATATAAATTTATAGTGTTGTTATTAAAAAAATCCTATGTATTATGAGTTATAAATAAGTTCGCTGTATTAACATACATAATTTAATAATCGTATTATACACTTGCCTATGAAGTAACGTTTATTGTCTTCAGCATAGTTACTATTATTATCCAATCAGGTTTAATTGTATCTTTATATGTTTATCAAATACTCGAGTACCCTATAATTTTGGTCCCCTTTTTGTTATTTATGGCTCGACAACTCTACGATACGATCTTTTTTATATCAGTCGTAAATATTTTATTACAGCCCACGTGTGAAGGTATCCATTATTATTTTGTTAAGGATCTGAAATGATTTCAGATAAATGACGCAGTTTATACCGACAGTTAAATTTTCCTTGGGTTTTTCCGTAAAGGTTAAGAATATTATTTTGGACTCATTTCTACGTTTTGTTTAGTTGATGTTATTTAATTTCATCCTTGGGTGTTTCCGTAAAAGGTTAGGAATATCATTTTGGACTCGTTTCTACGTTTTGTTTAGTTGATTTTTAGGTTAAAGTGTTTCACAAGTAAACAAAAAATGATGAATAATAGAGATGCTCATATTCTGGTCGATTCAGACCGTTTCTTCCATTTCTAACAGCTTTGTATATTTATATTCTTCGTCGGATGTTCTTCATCAATTCTTCACAAGTAGCCAAACCATCATAAGATTCAACGCTGTCAGTTATTTGGTTTGTGTTGGTTAAATTTAAATTAAGTACTTGATTGTTTTTTTTATTTTATTGATGCACCCAGTTCTATTACTATGTCAATGATTTCCCGTGTAGCAAAATTTATGGCTTTCATAAAGTAACTTTCACCACTCCTCAAAAATACACGCAATTCGTAATCTTTTTGATCATTTCCTTGCGTGACGTCATCTTGTTATTGTGTAACTATAGTTGGTAGCACAATACTCATACTTAGTATGGAATAAGAATAATTATTGTTCGGCCATTTCAGCCTAGTGATAATTTATATTATAAATTTGTTGTTTCACAACCGTATCTCTACGCACTTTTTTAAACATGGCGCAACTTTGTGTTACTAATATGTTTCATTATCTGTTTTATAACGAATTGCTATTCTTGCTTGCGTTTCTTAACGTTTTGTTATCAAACAAGTTCCGGTCGATCGGTAACATTTTTTATGCGTGCATTGAAAACAATATTAAAACCTCGCCCTTGGTTGAAACGCAGACCCATCTTGTTAAAATTGGCTTCATGTTTTTTTTCATAGATTATGTTAAGATGGTTGTTATTGATGCTGAAATCCATTACGCTGCATTGATTATTCTATTGTTTTCTATTGGCACCAAAATAAGTTATTATTGTAAGTATCCAATGTTTACCATCGTCATTTGGTTATAAAATCAATTGTTTCTTTTTAATGTAGGTATAGTTGATACGGATGTATACAGGTAAGTAAGAGACTGGTATAAATATTCGCAGTCGTAGTACTTGATTATCATAAGCAAAACCAATTCACGAGTGTTCAAGAACTCGAGTTGTTGTAAAGATTGAACATGGTCGAAAGCACGTAGACTTATCAGACAGCCCGTGTCTCATCTGGCTTGCACCGCGGTTACGCATTCAACGGGATTGATCGCGAATAACAATAACAACAATATAATTTTTATAATGTTATGAATAACAATAACAACAATATAATTTTTATAATGTTATGAATAACAATAACAACAATATAATTTTTATAATGTTATGAATAACAATAACAACAATATAATTTTTATAATGTTATGAATAACAATAACAACAATATAATTTTTATAATGTTATGAATAACAATAACAACAATATAATTTTTATAATGTTATGAAGACTTCGCACGAACTCCAAATAAAGACAGCAACTGTAGAAAAAATCCTATTTTAGGATCATACTTTAATAATAATAAAAATAAAAACTTACTAGCACACTGCGCAAGTGGCGAGTTTATTGCAGTATAAGCAATTTTTTTCCATCTAACCAGTTTTTACAGCCCAGAGAAGCAAAATAAGCGTGAGAAATTAATTTAAATAATTTCTCCTATGCTGGGGATCAAACCCAGGACGACCGCACAGAAACAAACGGTTAAATATATGTGAGGTAGGGAAAAATTCCATTTCGTCGTCTTTTTTCTTTGTTTAATTTTCTATTCTTTAAGTTTATTTTGTTTGAAAATATTTTAATGTATGTTTGAAATGTTTTCTTTTTTTTACATGAATTTGTTTACACTTCACTGCTATAATGAACTGAATTTGCATTTTTCTTTTTAGCAACAATATTTGCTCTGATATGTCTACTTAAAAAATGTGAAAATATTGGAATGTCAATGATACGGCGCAACGACGACTCACTTTTTTTGTTCACAAACATGACATTAAATAAAAAAACTTGCACCTGCTTCAAGTACCTTTGGACTTTTTTCAAATTATGCAATATATTAATTTACATATCATCTTCGTATTAGTTCTCATAATGCTAATTGCGAATACAGTATGCAAGAGGTATGCAAACAGTCGCCGAGTAATATTTAAAATTCATTGATTTAATCATGTAGTAATTTATTGAGAGCCATGACTTTCATAACTATCTTCTTCACATCAAATGATACTTAGATTTATCCGTTGTATTTAAAAAAAAATTAAATTGTCTCCAAGGAAGTCCCGGAGGGTCGTAGAGCAAGGGGGAGACCAGCAAAAAGATGGAGTGACAGCTGGACATCCAGATCACAAGAGGCATTCTCCGACTGAAAAAACAGGCCTTCGGCCTAAAACCAGAGGAAGAAGGAGTTAATTATATTAACTTGATACTCTATCAGAAATTTTATTTATAATTAAGATAAAGTTGCTAAAGCCATAACTGCTGATTTTCAGCATGGTACTAATGTTGGGTTGAAATGTTAAGATCATGATGGATTCTAGTAATTTACAGAATCTGCAATAAGCTGCAAATCAATTCTTTAAATATAGTTTTCTGTATAAAGAATCCAACTATGGGATTTCCATCCAACATTTTCCCGTCCGTTCCAAGAATCGATCCTACCTTCCGAGACAAACTCGTTAGATCATTATTATCGATCGTTTAAGATTACGTTTACGTGCCGGGCGTGGAGTCATGTTCTTGTTTCACCTAAATCTTTTTCTCGGAATGATCGCGTAGTAATTATTATCAATTTTGCATTCCAGTTTATTGGTTATGGCATTGCATTGTAATACATCATACTCGCTGTTAATGTTTAAACGATTTATTTTTCTCCTAGACAAATTTGTTGAAATATAATTGGGCACGCGCCTTGTGGAACGAATTATCGAAGTTTTTTTATGATTTTGAAAAAATATTTATCAAGATACAGATCGTTTAGTTCTAGAATTTTTTTTACTATGTTTTGCTATAAATTAATCTTGATTTTATTTTTCCATTCGTGCAACTTGCAATGAATTTTGTCGATTGTTTTAATAACAAAATATAATATCAAATTAAAATATTTTGATTCTGAATACTTTTAAAAATAAATCTTTTTGGTAAAACAGCCCCCCTCCACGGCGAAAAAACTCAAGAAGTTTGACGGAAACTATATTTTCTGGCAGATACTTATAAATAACCATTGTGATCATACAATGTAATTGCTTCTTCCGTGTATTAAATAGGAATTCAAAACAACTTACAGACGGTGGCCAAATTAATACAATCAAATGAATTTATAGCAGTTTTTAGACTTCGAATCATTGAAAATTATTATTTTTTTATTTTATTTCGATCTTTCTAGAATATTATGGGAGATTTAATATATTTTTATAAAATAAAATGCATTTACTATGAATATATAATAGTTTATTGATAATAAAATACGTTTTATGGTAAAATGATCAATATTTAGTAAATCCTCCCTTAGCTTTAATTACTGCTGATATTCTTCTGGGCATGCTGGAGATACATTTAATTGAGATATTTTTTAATTCTGGTGTGTTGTGCCATGCCTCAATTATGTTTTCTATTAGTTGTCTTTTGTTGGTGATGACACCTTTTTTTACAATTGCCCTTTTCAGAGCCTCCCAAACGTTTTCAATTGGATTTAGATCCGGTGAATTTCCTGACCAATCTAATACCTTTATTTTTTCTCCTTCTAGAAATTTAGTAACGGTTTTCGCTTTGTGGCAGGGTGCAGAATCATGCATAAATACATATTTTCCATTTGGAAACCATTCGGCCACTTGAGGCTTTAGTCTCCCTTTTAAAACTTCTATATACTGGTCCTGGCGCATTGTGCCATTCACAATATACAGCCTTCCCATACCCATCCCACTAATCACTGACCAGATCATTATTGACTGAGGGTGCTTCACTCTTTGGACCACACATTCCTCATTATATTTTTCACCTGGCCTTCTTCTCACATATTGAGTTTTGTCCTGCAGTATTTGGATTGAGGATTCATCAGAAAAACAAACCTGAAAGAACACGAGAAGTTTTCACTAGTCAATTTTATTTAATACAGAAAGTTTCATAAAAACTTATTTTACATTCTAATACCTTGCTCCAATCGTCTTCGTTCCAATTTTGGTGTTTTAGTGCCCATTCTAGTCGCTTTTTACGCATTTCAGGTGTTAGTTTTGGCTTTTTCACTGGGCGATAACATTTGAGGTCCATTTCCACCAATCTTCGTCTCAATGTACGATCAGATATATTGACTCCTGTGGTCTGCAAAATAGATTTTATTACTTTTCGAGGCTTCTGTCTATTTTCTAGAGCAACATTTCTGATTTTTCTTTCTGTTCGCGGAGTAGTAATGCGCTTTCGTCCACATTTTCCTATTCGAGATGGTTCAAGGGGTACATTTCCTTTCATTTGCCTACTTATTTTGTGCACAGAATATTGAGAAACATTGGTAAGTGTGGCAATTTCTCGTTGACTGTATTCACAGTGACCAAGAAGGGTTGCAATTTTAGATTTTTTTCTTGGAAGTGAGGTCACAAGATCTTCCCATTTCTAAAATAAACCAAAAAATTCTGAAATTCAGCATACATTTAGAAAATAATTTATCAAAATCGTAATAATTTGATAAGTAGTATAATTGTGATAAATATTTAGTAATAAATATTAGGTTTACCTGTTATTTAAAAAAAAATGTAAGAAACACTCAAACACTGTCTCAAATAAACACAAAATCAATGGGCAAAATATTCCATTAACACCCGCACACTCTGTGAAGACAATACTAAACTGACATTATCGTATCTTGTATGTGACAAACTTCATGTTGATGCTTAAAAAGTGTTGCAAGTACGATAACAATAATGAAGGGAGTTGCCACAATTAAAAATATACTGATGTGATTCGATTTTGCTGGATAACAGCTAAAAATACAATTATTTTTGCATTTTTTTCCTTTGATTGTATTAATTTGGCCACCGTCTGTAGTTCATAGTTTAATGATTTATGCAAAGCTTGCCAAGGACTTCGTCATCCAATCATTGTTGCATCTGCATTACATTGTATCACTGCTTCACCACGTGTATGTTGATCAGTTGGTTGTCACAAACTTAACATTATTTGCAATGTCCACGTGTATAAACAGTGCAACAGTTTGTACTGTTGCACGAACCGATTTAAAGTATCCTTCAATTGCTTCAACAGTAACGTTTTATGGTTTTGCTCATAACTCATAATGTATCGAAATTGACTGACCCTTTTGACGGTATTTTTGCATTAAATTTACATGTCATAGTGTATTTAACTTTTCTATTTGCATCTCTTCACCTTTTTTCTTGTCTAATTATATTGAAGTTATTTCGGTGTAAATACATGTCACATCTTGGCCTTGTTCCAATTCTTCGTGCTAAGTGATTATTTTTTTTATGAAATTTCTAGTGAAATTGTATGATTTATTATTGTGGTTCTAATTTTTCTCTTTTCATTTTGTTTCAGGTAAGCTCAAGCTTTATTGACAATTCTGCTACAAATCATATAATTTCTACTACAAATGTATGTTTTAGTTTTTCTACAGTCATCTTGACCAGTTCTCTTAAAATTATGATACATGGACATAACTTATATCTAATATTAGAAAAATGACACCCTTTCTAACTACACGCTCTTTTAGCGTTTTGTTTTGATCTGACTCGTTTATTGTCAACTTTGTTTTGTCCTTATAATTTGGCTGTCGCAAATACTACTCTAAATTTATATAACTTTCAATCAATACTTTGTTTTCATTTGTTTAATCGATTCGCGTTTTCGTGCTTTCAAGTTGCCAGCACTGTTGAAGTTTAGATTTTTTTTGTATTTAGGTATACTGTGTATTTTACGTCAAGTTTCGATTAAACAAAATCTGTTGTTTTGTTGTGCACGTATTGCCTTTATTTGCTGACCAGGCAAGCAACTATGTGCTGTTGCTATGTGTTCACAGCTTTGTCGACGAATGTATACCACCAGTTATTATTATAATCGATAAAAAATATACAAGTAATAATGCAGTAATTACGATCATGCAGGACTTATTATTGAATCCGTGTCATTTGATACTCGATGGGACCTTGATCGTGTCCAGTTGTGTTGTACCGCTGTTGAATGAACAGGGCGGAATTTAACTGTGGGACTTAGGTGCGTGTTGCAGTTACTGAGACATTGTATGGCATTTAATTTACTGTCGTAATAAAAAGATACACAGTTATTAGTTGATTGCTTGCATTGTTGGAGATTTTGCATTTATTAAACGAATGAAATGGTCTCAGGTTTCAGTACAAATTTTGAAGCAGGAATGTTGGAATGGAATTTGAAAGTTTGGGTTATACGCAGAGTAAAGAATATAAGCTACGATTTTAGGCTAGGGGATTGGTACACAAAGTTAGGTGGAACGCATTCAACGTAATAATGAAAACGGAAGAATTGTCTTGGGTAGAAAGGGAGAAGTTTAGATGCGTAGAATCAGAAGTGGTATATTGTTTTGCTAACTGGTGCGCGATCTAGTCCCCATTGATACCCACTTGAGACGGGATCCATGCAAAGTTGGTACACAAAGTGAGATGGAACACATTCAGTGTTTAAATATAAATCGGATGTAATTGACATATTTATATAGGTACCAGTAAAAGTACTTGCTTGTAGAAATTTAAATCCCATTGTTAACAAAATGACCTCTTTGATATTAACGATACGTACTGTTTCAATATTCATTCCGAAAATATTCGAATACACTATATTGATTGCCACCAAATTTTTGAGTCATACGGTATGTACCAATAAATTTTGCTTATCGCTTGATAACTTTCACAACCTCGTATCTCAAAAAGCTGCATTCTCGTATCCATAAATAAACAATGTTTTTAAAGGCTTAAATAAATAAAACAAATACAATCAATGAATAAATTAGATGCATCCTTAAAAGAACTTTCAATCCACATTAACAGAAAAATAAAAATAAATGTGTATAGAAAGTCATGAAGGTTTTAGTGTCTGCTGTAAAAATGACACTTTTTGAGATACGAGGTTGTGAAAGTTATCCAGCGTTATGTCATGTCTAAATTATTGGTCTGTGGGGATAAGTATTGGATTGTGTTTAGGATCTTTAAGGAATGATCCCACAATACTTCGTTTTGTTTGACAAAACATATCTATAAGATATTCTATGAATCATTTCGTAGTTCAAAGTTCATTGAATATTTAGAATAATTCGTCAGTTATCTGTTTCCCTTTTTTAATTTTTACTTATACATCACTTTCCATTTTTCGATATGTCCTTGCGTTTTAGTTGTTGTCGTTGTTAAACTATTATTTAACTTTTAGTTACGAAATCGTGTCTTGTATACCTTATCTTAGTTCTCCCTAGTTTATAATGTCTTGCGACATTGTTTTAAGATAATTTTCGAAGATATCTGCGGGCGGATCTGGTGCAGCTGTAGACTGTGCTGCTTGCCTCGTGTCACGTACTCTATATTGCATCAAGGGCTAACCCGCATCAATGAACATTGATTGTGTATTTTTTGTATTTCATTCCTGATCAAACGCTATGACTAGTTCAATTTTATACGGCATATCCCAAGACGTCTATCATTAATTAATGTAATTTCATCTTCATATTTTTCTTTATCCATTTAAACATGACTAAATGACTCTCTTTAATCATGTTGTCAGATTCTGCTATTGCATCGTTTCTGTCTAAATTTGGGTCTTCCTACTCTTTCAACTCACTAATTCGATTTTCGGTAATTTATTTAGGTTATCAAAAAGCACAATAAACTTACCCAATCGACACAAATTCTACTCCAAATACATAAGCAGTGAGCCAAGAAATGCGAGGAATTTTTGACAATACTACATTATATCAAATAATTTTTGTTTCGGTCTCAATAGCTACGAAAATCTATTCTTTCAGCAAATAGATAATTTTTAACGATAAATTAAAGGCCCTTTAGATGCCTTGATTTCCCGGTTTCGTATATTATCCCAACTTCGTTTTTTATCAAGATATTAATTTGTCAAAAAAAAAAACATGTTAAATATGGTAGAAATTTAGAAGTATCTAAATTAATTTTTGATTTTAGAAATGTACCTATTGTTTACATCCTACGAACATTCACATAAACTCCCGTCCTATTATTGTAATGAAATGGCTATCACGGAGCAAAAGGTCGCGCGCTGGATTAATTTCTGTCCCGAATACTCACTCGGCCGATCAATGGATCGATGAATTCACATCGATCAGCTGTTTGTATGTGTATTGTTTATCACTGTTGTGTATTATCATCGAAAGCGGTACGGCCAAGGTCGATACAAACCGCAGCGAAGGTAGCGAAACAATATTAAAACATGATATTCTGCTCTACATAAAACGAACCAACAAATACAGCACTTCGCAGGTTTTTAAAAGTTAGTAAACAAGCTATAACGCATTTTTGTGTCGTGTCAATATTATGAACTTCGTATGCATACTTGAAAAAACCAGATTAATGTTATTTCTACAGCAAACAAAATATATTTACTTGTTTCATTTTTGGATCAGTTTTGTGGTAAATTTCATGGAAGCATTGTTGATAATGTTCCGAATCCAAGTTTGGTGACCTCATTTTCCACGCCATTGTATGTGAGTTCAGGCCGTTTGTCGAGCGTAGTAAACAGTTTGATTAAAGAAATGTGCGTTTTATAGTTTAGGCTCGTATACCAATGAGTGCTTACATAGTACTGCGTTATATCATTCATTTGTGCGTGAGGTGATTTAGTACCGATGGTTAAAAATGTCTTATTTTTAACAAAATCTAGTATTAAATTATGTTATTATAGGATGTATAACATAAGTAAGTTGACAGGAAATTGATTTCATAATAACAATTTACTAACATTTTCAAAGTAACCCAACCAAGTTCATGGTAAATTGATCTGAGTTCACGTTTTGCTAACAAGCACTTTTGATGTAACCTAGCATGAGTTAGGGGGCAATTTATACTGAGTTCTAATTTTGCTAGCTTTTTTGTTAGCTTGATTATTCATATCAATGTATTTTGAAATTGGTTTTATATACTTCGTGCGTAACTTCTTCAATTTTAAATACACTTATTTTAAAGTTTAGTCAACGTTAAACGTTATTACTTACTCTTCGACTGATACCGATACAATATAAAATGAGTCATGCATGTATCTAACATAGCTGCTTAAAAAAACTTATTGCGACTCGCGTGTGTTTCAAGTCCTAATGTGCCCTTTGCTAAAACGCTTGATCGAAACCAAAGTAACTTTCGATTTAAAATAATTACTCCCTATAGGCTAATAATAATTAGTGTATTTACGTTCTTGTCACGCAATGAATTTCTATAAATAGCGTGTCCATTAATAACTCACAGAGAGAGATAAGAAGTTGTTGTGTTTCCGCTTTTGTCAGCGACTGGCTTCATCTAAAGGTGTAGAAGTACCTACTGCAGCAATTCTTCTTGTACCAACATAGAACACAGCAATTGCAATAGAAACATTAACGACCAACAAACACCCGGTCGCCGGTGACTGGTTTTTCCTTTGTTCTTTTACTGTATCTACCCCGCATGGCAACAGACTCGCATGCATAATAACTCTATTATAACCTGTTTCAATACTTGTCCCAATTCTGATGTCAGTTTGTTGATCGCAGTTGATTATTATACCTTCGTCTATAAAAGGGAATCCCCGTTAATTTATTTCGTTGTGTCAGCCTTCCTTCCTGGATGTTAAGTAACCTTTGTTTTTTTTAGAATGATACTGTTATCCCAAGTTAATTAAAGATCAACTAAATATAACTAATTGAATAACATATTTGCTAAGACAAGAAAATACGCACCTTTTATAGCTTGTATTTGAAAATAAATCAAATTCCCTTGTCTCAAGGGAATCAAGAATTAGAACTACAAGTCTATAAGCCGTAGATTCTTTAGCTATGGTGGAATTCTTTGAATGTCTGTTTTACCTATAACTTGTCATTCAATTGTTAAACATGTTTTATGTTTTTTTTGTTTTGTCTTTACAATATCATCCTAATTGGAATGATTCAATACGCTTTATTGTTAATTATTTTTGTATGAAATATTGATCAAAAACATAATATTTTTCTTTGATCTCTTTCACTCTTCTTGTCTCACAGATCCAGACTGAAAACACAATTAACTGTGTCTCCACCGGGAATCGAACCCGGGACCTTTGGATCAGCAGTCAGATTCCCAACCAACTGAGCTACGAATATATTTTTTATATTAATTCATATATTTCATATTTTTTGTAGTGCTTTACAAACAAACCCATTTTTCTTAATATTAAGTACCAAAAAAGTGACAGACCTATGTATAAACTCATCGCTTTTGTTGCAATATTGCTGAATCAAACGAAAAAACTATCACCTTTGACAACTCTGTGAAGTTTGTACTTTTTATTAGGTATTTGGTTTGAGTCAACGCAACCTACTTGTTATCATCTATTGTACGATTTGCGTTTTTTTTGTGTGAATAAACCTTCAGACTTCAGCTGTGTTCACAGTTCATCCGATTCCATTGAATCGTTGATCAAATATGGATAAATTCTTCAATTATTTTGTCGTTTTGCCTATACTTGTTTTGACGTAACAATGCGTCTGTCTTTCCCTGTCTTTCTTCGAAGAAGGTTAGAAAACACTATCTTGATACGTTCTGTTCAAATTTGATTAAGTCAACAACATCTTTGACCACTTTTTGTGATAGGAGAGTCATATTTTTTAATCTTCATTGTATCCAATCGAATCTAGGAGTTTTTTTTGAAAGATGATAAATAAGAAAAGAATCAGTATACCCTCGAAACAAATTGATCAAAGATATCGATCTTTTAAATGTGGATATTTCAATGTTTCTGAATGAAGTAGCTTTCCCACAATACGTACCAATTAAATATGAGGAAAACTTTATTTGTGCTCTCCTTACGATATCCTAATGGGTTTGTTCTATTTTTTTTATTTTTGACCACTTGGTTATCAAAACCAGTTTCGTCCATTAATTTCATATTTTTCGATTATTTTTGGCTTCATTATTAACTAAATGTTTTCAACGGCTACGGCATGATCTTTGTGACATGCGCATGGGTCAAATAGTTTTTATATTAATATAAAACTATTTATACTAAAAGTTATATGCCTTATAATATATTATTTTTATTTATCAATTCACCATTTTGCAAGCTTTTTCAGACACACATTCTGACGTGATTGAATTGTAAGAATCTATAGTTAGATGCATTCAATAATCTATAGCACACGTTTTCAAAATCGTGTTGCAATAATCATACCTACAATTTATACTTATAGTTCATAAAGTTGATGTAGATGTGTAAATTAGGAGTTGTTGCAGAGATCTGCTCCGACTGAGCCGGTTGGAACCAGTCCATCGAATAATCGTTTCAGGTTTTCTCTTTTTCACCAATATTCAACGTCCGATATGAACTGCACCGCGTTCGTTTTTGTCCTTTTTAATATTAGCCTTATTTTTCTGCAAAGGAAATATTGTATCTGGCCCGACTATGAGTCATAAATATTTTTTTATTATTTCATGACTCATTAGACAAAAAACCTACGAACTTTGATCAACCATTTGAGCAACCAAATTTATTTATATTATGTTCGCAAGAAGATATTCTATAAATAAATGTTATAGATGCAGAATACATTGCGGAAGAAAGATGCCCTCGAACAAATTTCCACAGCATTAGAGCTATCTGCTTCCACGTTCCGTTGTGCTATTTCCATCCAGAATTTATTTGCAACAAAGAACAAGTAATTAATATTCTTATCAATTCCAATTTTCAGTCTCGATTTTTTTATTTCCATTTATAATTTGTTATAGGGAAAGATTTCGGCTATTTCTGGATTTTTGAATGTTGTTTCCACTTTCTATCTGTATAAATATATAATGTCGTTTTCGTCTTGATATAATTTTTGGTCATTTCCAAGTGACTCTTTCACCTTGCCAAGATTTCAAGAGTCGTTTTGGACACGCATGCACGTGGGTACCACCGGCACTACACGCGTTCACGGCGTGCTCGATGGCAGCGCGCCAGACATTTTAATTTGATTTATTTGGAGAATATGTTTGGAAATTTTCCCTCTAATATTTCATTTTAATCTTTGCTATCCTCAACATTCGCATTTTTTTTGTTGTTTTTATTTCAATTTGGAATTTTTCGCAGAAACTTTTATTTCATGTAGCGTGAGATTTTTAGTGATCGTGGTTACATTATTGGTTGTTGTCATTTCATAATAGCAATATATTTTTTTTTATTTCAAAAGAGGTTCTAAACTTTTTAGATATTCAAGTAGTGTTGGTGAAATCAAAATTATCATGATTACCCATATCATGAATATAATTATCATATGAAGTTCTATAACATCCTAACATATTATTGAACTCCATATGATAATTATATCCACGACATGGGTAATCACGAGGCTTATGATTTCACCATTTGACCAGACTTGCCCCACTGATTTAAAACCGACAAGATACAATAATTTATAAGTTATTAAGTAGGACAAAAGTATAACAAATATTCTTCTTATTCACATATTACGAGATTTTTTAATCCAAAATATCCGCATTTCACCGTGTATTTTCGTCTGACCTGATTTTATATTGGGTGTCACAAATTGTGACAATGTTTAAAACAACATAATTAGTCCTCTTTTCCTTGAATTCATCTCGAGATGTGGTCGTCAAATCTCGCAGACAAATTATTGTACATATCTTTAAAATCGCTGTTAAATGTGGGAGACTTAGACATATAATATTATAATGATAGTAAAGATCGGAAACTATGTATGTCAGGTTGATTCTGAGAATTGGCGTTTGGAAGGAGTCCAGCTCACTTTGGGTGCCAATATTTACATTTGAAATTGACTGTGTCAGATGGGGACAATTGTGGGTACCGTGAGATATCGTGAAACCGATTCACTATTTCAATTATTTGCAATTAGTAAAATATATGTTTTGCAAATAAATGCATTTTATTGTTATTAAGAAACGCAATAAACGACACTGACAATAAAGCGGCATTACATTGATAAACGAAAACAATGAGGTAATCTATAATTATAATAATATTTTGTAAATAAAATCGCGAAGTAATTGAGCAAGTTTAGCTGATTAGTTGTTAATTTATATTTAGGGTCAACATTTATCGGAACATATGTTCGTTTAATTTTTTTTTGAATATTTATAAACGAAATCTTTTCTTGAGACGGCTATTTATCTTTCAATGCATTGTTATTTACCATTTAAGTTGTAGTTCTGAGAAGAATCTTTGTTCTTGAAACATATTTTTCGGGGTTGGTCGAAGCCAGATGGTATGCTCGTGATGCATTACAGACAACGAGGCATGGATTTCCATGCCTTAATTACACCTGTGAATATTTGATTAAATCAGCGAGGGCGGTTCTTTGGTTGTTAAACTCTGACTGATTTTGAACTAATTATACGCATGTTGTATGTATGTAGGGTTACTAAAATATACTTGGTTATTGTGGATTCAACTCCATTACTACTTAACACCTTTATGTTGAGTGAGTTTTTCTGTTTTCATTTGCGGCATCAATTACTTTAATATTTAATGTATTTATTTATCGTTTTTTATTTATTATCCACATTCAAACAATTATTGATATTGTTAAAACGATTAATATTTTATTGTCTTGACATATTTATATATCATTTGAGATTAGCGCATGCGCAATTTGTTTTCGCTCATATATTAATTATAAATGTGCAGTAAATGCAATTAATTCGTTTGCATAACATAACCACATTGTTATGATTATTGTTTGTATTTTGTCATAAATTTTAATGGTTTGATTGTTAAGACGTATATACACTCTAAGATGCAGCGCTGCTCTTTCGTTATATATTTAAAACATAGTTAAATATTGGTAATGATATATTTATTATAATGCAGATTTCACGAGAACTTCAAGATTTTTAAAGCCATTTGAAAATCTTTTTTCTACTTTTTTTTATCAAACTAAGATTCAAAATTTATTGCCCTCTTCCGGAATTTCAACAGCCTAAAAAAATAAAGAGGTAAATTCCTTTTTTGGAAATCTTTCAATTGTTTTGGGAAATTTCATTTTCTTTGTTTCCACGTGAAATTCGAATAGAATAATAGATTTGGTTTCACACTTTATTTAAAAACACTAACTTGTGTCGGTCTATCATAGACCATCATTATTTTGTATAGACACTAACTGGTATCGGTCAATCGAGGACCATCATCAGTTTATATATACACTAATTGGTATCGGTCAATCGTAGACCATCATCAATTTCCAAAGGTTTTCGTTGGACCAGAACCAGAAGTTGGACCAGAAGTTTTAGTTTCACTGTTTATTTGCCTTTAATAAATAAACAGTGAAATTAAAACTATAGCATTTTGTTTTATCTCACCACAAAGTTTCACCAAAAATTGATCGTCGACAAATTAAATAAATCAAACCCAATATGAAAATAACCGCAAATGTGGCTACGTATTACTGCAAAATGTATTTTTGTTTATTATTTTATTGTGAATTGTGCGTATGGTAGGTATTATGTTAATTTGGACCTCGTGTGTTTACTATTGTTTTAAAATCAAAACATCTTGAAGAGTACATGGATTGTATTTAAACTATGTGGTTTTATTTTGGAAGCTGTTTATGAATACGATTTCCATGTTGGTCTGTCTATGTGTGATGTTTGTTATTGAAGATAGGATCGAAGGACACTGTGAGCGGAATCAAAACATAATGTATGTAAACAATGCCACGGTTGTTGGTTTCGATTTTCCTACCAGCAGAGACAGCTGTTGTCAATTTATTATACTTGATTCAATTTCGAGTTGCGGTCGATGGAAATAAAAAATCTTCATACTGTCACCCATACGTCAATTTTATAAATTTAGTAATATTTTGTATTGTGATCGTACATACAAAAATGAATACTTTTTTTTTATTTATTTTTAAGCAAACAAACAGTCAGACAATATAAATTACAAAAAAACTAAGTGTTGCTTTAATTGTAAACCAAAACAGTTTGCAGTAATTTTCCTCGTCTTAAAGAAGTACTCCATGTGACACCATATATAAAAAAGTTATTGATTTAGTCCTTATAGGTATCTACAGCAGAATAAAATTAGTAAAAAGGAAAAAAATAATAAGTAAATGTGCTCATGAGGAAGGAATAGGAATAGATGGAAGTTGGAAATCAGAATAACTGCAACATTATCAACAACTCATCAATACCTCAAAAACTTTATACTTACTTGAATCTGGCATTTGTGTATTGATGGATGTCCACCGCACCAAAAAATGAATTATAATTACAGCAGGCTCGTTGTATGTATGAATTTTGAATAGCATCCATCTTAGAAGCCATCACCTCAAATTCATAAATTTTCGTCTGTTGTTTAAGCTTCTTACGTCTTACCTCTTTCAGGATATCATTTATATAGTTGTACCATCCTTGTCTTGGATGACCCTGGACACTTGTTTCATTTCTGAATACTCTTTGATGAAGTAATTCAAGAACTCTTCAGATTTTTTTTGCATAATTGTTCCTTACGATAATAATTGTATTACTATTTGCATGTCTGTTTCTTATGATTGTAATTGTATTACTGTATGCTCGTCTGTTTCTTACGATTGTAATTGTATTACTATTTGTATGTCTGATTCTTATTATTGTAATTGTATTACTATATGCATGTCTGTTTCTTATGATTGTAATTGTATTCCTTATGCTCGTCTCTTTCTTACGATTGTAATTGTATTACTATTTGCATGTATGTTTCTTATGATTGTAATTGTATTACTATATGCATGTCTGTTTCTTATGATTGTAATTGTATTCCTTATGCTCGTCTCTTTCTTACGATTGTAATTGTATTACTATTTGCATGTATGTTTCTTATGATTGTAATTGTATTACTATATGCATGTCTGTTTCTTATGATTGTAATAATATTACTATATGCTCGTCGGTTTCTTACGATTGTAATTGTATTACTATTTGTATGTCTGTTTCTTATAATTGTAATTGTATTACTATATGCTCGTCTGTTTCTTACGATTGTAATTGTATTACTATTTGTATATCTGTTTCTTATGATTGTAATTGTATTACTATATGCTCGTCTGTTTCTTACGATTGTAATTGTATTACTATATGCTCGTCTGTTTCTTACGATTGTAATTGTATTACTATATGCTCGTCTGTTTCTTACGATTGTAATTGTATTACTATTTGTATATCTGTTTCTTATGATTGTAATTGTATTACCTATTATATGCATGTCTGTTTCTTATGATTGTAATTTTATAACTATATGCATGTCTGTTTCTTATGATTGTAATTTATTACTATATGCACATTTTAACACATGCTCATCAATTACTCATGATAATATTTTTATCACTATAATAGTTGTAAATCTTAAATATGCACCTCTTTTTCTTATGGTTTATATTAATTATTTTTTTGAACAGAATTTGTATTTTTTATCTATATTTTTTGTAGTTTTATCAAACGTCACAAAATTGATTTTGACACTGTTTCTGGGTGTCGATCTGTTTTGTCATATAAGTATATATTTTTTTTCGATTTAATTTTTTCTTTGAACCAAAAATGCTGATAATGTTATCGCTTTTTCAAAGCAGGATGGTGACTGTGACGCAATACAAAATTATATTTTGTTCTCTAAATGAGATCATATTATCTTGAGTAGCACGTGAGACCTTATTTGTATCATAATTATTTATTATGTAATAAATGATAACATTTCTATTAACGCGTTAGTATTTGCAGTTTCTGGGTTAAATTTCGCCTGTGATCCCAAGACCTCTTTATCACTGCAGAGTTCATTGTCGTTGGATGATAAAACGTATCCAATTTGATGATCAGGTTCAAGTTGAAGAATAACTTCTTTAAATATCTTTTTATGTTTTAAAATTTAATTGTAAATGACTATTTTTTTTATTTCTTATCCATATTGATATATATCTAGAATTTGTTAGTTTTATTTCTCAGTTGATTTTCAGATAGCATTTGATTCTTCTCCTTCCTTGAATAACGTGTCAGTGTCAAGTTTAACTTAACGTGTCAAATATATCCATCGGCCTTAACGCTCGACTTTCATATCTAATCCCAATTTAGAATTTTCGCAAGAAGTTAACTCTTTATCTTCTTCGGTTTCAATCTTGGAGTTTCGTTGGCAGCAAAGCAATGCATCTCTTCCTTCACTCTTTTGGTCTTCAGCGACTCTCTTCAACTCTGTATACTATGAGGTACACTTCATGTAATGGTATACCTGTTCTAGATACTCCCGGTGAGTCGATTCCGCAACCATTCCCTCCAATCTGGGGGCCTAGACAACGTGTCATTTAAGCTAAGCGTTATATCGCTAAGCGATAGTAAATGTATGAAATTGGTCGCTATGACAACACGTGACAGCCACAAATTTCATACATTTCTATCGCTTAGCGATATAACGCTTAGCTTTAATGGCATGTTGTCTAGGGGGGCTGATCTGTAGGAGATCGTGTCGCAACGAATGGCCTATTTTGCACGCCTTTTCGTTTTGGTGTTCAACATGTGCCTGGTCTCTTTGATTCGTAGAAACCGTGCACACGTTGAATAAATCGGTAGATAGGTACGTCCTAATTGTAGATTGAAATCGGATTTGAAATATTGTTTCGAGAGTAAGATCGCTGGGCACTTTGAAAGTCTTCATACCTGTCCGGTCTCGTATTTTTCGGAGCCAGGATATTCGCTTCCTGCCAACACCACCGACCCTCTATGTATTTTGTCTTATAATTTAATTATTATTAGGAATTTTCTTATTTGTATTTTGGGAATGTTACAGTGAGTATCTAGTTCTGTTCATCCCCAAGATGGCTGCACTTCAGTCAACACAAATGTACTTACTACCTAACATATTTCATGCAACTACCACAGATAATCCAACATCTGACTTAGATTCATACGATACGTTATGTATCTCTTGTGTAGGTAAACATATTGTTCGCACAATTACATATTTCTGACTATGCGACCTCGCCGCAAAAATATTATCATATATACAATTTGATTGTAATAAATATCACACAACATGTGGCTTGAAGAATTTTCGGTGGCATATCATGTCTCCCTCTACCTCTCGTCGGTATCACAAAGCTCCGTCCTCGTCTAGCTGTTAGAAGGATATGGAATGATGAATAAAATTCATTTTATTATTTTTATTGCCGTGTTGTTTAAAGCAGTCTCCACAACAAGGCCCCACGGAGTCATCCGCGTGCGATGTGTGCGAAGAAATGCTAATTTGTTATGTTATTATTATTCTTGAAATTTTAAAATCCGTCGTGGTTTTATTTTTTTTTGTACGAAACCCACTAGTGACGGAATTAAAACGAATTCGAAATGATTCGGTTGACACCGGATTTGTTCGGTCGTTGCGAATTTCAAAACTAATCTGATATAATTTGGTAGAATTCTATCGTTAAACTATATTAAAGAATAAATCATATTCATCATTTTTAATCCAAATTCAAATTAACCGTTTTGGCATGTGAATTTTGCCCTAAACCACTATATTTTGAGTCACTATGCTACATGTTTCGGCAGTGCTGTCCTGCCATCGACCGGCTAGTTGAGACTGAGTGTTGATGTTTAGTTTTTGGATGTGTCAGATGTGTGGGGAGGTGAGTAGAGGGGGTTGGTGGTGGACGGATTGATATCAAGAGGGGCAGGGGTGGTACAGGGTCCTCCTCAATACATCTCCACTCTTGACAGCCTTCCCCATAAAAAACAAGAATACTATACAGAATCAAATCCGACCCTGTACCACCTGTTAATATGAACAACCACAAAATATCCGCCGAGAATTTAAACTATATCCAATTCAAATTGTATTCGTGATTCTGAATTCAATTTTTAATCGAATATATGATTTTAGTCCAAATATATCATTATTTTGATTTCTTGATGTTGGGTTTTTGCCCTACCCAGAATCCGCAGGGCTGACTGCATCAGCAGTGCGGGATTCTGGGCATTTTGTTCTACCCGCCTTGGGTAAATCTGTTTTTCAAAGTCGTCGTTTCAAAGCTTACATTTCATTTCGCAGCTGAGGTGGGGGATGATGGTGCCTTCGTTCAGAAGTGGACCAAGAAAATATAATGAAAACGTCATGGTTTTTAGTTCAATATTAAATCGGATAGGTATATGATTTTAATCCAAATATAAATTTGATTTTTTTTAAATATAAATCGTATACTTGATTTTTAGTCAAAATATTAATTTAATACATATAATGTCTTTAATCCAAAAGCGGATACCTACTTGATTCTTAGTTCAAGAATATAAATCAGATACACTGAATGTTTTGGTTTAAATCTACGTCATAACTTGCTAAGCATTCAATATTAAACCTTAATGGATGAATGGAGTGCGACGTGAATCAATCAGTGTGCGTATGTGTAATAGCAAATGTCATTTGGTTTATTGAGAAGTACGAAATATGATGTCAATGAAATCGATTAACCTGTTGGAGGAACATCATTAGCTGATGATGACCATCTAATGTCACCATGTGATGATCATTAAGATACCAGAGAGTGGTTGGTCTTCACTTGATTATGATTGATTGTGCGCGTGATTTCTCTACATTGTTGAGTATGATTGTGGTTTATGGTGATTTTGTTTATGTCATGTCATGCTTGTATCGTGAATTTTAGACCAATAGGTTTTTAACTGCTTATTTTATTTTTGGGTTGTTTCTTTACAATATTTCCTTACCGGATCATAGGTCTTCGGTTTTCTTTTTCAGTCAGTTTATATATTTTTTTTGTTTTTCTCAAGATGTATTACTTACCATCGTTTTGAAATTAATGTCGTTTCGAATTGTTGAATTGATTAAAACGAAAAAAGGGTCAATGGATTGAAATGTAAATGTCATGGCTCCAGTACTTGTACTGCAGTTTCCTTGTGTTTGTAAGTATTCTAAATAACTATGGAACCCATGAATGTCTTTTGTTGGGTAATGCTCATATCCCATACTTATATAGTAAAATAGAAAGTTCTGTAAAGAGTATTCCTTTGTGTTCGTTCCATTATCAAATGTTCACACATGATCGTTGAAGACTCCATACCGATGTACCAAGTATGCAACGAAATCCGCACAGTGTCGATTAATCAGTGAGTGACTATGGTGTATTGAATGAATTGTCTTGGTACCGATTCAAAGGGCATTACCTCATTCTATTTCACCGGATTCTTTTGTCACCTTGGACTCTGGGTCTTACGGAAGAATATTATTATTGTTCACATTTTACTGTAGTAGGTATGTAGTATGTGTTAAATTCCCAAAGTTCAATGGTAATTTAATGTCTCCATTTCAAATTTGTATTGTTGTTATTCCGATGGGCGGAGTCGGCCAGTGGGCGGGGTTATACACAGTTCATAGTCCGACGAAGTCGATGTATTTGGGTGCAAAATTCAACAGCATACTTAATTAATCATCCGTGTGAGTTGTTGTAAAGCAAGCAGCTGACTGGTGTTGTGTAGCTGATGATCCACGAGAAATACGACTAGTAATATTGCGAGTTATCTTCAGCGTATTTTTGCGTCCTCTTTTCATTTTGACAATGCTGGTGTAGTAAAAGTCAAACAATGTTAATGTTTAATTTTTATCGATAATTTAACAAGGCTACATAAACGGTCTCCTACATAGTAATAACTTCCTAACGTTACCTAATGAACTTAAAATTTTGTCGATTGCGTTTGAAATAAGAAATTATCAAATTATTTACCCATCGATTTTTCATTTTGTTCACAAGAAAATATATTATCTTCTCAGGAACCAGTTTAGGTGGTGGATATCAGATTCTCAGAATTAAGAATCTCCTAGCGCCAGGTAGGTAGTTTTTATGTAGACGATGAAACCAAAATTTACATTAGAATTACTTAATTCTTAACTTGTACCTAATTAGCATTTGCGTAATATATTATTAGAGTTCCTTTGGCTGGCGTAAAGTTAGGTTGTAAAACGTATTTATTATCGTCTTGGATTTTCAATACTTGAAGTTTTTGATGATGTCAAGTCGGTTAGATTTATCATTATGTACCTACGATTGTTATAAATCTTATCGTAAAGTTCGTGTGTACCTTCACTGTAATATTATGTAAACAACTTTAATCGGCATGTTTTTTCCATCTCTTCGTATCAGCAATAATAATAATGTGTATCACTCTTCAAAATGTGTGTTGCTCTAGAGCTGATAACGACTAAGGTGTACCAAGGTGAACAAATATGGATTGTATCTGCTCTCGAGGAGAAAAATATGTTATTTTCATCGTGATGTTCTCATCTTACGTCAGGGAAGGCAATCATAACAAATTTAATATTATATCAGATTTCTTCCCATGAATTGAAAGTATACGTCGATATCCCCTTACCTTTTTCACTGACTCATCCTCAACTATTTATTATTTTGATATAAATAATACGATGTTCCAGTCTGAACACGTTGGATGACTAATCCTATCTATTATGTTTGCTATAACATCTATCGTCGCAAAAAAACTAACATAGTATTAGCTAGTAACTAAGAATCGGAGCTTAGATTTTATACATTTTATTTTAGGTTTACTTTCAGAATGGCACTGAAGTTTTCGCTCTCGTGATTAATTAATATCTTGGAAAACCTGTTTCAACATCAATATCTTCATTTTATAATAGATCCACGATCTGTTTCCATCGGTTTATTCCTGGGATGCGAATGACCAACTATCATTTAATTATTGGTGGTCTTCCATGCAAAACGTTGACTTACAGCAATATACAATACTTACATAAAACAATGAAAAAAACAAATACCTTCTCAACGACTCCCTCGTATGTGTAATCAGCATATTTTATACCAGATGAAATTTACTACATAATATTTTGTACAGCCCTCGTTTGATGTTGTTAGATTCTTCGCTATTTTGTCCGATGTTTTACGGTGAATTTATTAGCGGGAGGTATCTAGCTTTATTTATTAATAGCAAATAACGCAGTTTATTTTAACCAACTTTGGAGGTTATCATTTATCATATCGGTTGATGTAGGTAAACATCACGCTCAGCGAAATTATCGCCTAGGTTCGATGTTTTCAAAGTGCGTTAGCGACGACCTCAATGCAAAAATATTAAAACACACTACACTAATCCAATGTAAGTAAATATTTGGATTATGATTGTTAGTATTATTTTTCGCACATGATGATGAAAATTCAACAATAACAACCATGTGACATATGATTATTATTCCGATAGCGTTCGTTTCAATGTACTGCGATAATACCTACTCGTATTTGCACAGCCGCGGAAATAGCGCGATTTCAACAATTTTATTTCAATGCACTATGATTTATCGGCTATTTTGTTTTAGATTCTCTTCGGCGAACTTTTCCATTTCTATTGAATCATCTTCTGCTAACCACACTCGTTCCATTGCTGAACATAGGCCTCCTTCTAAACTTCTCCAATATATTGGGATATCTGCTGCCATCTACATAATATATACATACAACCCGCAATCTGGCTTATATCTTCTGTCGAAAACTGTTTACTTGTATGCTTTACTGTCTAACTCGTCAAAATTATGAAATTAGGCCTTAGATCGTTACATCGGCTGATTCCGCTATCATTTTCAGTGCACATTTCTGATTTTTTATCATATCTTTATAACTCCGCGAATTGCTGCTTGTTTATGAGTGTTACGGATTTTCCATTTGACTATGTTCATATAGTACGATTCTAGTGCCATTCTATTACAACCTTGTTTTTTTTTTCTAAAAGGCTCCTTATAGATGAATGTTGGTAGATCAATATAATACAATCACGCCTGATTGTATTGCAAGTTTTACAATTAATTTTAATTTTCTTCAGCCTTGTCAATTTACTAGTATGGAGCTCTAAGCTAAACCCAAGAATTTTCTTGAGTAATCAGTATCATAAGCGATATATAGAACATAGTTCATGCAAAACATTCCAATCTTTGCACTAAAATAACCTCCAGCAGCCTTACTCTCTACTGAAAACTCGATATTGGGACCGGATTCTCGTGTATAGATTAAGACTACAGGTCATAATTGTATCTTTTTGCAGATCTACATTTTAATGATAATAATCATGTATGTATGTACCTTGGTTGATTATTGAAGTAACAATATTCACAGCGATCAATTTTAAACCATAGCTTGATTATATTTAACTGTCATACATCTCTACAGCTCCTTATGGACCATGGAATTCGTCGCCATTACCCTCTATCATGGCATGCACTCCATCCAGACAGATATTTTCTTGTATTTCGGTCATTTTATCAAAATCTTTTGTCTCGTTTTCAGGTGTGCGAAAATCTCAGCATCGGTCCCGAGGCGGACTACTTCGGCCTTCGTCTGCCGGCTTGCCACGCAGACGGTGGAGTCGTCGTCCCCTCGTCTGGCTCCCCTCCTGCCGTCGCCGGGCACCACCCCACCCCCGCTGACGAGACTGCCGGCCACGGAGCGGACGGCCCCTGGGCGAACCTCCGCAACCCGCTCCACGCCGCCCACCGCCGCCGCCTGGCGCTGCGGGTCAAGTTCTGGGTGCCGCCACACCGACTCCTGCTGGAGACCACCCGCCACCAGTTCTATCTGCACGCCAAGCTGGACCTGGTCGAGGGGAGGATGGTAGTGGCCGATTGGAATGTAGCTTGCAGGCTGGTCGCACTCATTGCACAGGTATGAAAATTTTTGTTAAGGGGAAACATATTTGAGATTAAATACATGTTCCTGATTTTTGCAATTAAACTTTGCACAGCTCATTAAATATGCTATTGATTAATTTACTTTATCATCATCATCAGTGACCCCACAAACCAGGGTGGGCTTTGGCCTCCTCAAGGAATCATCTCCATTGCACCCTGTCCATGACCTTTTCTCTTTATTTTGTTGATCTGGGTAAATTTATATTTATTATATTTTTTTAATTCAGGCTGAAGTTGGCGACTACGATCATCACTATCCTCCTCACTGCCAGTATAGTCTATGTCACAACATCGGCCCTCAGGAGGAAAAGCCAATCGACTATATGCAACGCATATTGGAATACCACTGTGAGATCGTCGGCATGCGAGCTTCCACCGCCGAATACCAAGTGCTCAAGGAGATATCCAACCTAGAGTCTTTCGGCGAAGAGCTCTTCTTCTGCAAACCTCCGGGCCCCTCCAACGGCAACAGCGCCCACAATTTGTACAGCCACCTCCTGTACCATCGCGGCGGAGAGGAAGAATCCAGGGTCGGGAAAAATAGCAACCTGTATGCAAGTCAGACCGTCGGGTGCCTGACCACGGTAGGGGGAGGCAGCGGACACGAACAGCGAGTGGAAGGGTGTGGCTGCAGACTCGGGATGTGCGTCGGAGTCGGACCGACTGGCATCGTGGTCTACAGACCTGGCGATGGAATCGGAAATAATGATAATGAAAAACAAAGGTATATTTAATTATTAAACAAATGGCACTCTTTTGTCTCAAATGTAGAATGATTAAAAAAAACCCAATAGAATAAAGATCCAATATTTATTTTATTTTGTTGCAAAGGTTATGATTTATGACATATAAACTAGCTCTAACCCATTAACAATTACGAAATTTAATTTTAAACTATTTTACTAAATATTTTTACAATTGCATATGCGCAAACATTGGATTTTTTCCATGTCGAGAGTTAATGGTATTTTTTTGACAATTTTTTTTTAAATCTCAATAGAAACGAAGCGGGAATATATATTTTATAGGAGAACCGAGAAATAAGGAACCTCGGATGGCATACGTGATCAATTTAAGTGCTTGCGCAACATTTACCAAGATTCTAAACGTTTCCAGCTTATTCTCAAAGTACCTATGTAAATTTGTGAGATACCATCTAGGGGAAGTCAGTAAAAAGGCATAATGGTTCACGTAATCAATGACCTTCTGCATTAATTTTGAATATGGTATGTTGTTTTGTTATTTTTGGGCTTATTCTATGCCCTCCTGATATTTGAGCCCTATTTATTAGACTGTATCTTGCATTATTCAATTCTAAGAAACACATTTTTTAGACTATGCTCTCCTAATGTTTGAATTTAGCAAACAATGAGCCATTAGTAGCATTACGCAAATCACACTGCTTGTAATTATATTATATTCTACCTCTTTGTACTCGATACGTTAATAGTTGATTTTAGTAGCGTTATGTGAACATACAAACAGATAATTCATGTAAATTGACAATTTGTGATTTGCAGTCCAAAAGTCTAGCGAGAAATACTTGGCTGCCAAGTGAGGAAACTAATAGTGATATCTTATCTTTTGATTGATGGGTACAATAAAATAAATTATCAGTTTTTTTTTATTAAACAGGTAAATTATTGTTCAAATACGATTATATATTGTCAATTACTCGATAATATTGTAAACAAGGCGCACCGCGGTACAAAGTTCAATAGTTTTCTATCTATGTACTGTACATTCAAAACTAGCGTAGACTTTGTACCGTCAAAATATGGAAATTATGATTTTATTAATCTATTTTATATTTCAATTTAGCAACAATATTAATTGGAGTCATTGGTTTTTCGCTGAAATACGTAAATATCCTTTTTTGTGACTTTAAAATTATTTACAAGAACTTGGTCTATGTTAATATTTGCACATTGTTTTCTAGAATGAAAGCAAATAATACACTAGGATTGTTTGGCTACATGAAAAAATTAACAAAGAGCCAATTTTAAAGATAATGTATATTAGGAATTTAAACTTTAGAATTTTCGTTGATACTAAGCCAAAATTCATCATCAGCTATATTCGTCCAGTGTTGGACATACGCCTACCTTCTCGATTTCTGTCTTTCTATCTCTAGTCTTCCTATGTCATTGACTTCTTGCCACTCTTTTTATCTCTCTTGTGGACTGTTTAATTTTCTGCACCCAGTTCTCAGTCATTACTCCAGTGTACGATTGATCCATTGTTCGTCCTTTGTTCTTGGTATAAGCCAACATTGTCAAGAGAAATAAAGTACATGGAGATTTATGATATGGACTTCTGTTCATCCCCAGGATGACTGCACTTCGAAATAATACTACATACATACCATCATGCCATAACGGGGTAGGCAGAGACAACCGAACGCCACGTTTTTCTGTCTTGATACATATTTATTGTCTGGTCAACATTCATGCATCGTCTTATTCATGTTCGTTTGTTGTTCAAGCTTCTTACATTTTCATCTTTCAGAATTTTGATCACATGATCAAGCTATCTTTTATTTGGTGGCGTCGAGCACTCGTACCATTCCTGTCCTCAATATTTTCTTCGTCAGGCATTCCTCATTCATTTTCGCCTTGTGGCCGAACCATCTCAACAAGTTCACTTTTTCTATTAATAACATCTTTCTTCATCTTACATTCTTTCCTTGTATAATCATTTCTTACCCTATCATACATCGTTCTATTACAAATTCTTATGAGCGTTCTCATAACACAATACTCTCCTACATTTTTCCCCACTACCCCTAAGAGTAACACCATCCAAGAGGGGGGTCACCAATCAAACTTCACCTTAGTACTAGTCCAAGCGATCCTTTCTGTAGGACTTCACCCCTTCTCTTATTCACGCCTTGTATAAGAGAAGAGATTTTATTAAATTGGTTGTTTGATTTTCAGCATTCCATACACAGCGATCATCCGAGCTGCTCCCGTACGCCGCATCTTCCAGCTGCAATATCTGAATGCAGCTGGCAATGAAGCGGTGCTCAACATCAAGATGGCCACTTCTCGTCTGGCCTCGGCTCTCTATAGGGCTGTCACAGAGAAACATGCCTTCTATTGCTGTGAGACAGTACGCAGCGATGTTACCAAACAGTTTATCAGAGATCTCAAGGTTGGTATACTTTTTATATTATATTTCTAACTCATTGAGATGTGGAACAAACAGTTTTTAGTACCGAATATGAAATCTATGCATAGGAGCATATTATAAATAGAATGTATTGCATAGATACATAAGCAATCCAATCGTCCATCTAAAATATTATGAGCACATTTTATTAGTAATCCAGTGGTACTGAATATGTATCCTGCTTCGACTGATTTCTTTCACCTATGTATGAAGATGTATTCTTGTTTTAAGAACATATATATTTTTTTATATAAAATTAAAAAAAAAATGTACGGTGTCTATAATTGAACCCATCACACGCATAAGGGTGTATATGGCATAAAAATTTATTGAGAAAAACACATTTTTTTGATAAAAAAGTTAATACATTTGTATGCCTAACCACTACCTTTCATAGACAAAAAAAAGTGTTTTGGGTTGCCATTATAAGGGATTAATAAAATAATTTTACGTTGTCCTGTGGTATAGAACCTTTTTCTCTTAAAAAAGTTGTTTTTGACCAAATGTATGATATATACCCTTATACGGGTGATGGGTTCAATTTTACAAAAAACTTTAAAAAATTTAAGTTTTTTACATAAGTACCTATATATAAGATAGCCAATGTTAATTTTTATTTTTTTTAATGTATAATTTCATACACTTTATTTTTAAGTGTATTAATTTCTTCTATTTTTATTGATTTAAATTTTTTTTAATTGTTTTTGATTTGTAATTAATTATTCATCGATACATAATTAATTGTTCTTTGATCTGTAATAGAAATAAAACTGTAACTATTTGTTTTGATATAAGTTTTGAATGAATTGTTGTTTACAATTAAAATATTTGACGTGTCCAGGGTACGATAGTCTCCATCTTCAACGAAGACTCAACGCTGGGCAAGAAGTATGTGTTTGACATACGTCGCACTTACACGGAAGTGTACGACAACGCGAGACGGGCGCTGTTTGCTGCCGCGACGGCTAGTGTTGGTGGGGCGGGAACTTGCGCTGTCATGCCGCATCCCAGGGGGCCTCAGTGTAATGCTGAATGCAAGGTATATATATATATATATTACTTGATTATTTATTTATTTATTCATATTTTGTACAACTTATTGTTTTAATTTCAATGGAGATAAAACATGAATATATATTTATAGGAGAAACGGAAAATCAGGTACCTATAGGGCTTACGACCTGTCATCAACTGGTGTACGTGATCACTTTAAGCACTTGCGCAACATTTACCAATTATGCCTTTTTTTTTACTCCCCTTTTCAATCCATCTATAACGCCATCTATTGAGAAACTGGTTGATGAACTTTGAAATCTATGATCCTTGAATGCTTTCACATAGATGTCTCCACAAAGGCAGATTTATTCAACCAACCCTAGCATCAAGCCTCAAATAAAATTTGTACAATATTATATAATATCTAAGTAGTTAAAGAAAGTATAGCAATTAACAAACTGACTATAGCAGTAAGAAAAGATAGGAGAGAATAAGACACAGAAGAAATTATTCAAGAATTATATTTAATAAATCTAGTTTTTTCTTGCATATTTGTATGTGTTGACACAACGTAACATCGCTTCATTTCATATAATAGTTTACCTCTAAAACTTCAATAGAGTGAATGGGTTAACATGTATGGTAATAAGCATCAAAGTAGAATAAATCCTATAGAAATGAGATGATGCATGAACGTAAAGAAAACTAGGAATGTGTGCAAAAATAGAGGAGTATGGCACTCAGTTCTCTCAGCTTACCCTCTAAGAGACATGGCGTGATGGTATAATATGTACAGTAGTAGTCCGATAATCCGGCACGTTCGGTACTGGCTTGGTGCCGGATTATCGAAAATTCCAGTCTATCGGGCGGTAATTATAAGAACAATTAGGTTAATAATTAAACTACAAATACATACAACAAAGTTTATTTTACATTTCATATAATGTATGTACATACACATAGGTACTGTAAAACATATTTCACTTAGATTTAAAAAAGTTATGAATGACTTTTTGTTTTCTTGACTTTTGGCGTTTAGTATAAAATCAATAATTTCTAAAGCACTGTAGCAAGTACTAGTAAACAACAACGCACAAAAAAATTCGTGATTGATTAACGGAGCTGCACTGCACCTGAATTTGTTGTGACAGCTGAGATTAGCCGACCGCTAATTGTTTCCGAACAATACCTTCAGAATAGCTCTCGAGCGTTTTTATTTGCTTTAAAGACACACTTTTGGAGAAAACCAAAATTTTTACAATTTTCCGGAGCGATGCCGGACTATCAGGCATTCCGGACTATTGGATGCTGGACTAATGGACTTCTACTGATGTAAATAATTAAAACTGAAAAATCGTAAAAAGAAAGTAACATTATAAATTATTTTTTAGTTTAAAATTCTTCAATTTACAGTGTTTTAATTTGCACATTTATTTTATGATTATTTATGTGAAATTGTTTGATGACAGAACACTCGAGAGCGCTCAAACTCCAGCAGCCTGCCATTGGAAAGTCTTGCATGCAGAGTCTGCATGGATCAGACAATGGACACCCTCTTTCTGCCCTGCCGACATGTTCTGTGCTGCTCCTACTGCGCAGAAAGGTAAAAAAAAACTAGTGTTTTCTCTATTTTTCTACGTCCACTTGATGACCATCAAATCATGATTTGTGAGAAACATTAACAGATGATTAAGAGACATTGGTGTGACCAAATTAGAATTAAACACATTACTTACATAAAATGAAACTCTATTTATTAAAGACCTTTTATCAGTATCTTGACAAATGATCTTTGATAGACCCAACTAATGTTTTATTCTATGTGATTATGGAGTTTCAACAAAAATTCTCCATGAAAAAATTAAAAATATTAACATTTTTCAATGATTTTTATCATATCAAATATGTAACATCATAAAAAAATCATGAATAGTATAATGTTTTAGTTTATATATTCTATCTTTAATCTAAATATCCTATTTTTTTTTGTCACTATACGATCCATAAGTTGGGAAAAATCAATTTAGTTATGGAAGTATTCAGCGGCCTTAATCTCTACTGCAAATACAATCCAAATTTTTTGCTAATAACCTACCTTTTGTAACAGAGACTAATGTGGTAGGTTGGTGTATTTTAATCATAATAGTCAATAATTTGAATGTACACAAGCGACATGTAGGTAAGTTCTATGCAAAATTGGTATAGGATTTGAACGTACAGATGCTAACTGCGTCTAGCAAAAGCGAAAGCTACTCTATATGTTTGTACATGTTGTGGAATAAAACTGTATTTTAATAAATATATGAAATTTCTGTTCCGGCTTAGAATAGTGCTTCCACTCTTTTCTATTATTATCTTTTTTGGGTGTTTCGTTAGATCCAAGTAATCGTGAATACAATGAGAATTATAACATCTCACATAGTTCAGCAATGAGGTTTATCACCCATTCTGAATGTAGTGCCTTGTTAGGTGAGACAAGGCTGGTGTGTGGGTATGAATGCATGTGTTACGCCTCCTTTTATAAGGTAATGCACACCTTTCGCTGGTTACCGCACATTGTGAGATATGCCGTGATGGTATGAATGAATAAAAATTAAAATTAAGTATTAACGTAAAGTTCTTTTTCTGTGGCTGCCATTGTATCTTCTTCCCCGGTCAAGTCAATTTGTACTTACCATGACACTAATGGATATTTTGTATTGCTTTTTAGATGCACTCGTTGTCCTCTCTGCCGTGCAGAAATATCAGAGCTGCTGAAGATATATCTACCCGTGGAATTCACGCAGAAGTCTTCGATAACGACATAGGATTTTCGTATGCAACATGACCGACATATAATAATTTGCAACTTGTGTCAACGGCAAATTACGCACACATTTGCTTGTAATGGATTGAAAACACTTAAAGTGAAAAAGTAACAATGGCAATATGAAAAAGTTGAAATAAAATTATTGTGATATTTTTATGGTTAATTGCAGACGGAAACATTTATTTAGATGAGTGAGTGTTGACTCTTTGTACTATTGTACAAGATGTGTCGTCGGAAGTTTCCAGAAATAACTTAAGACAACTATAAAATTCTATTCAAATTTATTTTATAATAAATAATACATGAAAGAAATTAACCGGTTAGGTTTTTTCAATGTTTATTTTTAAAAGGGTTCACTTTCCAATCCCACATTATTATCTAATAATTTTTTGAAATATTAAAGTGGTCATTTTTGCAATCAACAGGAAATCATATTGGGTTTTTTTACTGCTTCACTATCTTACATGAAATAATAACTAAAAAACAAACAAAACAAAAACTTAGTTATCGTGAATACGAAAATATTTTGACAAGGTAGTGATTACACAATTCAAGTGAAATTGCCCTTTATATATAACTATCCATATTGTATTTTTATTTAAATTTATTTAGCCCAAATAATTTAAATTTACAATAGACTTTTTCATTGAATTTGATTCAGAAATGGAAGTATATGTGTTGTGTAAATTTGTGACTTAAGAAAAAATATGTGCATGAACTTGGAACGATTAATGCAAGAAGACATTTAAGTACCATGCTATAAATGTAGCAATACCATTTTGTTAAGTGTATTTTAATAAATATCTGTACAAATAAATCCACAAATTAATAATAATTATTAGTTTGTGTGATTTCTTTTCCTAATGTTTCGTTTTAGAAATATCTGGATACGAAATAAATGTTTAATTTGTTTTTTAATTTTTTTTTCTCTACAACTAGTATTGAATTGCACTATTGTAACTATAAATCTGTTGATATAATTGTAGGTATATCAAAATTATATACAGCTATTTTAAAAGCATTTATGGTTCGACAGTACAAATCTTTACATTTGCATTACAATTGAATGCTGATTTACTTTAATTTGATTAGATAAAGAAAACTAAAAAGAAAACAATTCAATACTGGATTTAAATTCTATTATGTAAGAAAAATTCTTAAACAAATTTTTTTTTAAGTAATCGCATCATTTTGTCTTTAGATGCACACAAAATATGTAGAATGTGTTTAATTTCAGAGTGCATTTCGTGGTTAAGTTGGTATGACTGCATTTGGTGTCGTCATATGTTCAAAACAATATTCCGTAAATTTAGGGATCGTTTTTTCTTCTATTGTAATATTTGTAAAAGTTTTCTTCTGATAAATATACACAAATCATTACAAAAATAAGTTTGGTTAAAATAAAAATAGAAGATGTGTATCATTCTATCATATTAAACTAAGATTGTTTTGTTTTAAAAAAAATTATTTTTAAGTTTTAAATCTGAGATTAGAGGAACTTGATTTGAAGATATGGCAACATTGGCAACATTATTCAATTTATTTGACTGACTGATAGTTGTACAAACATAACCGTGAATTTCACTTTTTATTTGAACACATGTTTACAAATTTATGTATCTATTTTCTTCCATTCTTTATTTTGTATGTGTGTATCATACATTTTCATATAATATAATAGATGTCGCAGTTAGCAAACGTTTTATGAATCAAAGTGAGGATTTTTTCCGCGGGACTTTTGACAATAAGGTGGGCAGACCACATAGTTTTTCTATAGAGAATAACGACTAATGTGAATTGTTTTCGGATTTATTTGTCAAAATAAAAAAAACACTTTGTTTATAAAGATTAAGAGAACAGAAGGAAAACTGGAATTTGTTGCCAACTAAAACGCCAAACGTGCGATATTTCATGACTCATTTTTTGCACGGAGTACTACATTTAGTATATTATATGAAAATCTATGATTTACTTGAACCTGTTGAAAGAAAATCATCAGATTTAATCCATGGCTAGTTTAATTTGGAACAAAAATTATTAGTTTTGTTTCATTATGATCTATGGAATTTTTAAATAGAACCCAACTGTATCATTTTTAAAAAGAATATCATGTATTTCCATGATTTTCTTTTTATTTCTTTTAATATGGTGTGCGATGTGTTTTTTTTTTTGTAATTGATGTAATTTAATATTCATATTAACATTACCTTTAATGTTTTTCAAATGCATTTCAGTTAGAAAATAAGTACGTATTACACTTATTCCTTAACAACATTGTTTTTTTTCATTATATTTATTTGTACTAATTAGTTACTTGTTTGAATATCCTATTTTTTTGAATTTGAAATTTTTCATAATGATAAACTATTTTTTAATCTTAATTTATATTATATTAGTCACCATTCAATGCAAACTTAGTTATAAGTTTTAGATTTAAACTATAGTAAACAATGTATTTTGATTTATTTTTATTTTTCTCCTAACATGTTGTATGGATTGAAATTTAATTATTACATTCAATTGACTTTCATTTTGTCAAAAGGATTGGATACTTCTGTATTAACTAACAATTATTCATTGTGTTATTTGAAACAAAATTAACATTCACTGAAATAATTGTATTTTGTTTCAATGGAAATATCTTCTTTATAAATGCTATGGAGTTTAAGAAACGGAGAATATTTTAAGCCTATTGATGGGTAAATATATATTATGTGTACTATTTTTTAATGTGTGATTTTTTATTAAGATTCAATGAAAACTCTATTGAGATTCGACTGTGTTTTCAAAAAAATGTCAATATGTATATCGATTGAAGGATGATCTCTATGCAATAATAAATTTAAAAATTATATATATTATTTTCCAAGAGATGTACAAATTTTTATGATTTTATGTATATATATATATACACCATTGTGTTTAATATTAATAATATATAAACACATGCGTATTTCATAAACATCTTTGCTGCTTTTAATTCTAAATTATGCAATGGATGATAATTTTTAACACTCGTTTGTAGCTTTTTTTACAAATACTATTTTCTACTGAATATGATACTAACCTCATCAAAAAAATATTATAAATAAAAAAATATAAAAAATAGTTATTTTATGAAACACAATTTGGTGTAAGAGGTTATTGAAATATTTTAAGTAGTTCTATATATGTAAATAATGTTAAGATGAGTCGTTTTTAAATAAAATATGATATCCATCTTTGTCTTCTATAACTTCTTTTTATGTATTAAAAAAATTACATTCTCTTGTTTAATTGTTTTACTCTTGTAAATAAATTATTCACTATGCATATTACAGATTTATTCAAACTTGTATATTTTTTTGTTTAGATAATTAACTTTTATCTATTCATCTCAGTATTATTCGTAATTTCTGTATCTGTGTTTACGAAATCTATTTCATCTTTGATAATACAAATGTTTCACGTTGGTTTTGTAATTATTGTGTAAACAAGAATCTTATTTTTAAAATGTCAAATATATACTTTTACAAAAATCATATATTTTATTTTATTCATTTCGTGGGATTATTTTATTTAACTTATATTATATATAATACAGTAGACCCACAGTAATCTGACAAAGACAAATGTTTTGTATGACGGTGTCGGATAATTTGATTTGATGGACTTTAATGTTTTGATCTGGGATGCATGGGAGTTATATCAATTACAAACAACGCACCTGACGACATTGATAAATATTTTTGTTCAATATGTTCTCGTTACCTGCCCGTACGGTAAAACCCACCACCCCTTCTAGTATAAACTTCGCCCACCAACGACAGTAGCAATACACACAGTTTAAACATAATTTTAAATTTAGTACAAGTTTGTTCGGATGAGGGAGCGGGTCAGCTCTGAAACCGGTCAACATTAAATACTCAAAAGTGGTGTAAACAAAAAAGTTATTATTTTAATTTATTAAAAATTATTAATTAGGGAACTTAACTGGTTTTGTATACATATTGTTTTTTGTTTTCCCATAAGCTGTAAATAACTGTCTGTTCCCAGAATTAAATAAAATAAAAAAAATAATCATTGAAATTTATTAATAGTTAAAAAATAGTTAGATTTTCAGGCAATATTATTAATAGAGACTGATGAATGAATGGAAGAGGTTTGTTCACCGAAAACTATACTTCAAAGGGTATGTCACATAATATTTATATTTTTTTTATTTATTCTATTTTAATTTACTTAGTGAACAAGTTATACATGAATAATATAATATTCCATTAGAGGACTAATTAAGATTACAGAAATAATCAATTTTGTGTAAATAGTAATATCAGTTTTATAGGGGAAGGAATGGAAAGGATATTAGGAATTGGACGGAAAGAGAAAGAGGAGAGCTTGCAAAAACACTACTCACCAGAAGTCACAGAGGCATTCAGGGACTTAATTACTGATGATTTGAATATAATAATAGACATTGCAGAGGTCTATATTCTTAAAGAACACATTGAAATTGTTATAAGTTCTGTGAATTAATGCATTCTGTAAATAATTTGTTTTACATATTGGTAACTCTTAAATGGTAGTGGATTCCTGGTGGGACATGATGGGCAATTAAATGGTATCAAATCAAGTAAGTCTATTTTATTGTTTATCAATTTATATAGATATAACATATCAGTTAATGTCCATCGATTTTCTAAAGTCATTAATTTATGATGTGCAGAAAAGCGATAGTTATCGAATGATAATATACATCTATAGTTGAAGTGTTTCAAAAATTTGTTTTGTACAGCATTCTCTATCCTATCTATATAAGTAATATAGAAGGGGCTCCATGTAACCGAGGAAAAATCGAGAATGCTCTGCACGTAGCTAAAATAGTGTTTTTAGGCTTATTATGGATTTAAATGATTTTCCACTCTAATAACAAAATTTTACATCCTAAATCCTTTTCAATTACATAATTAACATGATTTCTAAAAACCAACCTGCAACAACAATCAACACATCTAAATCTCTTATTTCAGTGCATCTTGCTATTATTTTGTGGTTTAAAGTATAATTTACAACACATGGTTCCTTCTTACGAGTAAAGGTGATGCAATTTTTGTACATTTAAGAAAAGTTGATTGGTAGTGCAATAATTGTAGAATCTGTTCAAGTCTAATTGAAGCTTATTGCAGTCATATTGGTCATTTTTTTCTAAATTTTCATGGCATTGTCAAAAACCAAAAAGTTAGAATATTCAAAACAGTGTGATATGTCATTTATATACAAGATGAACAAAACTGGACCCAAATGAGAGCCTTGTGGTACTCCTGATAGACAAAAGCGATATTTGTACTTGGCATTATTTATCACGACGGATTGTAGTCGGCCCCTAACATATGAGGATAGCCATCTCAACAAGTCTTCATGAATTCCGTAAGCATTTAATTTGTTTATGAGAATATCATGGCTAATCTTGACAAATGCTTTTGAAAAATCGGTATATGTCGCATTTACTTGATATCCCTCATTCATAGAGGTAAAAATGTCATGCGTAAATTCAACAGATTGGACTCAACAGAACGAGATGGAAAAAATCCATGTTGATTGGGCATTATGAGGGACTTGATAGCAGGAGTTAGCTGTTCAACCACAGTTCTTCTCCATTAATTTACTGAAGATAGACAGTTTAGATATTGGTCTGTAGTTTTGCACATCATGCTTATCACCAGACTTATGTATGGGTGTAATGTAGGATTCTTTTCATTGGTTGGGAAAAACTCCGGAACGAAATGACAATGTAAACAGGTAAAAAGTAGGTGGAATACCGTCGGTCTCTGGACCCTTATTCAGATCAACTTCTTCTAGTTTTTTTTACGGATGTCGTCAAAATCAAAATCAATTGAGCTAATATGGAGTTCATTTTGACATTCAACAGTTGGAAGTATATGACATTTAGTCTGAATAAAAGATAAATAAAAAAATGTGTGAGTACTTACACATTGGTACAAGTAGGCAAAGAAGACAAAAAATGACCTTATAAGTCTGGCGCAATTCAGGGGTGACTTCTATGCGAAAAATGCATTTGTCACCTCAGGTATAAGAATTGTTGCTCTCATTATTTACAAAAAAACAATTCTCTCAATAGATGGCGTTACAACAAAAATAAATAAAAATAATAAGAATGTTGTTCATAATTTCACACATAGATGGCTGTAGTAAAAATTCCTTATTTTCAAGCGAAAAGAATTTCAGTATTACAATATATAGAACTTTCAAAATTGAATTGATAGGGATCTCATTTAAAAGGCATAATTGGTGAACGTTGCGCAAGCGCATAAAGTGATCACGTAAACCAGCCGATGACAGGTCGTAAGCCCTGTAGGTGCCTTGATTTCCCGATTCCCCTACAGTAAATATTCCAACTTCGTCTCTATTGAGATAATTAAAAATCTGTTAAAAAAATGTGCTCAACATTTCAGAAATTTCAACAGAGTTATTGGTTTCCATATCATTAAAAAACATACAACATGGAAAATTACTGTGGGATTTCCGAGATTTTTTATAATTAAATAGAGATTTTGGTTTCGATAATATAGCTGTCTCGGTGCTTTCTATATGGCCATCATAACAATCGTTTTATAGCTGTTTATGTTTAGTTCTTAGCAATGTGAATTCTTCCACCTTTTGTGTTCCTTGTTTTCTTCCACCTTTTGTGTTCCCGCAGTTTTTCTTTAATAACCTTAACAAGAGGGATAGAGTACCAAGTTGGTAATCTAAAGGTAGAGTGTAATTATTTTGTTGGTACATGCAAATTGATTCCTTCACTCAGAACTTTGTAAAAGTGGACTTAGTAAATTTCTATCTTTCTTGAGAACATCCATTGGTTTATTAAAATTCATGGATTGTTCTACATAATGTTTATCAGTTATTCAAGAGTCAAGCTGCTTTCATTATTCTCTCTATTAATTATTTCATACTATCCTTTTCTTGGGCCACCCAATTTCTAAAATTTGAATTGAGTATGTAGGTACTAAATGAACATATGAAAACTTTCTTATGAATTTTTTTAACTTGGCAATAAAAAATAGTCAAGTTTCTCAAAACGTCCGCTAGATTCAAGCACTAACACACTGTCAAAGGAAAATGAAAATACATGCACATCGAATCAAGATGGCCGCCGAATTATGTCGATGCGGAACGGGGAAAGTGATTTTCGTTTGAAAACCTGTCAAATATACCGAGCTTTCCGGACATTTTGTGATCTTTAGTGCTTAAAATATTATTCTATTGTTATGTGTCTTTCCGATTTTGAGGAAGTGATAGTGAAAAAAGTGTTATAAGTGGAAATATTGTGAAAATTAAATAGACAAGTTACGGAATGGCATTTGCCAAGTCTAATCTGAGATAAGAAATTTGTGCGTAATGGTGTGATTTTTAAAGTGTTTTTTATAAAATGCAGTTCATCGTATGATTTTGCCTTTATAGACGTAAGTATTTTCGATATATTGTGTATTTTAGGTACAAACTAAAGCAATCTAGTCATGGATATAATTTGAATGTACTTTGAAATTTCGTCACGATTAAAATGCTAACCCATTTCCGTACAATCTGTTCTTACGATTCCATCGATTGATAAAATGCACAGTCAGCTTACGATATAAATCACTAAATATGGTTTAGAGCCGCTTCGTGCTCAAATATATGTAATGGTGTCGGGTGTTTTCTTAAATAAACAATGTTGCCTTATGTTCTGAAACCGATGATATTCTCGCTAGCAGACATTTATTTCACGTTTGTCCTGCCTTATGTAAACAGTTTTTATTTATTTGCCGATAAAAAAGTATCGGTTATGTGTAGGCACAAAACCTGTGCGGAAAAGATCAGTAATCCATCATTTCTGACATTTGAACTTTTTGACATAAAGGAAATCGATTGGAGAGGTTTGCAGTTTGGATTTATTGGGCTAAATGGAAGTTTCGCAGGTATTTTCTATTAATGACCTTTGTTAATACACAAAGACACCTGCTGCCAATTATATTTCGCAAATATAACATCGCACTCTGCACCGCGTACCAACGGGAGTCTCACCTATCTTTCAGTTTTGTTATAAATCAACAGAAAAATTGACATTTAACAACATACCAATTCACTATCCTATTGAATTTTTAAATATTCAAATTTCGAATTTATGTCGACTACAAATTCCGAATGAATTATTTAAATCGTCGATTTTCTTGATTTCGTCATGAAATTTTGTATGCATTCAATTGTGATGTTAAAAAATTGTATTAAGTATATTTTATAAATAATATGATTTTGGTTTATGTGGAGATATTAGAACCGAGGGCCTCATATTCTGTTTTTGTCATTCATTTGTGTCTTATTTTATGTTATAAGTAGGTTTACCATTAGAATAAGTACAACATATACTTATTATCAAAATATGCTAACACTTGCGCTTAATGATTTGAACATGGGTCAACTGGATAACTATGTTAGTGTATTATACATTTGATTATTATTTTTTCGTTTTGTAATATGTTTACTAGGTATTTAAGTATTGTATTTTTTTTATGTAAAAACTCAACAAAATTTACATTTGAAACTAGGTATATAATATTTTTCTTTGTATATAAAGTTAGAGAGAAAATTATCCCTATAGAGACGAAGTTGGAATATTTACTGTAGGAGAACCGGGAAATCAAGGCACCTACAGGGCTTACGATCTGTCATAGGCTGGTTTACGTGATCACAGGTCGTAAGCCCTGTAGGTGCCTTGATTTCCCGGTTCTCCTACAGTAAATATTCCAACTTCGTCTCTATTGAGATAATTAAAAATCTGTTAAAAATATCTTTGACTCCCGACAGGAAAAAAATCCAATGTTTGCGCATATGCAATAATAAAAATATTCGATTAGAGAGAAAATATATACATGATTTATTCGGTTTTAAAAGTGCATTCCTTTTGATATTTGGCCGAATAAACTGTGTTATTAAAACAATAATAATTTGAGTGTATCTATATTTATTTTTGTCAGGTATATTAATTCTGATCGTTCTGTGTTTAACATCATTATCATGTGTAAAAATTATTAATCATATATAGAATAAATATGTGTGATAAGTCTTTAACATTTTTTCTTGTCTATAGCATGTTTCCAGGAAATCAATAACTTTTTTCCTGTCTATAACATTTTCTAGACAATCTATAACATTTTTCCTGTCTATAACATGTTTCTAGGCAATCTATAACATTTTTCCTGTCAATAACATATTTCTAGGCAATCTATAGCATTTTTCCTTGTCTATAACATGTTTCTAGTCAATCTATATCATTTTTCCTGTCTATAACTAGTTTCTAGGCAATCTATAACATTTTTCCTGTCTATAACTAGTTTCTAGGCAATCTATAACATTTTTCCTGTCTATAACTAGTTTCTAGGAAATCTATAACATTTTTCCCACTCTATATGATAGAATCCAATTGAAGCATTACTTACTTACTTTCCATGTCCTAATCATCTACCTATATTGTATCCTTCCGTTCATTTGCAGCCATAATTGCATCTTCATTTGCTCACCATAGATCCTCCTCAGAGCACCCTCCCTCCATAAACGGGCAAACCAGCAATTGTTACATGTTCTGCATCTCTCCACACTCGCATGCCATGTCCCGGTCAGCATCTAGCATTCCCCATCTGTCCAGGTTTAGCGTGCACCTTCCTATACCCATCCTTAGTCTGTTCAGGGATTTCCAGGTTGTATATGGAAGTCGGTGACCCGTTGGAAGTACCTCCATTGTTTCATTGAAGTTTTCACTTCCTAACCGTTCCTTCCACAGCTCAACTCTTCTCTTATCGCTGGTTGAGGTTAATGCGATTGTATTCCCGAGAAAGCTGTTTCTAGACTTGAGGGCGGGAAGATGTGATCGTATAGCGGATGTCGAGAGTCATTCTACTGTCTCATCTTTTCCTCTTCAGAGACTATTGTGAATTTTGTGCTTTTTGACCTTTGATTTCTTGAAGATGTGTATTAAGAATAGCTTCGTTATATTTATTATTTTGGATAATCTGTCATTATAGGATCTTTTAATGAATATATTTCACCAAGAGTGCTTTGATTATATATTTTTGCATTTTGGATATGTTAAATGGATGGAATGGAATTCCAATTTATTTATTTCTTCTTCTTTATCCCCATCCTATGTTCTTTATTTAAGATTTCCTTATTTGTCTCCTCCGTTACATTGCTGTCTTCTATTGTCATCCTATCCAAGTGCTTCTGTCCTCCAAAAATTATAAATTTTTTATATGTAAATTTCAACGTCTCCTACAAAATTGAATTTTAAAAATTCCTTAATAAAAATAATATTGTAGGTACCACTTATTTATTTGAAATGAAGAGCTTTTTGCACAATGGAAATTTATTCTTATTTAGTCAGTGTTTCAATATCTTTGTACAGGAAAAATATTTTATAATAAATTTTTCCTTTGCTGGAAATTTAACCCAAAAAAATATTCTAATGACTAACCTCTACTGACTGATAATTATTATTTTTAAAATGTGCTTGCAAGATTCGTCATATTATATGTGTGTTTATTGGTATTCCGTGATGTCTAGTGAAGAGTATTTTTAGTGTCCGTCATTATTTTGATTTTAGTGTTTTAAAATGTTATGATCCGGCTACCATTGACACATTGGTACCAATCGTATACAGGTCATGCCCTCTGTTGGAATCATTATTTAATCGAATACCGAAAAAGACGAGGGGATTATTTGAAATTAGTTTTGGTTTCAAATAATCCCCTCTAAATATCTTAAATTATTCAAAAATTCAAATTAAAAATGTGGTTAATGATATTATAGGGTGTTAATGATATTATTTTGTGACTATTGTAATACAATTTTTAAGCATTATATAAGTACCTCCTGTAATTTTTTTATTCATCAGTACTCTTAGTTGTTCTGTGTATGTAATCAATATGAATTATGTTCACATTTTGTTTATTGTACATGAATAGTTTTTATCATACATTTGATCATACATATAATTTTATTATTTGTGTAGGGTCAATTTACGTCAATTGGTACTTTTGAATATCCTAATGGATACGAGAACAGAGAGATATAACCTTCCAAAAGAGATCTGCATCTCGTCTCTTAGGCCTGACTTGACAATTAACTCTCTTTCATTGAAAAGAGTTATTTACATATTTGGAGCTGACTATTCCATGGGACATAAATATTCCAAAAGACCACTAATACAAACTAAACAAGTACAAGGAACTGGTAGATAGAACAGTTCAAAATGACTTTAGCACAAGTATATATGCTGTAGAGGTGGGGGCGAGAGGCCTGTCCGCAAAATCTTTATATTCCTACTTTAAAAACCTGGGTCTCCCAAGAGGTAAAATAAAAGAACTTTTGGATAGGGTCTTAAAAGCAGCATTATCCGCATCCTATTAGATTTGGTTGCGCAGGGTAGTGAAGTATCAGTCGGAGATTGGTGGGTGAGTGGTGAGCGTGAGTCATAAAGGGGCCCCTTAATCCCGCATACATGGTCGCAAGCCCATGTGGTTCGCCTGTTCTGGCTGGTACTCTGGTCGCCTGTGCTCGTGGGCCTGGATTCATGAATCCAGTGAAACGACGATTGCCTTTCTCTTTTGTATCTACCAATCTGTGCTAGCCAACAATTATAATTATTTATTCAATATTTAAAATATGTTGTCAAAATACAGTTTTTTTTAGTTGATTGACATACTTCAGAACAGCTTTATCAATATTGTTGTCAACATTTATTAATTTTCATAATGTGCCTTATTAATAAGAAATTGATTAAGCATAGCATAATTTCCCAATATTTTAGAGTTGATTGTGGTTATCACATCATGCTTCGTTTTCTTCTTCTTTGCCTCATCCTAGTTCATCTGGTGTCGGCTCTTCTGGTAAGCAAAATGTACATCTTGGAACATCTCCGCAGTCAGATACATTCAGTATTATACAAAAGTATTAAATGCCCTTCAACTGAATATGAGAGGACAAATGTTATTTCTTTCTATCACCGTTTTGTATACATAGGTATGTGCTTTGTATGATGTTCATCATTTTGTCTTTTCTTTATTTACATAATAGCTTATCGGGCAACTAGTATTTTTATTTATTTATTTATTAAGAGAAAAAAACAATTACACATCACATATACACAATTTTGTTTAAAATTAATAAATTTGATTTATATTGTGCAATCACTATATTTCCAATAGAGAAGTTACAATGTAAACATAGACGTGCTTAGAGATATGTAAGTACTACGTCAAATAATAATTGATCATTCAACCAATAACAAGTAGCCACATTCTGGATACTTATGATATTTATCGTCTCACAGATCCAGACTGAAAACACAATTAAAAACCGCGTCTCCACCAAGAATGGAACCCGGGACCTTTCTCTCAAGGGAATATCTAACCAACTGAGCCATGAAGGCCGACCTTTGTGGCTTATCCATTGGCTAAAATGTTTTATTCAGTAGACCCTTGGTAATCTGGCCCATATATAATAATTTATAAAGTTCAGTTTAGCTATACAAGTTCACTCCAAGGGTGCATGTTTAATTTGGCACCCCTTGTATTCCACTTCTGTACATGATGGAGATGTAACAATACTCCGATAATGCATCATTGTACCTACAGGTCACAGCTAATTAATACATGCTGCATATTATCTCAGTTTGTTATTAGTATTTTTCGGATTACAAGGTTCTCTTCTTGCAAATATTCCAGACTTCAAGGGGTTCAGTTGCAGCACTCTATATTCCGACAAATTGTCAGATTACCGCTGGTCTACTATAATATATATATTTTCATTTTATTTGCTAAATTTTTTCAATTTTCCATTCCTGCGTCAATGTCAATGTTTTATAATCCTATCACAAAGGGGGCAGTAAGCTTCAAAGCCAGTAGCATGATTATAAAAATCATGGTTTCAAAATTTTATATGAAAATATGTATACATACTTACATACCATCATGTCATGTCCCTAAAGAGGTAGACAGAGAGCATATTTTTATTTTTTTGACATATTTTTCTGTCTTGGCATGCATCTGTCACCTCATCAACATTCATACATCACCTTATACATTTTCGCCTGTTTGAGCTTTTGATATTTTACATTACTAAAAAAATGGTATTTGAAAGTAGTGAGAGTAAAACATTACTATTGTTATGTTTTTTGGACAACTAACAGGTATTATGTCAAATATTAATTTATCACGCACCCATTAACAAGTTGCCATTTTTTGGAGACTTGTGATATTCATCGTCTCACAGATCCAGACTGAAGATATATATTTATTTGTTTAGGGTTACAAACAGTAAATAAGACAATTTAATACCCACTTAAAACCAGAAAATGTAACATAAACATACATGAATGATAGTGAATCTGAAGCAAAAGTATCAAGTAAAGGATTAAAAGGGAAGAATAACAATATTACTAAATGCCACCACGATGAGAACTCCATAACATTGTAATGATTGTTCATAATATTTACATGTTCACTTACATACATACAATCGCATACACACATAAGTTTATTTCATTGTTAAATTGCTTTGTAGATATTGCTTAAATACCCCTGAAGATTCAGAAAAAATGACAATATTTCCACAGTGTGTACTGAGGAAATATGTTTCAAAAGGATGGACAGCCTGAAACAGAGTGAATGGGGTGCTAGTGTAAGTAATGAATGATCTTAACATACGTAAGGAAGTCAAAAAATGCCATTCAAAATGCATTTGTAGTCCCAACCATGACGTATGCGAATCAGACTCTGACATGGCAGAAGATGGCGATGCAGATGAAATGAGATTGACGCTGAGAAGAATGTGTAACAAGACGATGTATGACAGGGTAAGGAATAAGGATATAAGTCAGATGGGTCGATGGCAGAGTGGTTAGCGCGCTGGGTTAGTTATCCAGTGGTCGCGAGTTTGAATCCTGTCTCGACCAATTTCGTTGACCTATAGCACAAGCATTTATGCTTATTTCAGGGAACGTAGGAAGATGTATATATACTTGTTTAACAAGGACATATCCATTTTTTATATAAAAAAAGTCAATATTAAGTATTATAATGTTTTACCATATCATCACGCCCTTTCCCTATTTGGGCTAGGCAGAGAGAACCGAACGCCAGACTCCTCTTTCTTGATATACATTTCTCACTTCATTCACGTCCATACATCGTCTCATACACGCTCTTCTGTTATTCTTACTTTTAACGTCTCTATATTTCAAAATTTCATTTATGTGATTGTGCCAAATTTTCCTTGGCCGACCTCTGCTTTTCATTATCAGCCTTATATATTTTTTTGTCAGACGGTCATCACTCATTCTTTCTATGTGGCCAAACCATCTTAGAGCGTTTATTTTCATCTTACTTACGATATAATGTATTACATAGTTTATTATTCCATTTGGTATAATGTATTTTTGGTTGTAGGTAGTTTATTTATTTTCTAAGGAATCGGTGCATAATGGGTGCTATCATATTTTCTTAATTCATTTGCATCTTATTTTGAGAACTTGTGTACTACAGAAGTCAGATTTCAGAATTATTAGAACATGTTTCGGTTGAAGATTATCTGTCAATTTATTTAATTGGATTGTAGATTCCAAAAATTAACACCAAATCAGTTATAATCTGAATATTTTGCAAATTTATTTTTATTTTGTTAATTGCTATTAAAACTGCATCTTTGATAATGCTTTGTATAATGTATCCATAAATTATCAAAAAATATCAAAAAATAGTTGGTTTTGACCACTTCAAACTTTCACTGCATAAGATTTTATTTTTGAAAGGTTGATAATACCTGTCGCATAAAAAAATACTTGAGTTTGGTCTTCAAAAAGTTCGGTCATTCCATATTTTTATTAATCTGAGAAAAATATATTTTCTCCCTTAACCGGTCCATTACTGGTGCATTTACCTTACCTTTCATTTGCCCGAGAAGCAATATTCAATAAACAAATCGGCCTTCAATAATAAATTGTCGGCCTTCGTGGCTCAGTTGGTTGGGCATCTGACTGCTGATCCAAAGGTCCCGGGTTCGATTCCCGGTGGAGACACAGTTTTTAATTGTGTTTTCAGTCTGGATCTGTGAGACGATTAATATCGTAAGTCTCCAGCATGTGGCAACTTGTTATTGGGTGCGTGTTAAATTAATATTTGACATAGTACCTGTTAGTTGCCCGAGAAGCTGTATTAAATAAATAAATAAATATACCAACTAAACAAAAAACACAATTTTGCGCGCCCACGTGACGGGCTCAAGAAGTTTGCTGCTAAATATACAATTTCAATTTTACATACATACCATCACGCCATGTCCCTCACGGGGTAGGCAGAGAGAACCGAACGCCACTTATTTCTATTTTGACACACATCCATAGCCTCGTCAACATTCATACATCGTCTTATACATGTTCGTCTGTTGTTCACGCTTCTAACATTTTCGTCTTATCGTGCCATCCCTTCTTTGGGCGGCCTTGACCCCTCATTCCATTCCTGTCCGCAATGTATATTTTCTTCGTCAGGCGTTCCTCATTCATTCTCCCCATGTGGCCATACCATCTTAATTAATTTCAATTTATTTAAATACTTCATTTCACTCTGTGCAAGTGGGCAGTTTATTGCCGAATGGCAATTTATACCAACTAACCAGTGTATACACTCTAAATAAAAAATAATAACTTTCAATTTCATCTAGAACTTCATCATTTCAACTGTCAAAACTATAAAAATTATACATTAAATGTGTGCATCATAAAAATGCATTCAAGGATTGTCTACTTCATCTTCCTTTATATTTTTAAGTTCTGCGTCTGCTTCACTCCTGTGTTGTGTATTGCGAGCTGTTCTTCCATCCCTTGGGAAGACGTCTTGGAGGTCTGCTTTCCATGGGAACATTGATTTGGCAACTCTGACCGTTCTTGAGTCTGTCAGGATTGTCAAGTGTTTGTACACAAAGTATGTATGTAGTGGAGTGTTAGTATTGGCCACAACCCTATTGTTAAACCTGAAAATTAACATAATCTATAGATGCTTCCCACTTCATTCGTATATATCATCATATCCCACAATATTTCTTATTTTTTTTTTTATTTTGTATTGTATTGTTAATTATTCCTGTAACTGATTGAATTTACTATGGTGGTTGACTGGTAGAAATTGCCTGCGGGTAACAAGTCCGCCACGTTGTTTTATCACAGTAGAAGTTTTCTATTATTATTGATGTAGGGTAATTAGCGATCAGGGGCGTGCCTAGAACCTTCGGACTAGATAAACCCTGAAAGAAAATTGGTAAATGTCGAAAATGTTATGTTTTTTTGCATCGTTGTTCATTTGATTAGCCATGAAAATATTTTGAAATCACATGCCAAAATAATATTTAGATTTGTGGCCCTGTCAAGCATCGTATCTACATACGGTTCAATTTTTAATTTTGTAGTATGGTTTCAAAATATTAGGTCGTGATATTTTTAACATATTAACAGGCAAGCCAAGATTCTCGGCTTCTATAAGCAATTCCGCTACTGTTGGCAAGGTGTGTATTACCTTATAAAATGAAGCACGACACATGCGTGTATGCGTGTACACACCAGTTTCGTCAGTGGAGGCCAATTTATGTCACCTCTCTTGGAGATCAATTTACCTAGGAAAATTTCACGAACTCGTGGCAGAGATGTATTGGACGTGTGTGACGTTGCTCCGTCCTGCTGGAATCATGTTCTTTGGTTATAGCTAGGAAATTTTTGCAGTTCAGGCACCAAGAAGTCGTCTAATATCTCCACATAACCCTCTGAATTCAAATATATACTTTCTTTTGAGACACCTTGTATAATATATAAAATATGTAAGCATTATGTTATGACATATAAAACTTTACAATCCATATGAAAGGAGTTTGTTATTAACTATTATAGCAATAAATAATAACACACATTCTATTGGTAGCATGTTTAATGACTTTACCAATAAAATATATATTTTTACAGACATTTCCATAATCATGAGGAGCATGTCAATCTATTAAATATGTAGGTAAGTATATACCTAGGTACATAAATATTATATATCTGTTTTATATATTGTATTAGATAATACCTGTAATCAATCTTCATATATATTAAAATTAATGCATAAACATCATGAATTATAGGGCAACTATACATTTTTTTTCAACTGGCAATTTTTATGTCAAAATGTATGTCAACTATGCCACTTATGACGACCTACACACCACGCCAAAATGTCATTGTACAAATAGTTCGTATGACTGAGATGTGACATTATTTTTATAGTATTTTTTTTCAATAGTGAACGACTTTACGGGTAACATGAAAATGTTCTGGAAAGGCGTAGCTAAGCGGAAGTAAAAGGTTCAATATGTATAAATGATAAAAATGGAAATATGCTGATTGATGACGAAAGTGTGAAAGAGAGGTGGTGTGAATATTTCAAAGAATTGTATGAAAGCGTTCAAGGTGACACAGTGAGACAGAGGACATGGGTTATTGATGAGAATGAAAGAGATGAAATAACGGAAGAAGAGGTGAAAGAAGCGGTTAATCACGCGAAAACAGGCAAAGACGCTGGAGTGGATTGTGTGGCAGCCGAATTTATCAAGTGTGGCGGTAAAAAACCAACGGAATGGTGTGTCTCACTTTTTAATAAATGCTGCAGGGAAGCGGGGTACACTCCGTCGGATTGGAGAAATGCAGTTGTAGTTCCTCTCTTCAAAGGGAAGGGATCGAAACTTGACTGCATAAACTATAGAGCTATCAGCTTGTTAAGTTCGGTTGGCAAGATGTATGCAAGAATTATTGACCAGAGAATACGCAAGATTACGGAATGCAAGATATGGGATGCTCAAGGTGCGTTTGTAGGGGGCAGAGGATGCATCGACCAAATTTTCTATTTACGCATGGCTACAGAAAAAGTTCTGCATAAAAATCAGAAACTTTTCTGTGCTTTCATAGACCTAGAAAAGGCATATGATAAAGTAGATAGAGAAAAGTTGTGGGATATCCTATCAATGTATGGAGTGAAGAGCAAACTAATGCGTGCTGTTGCGTCTCTGTATGAAAATAGTGGAGCTTGTGTCCGTGTCAACGATACGCTGACAACATGGTTCCCTATTCATAAGGGGGTGAAGCAAGGCTGCGTATTATCCCCATGGCTGTTCAATCTTTATATTGATCACTGCGTAAGAGCACTAAAGAATGAAAATATAGGCCTGACACTAAATACTGTAAATGTACGTGATTTGATGTATGCTGATGATAAAGTGGTGATTGCTGAATGTGCGGATGAGTTACAGTATTTAGTGAATAAAGTGTATGAAGGATGCTTGCAGAACGGACTGAGAATGAATGTGAGTAAATCTAAGATATTGGTATTCGAAAAAACTGAAATTATAACTCCGTGTAGAATAAAAGTAGAGAACGAATGGCTAGAACAAGTAGAGGAATATTTATACCTGGGAAGTATGTTTGAACGGAATAGAAGACCTGATAAAGACATTGAAAGAAGAGTTATGGCAGGTAACAGAATAAACGGAGCTCTCAGACCAGTAATATCCGATCCAAGCATCTCAAAGGAAGCCAAAATTGCCGTACATAATGCAATTGTAGTGCCCACTTTGATGTATGCCAGTGAAACATGGACGTGGCAAAAGACGCATGAAAGTAGAATAAATGCTGTGGAAATGAGATCACTAAGAAGAGTATGTAATAGAACGATATATGATAGAATAAAAAATGAGGACATAAGGAGGGAATGCAAGATGAAGAAGAGTTATTGTAAATAAAATGAAAGTGAATTCCTTGAGGTGGTTTGGACATATTGAAAGAATGAATGATGAACGACTGACTAAAAAAATATACATGGGTGTAAGAGATGGAGTGAATAGTAGGGGCCGCCCCAGAAAGGGATGGCATGACCATGTGAATGATATTTTGAAAGAAGGAAATATAAGAAGCTTGAATAATCGACGAGCATGTATGAGACGATGCATGCATGTAAAGGAAGCTAGGAATGTATGCAAAAATAGAGGAGTGTGGCGCTCGGTTCTCTCTGCTTACCCCGTAAGGGATATGGCGTGATGGTATGTATGTATGTATGTATTTTTTTTCACTATCTCTACCACCCGCTCCGGAAATGGGAACTGTAATCGCACAAATGATTGAAACATATATAAATAAATATCGCGAAGAGTAGCCCACGGAGACCTCAGATTATAAATTATATGTCTTATTTTCTTATTGGACGACCGCTATGGCACAGTTGGTTAGTCTGTGCCATAGCGGTCGTCCTGGGTTCGATCCCCAACAGAGGAGAAATTTATTTATATTCATTTCTCACGCAAATATTCCTTCTCTAGGCTGAAAACACTAGTTAGTTGGAAGAAATTGCCATATGGCAATAAACTCGCCACTTGCGCAGGGTGCAAGGAAGTGTTTATTATTATAGATGCTGCCAAACTTCTTGAGACTATTCTCTGTGGAGGGGGGCGGTTTGCACATCCCACTAGGCCAATGTCATTATACTTATAGTTGTGTAGAATTTAATTTCTGTCAGTTTGATTAAAGTGTTTTTTAATAATTTCTTGCTAGAAGGTAATATAATATTAAAAAGTATTTGTTCAGTTCATTGTATGTAAATCTCTTCTCTGTCTTTGTTAAATAGCCAATTGAATATGAATTTTTTTGCTTTAGTTGATGAAAGAGTTAAAATTTCTGGTATGTCTTGTCGGCCTTCATGGCTCAGTTTGTTAGGTATCTGATTGCTGATCCAAGGGTGTGAGACGATAACAAGTCTCCAGAATGTGGCGACTTGTTATTGGGTGCGTGTTAAATAATTAATTATTTGACATAGCACAGCTGTTAGTTGCCCGAGAAGCTACTATTTATTCAATGTCTTGTTTTAACTTGTTATGTAGTTTAGGTTCTATGCCAAACCAACATTTTCCAAATTTAACTTTCTTTGACAATACTTTATTAACATGTACTTTTTGTTCATTCCGAACCATCCCGAAAATGTTGAAATACGTTATATTGATGGCCATCAAATTTTGGTGGCGGTGTGTATCAAGAAATTTTGATTAGTCATGTCTATAGATTTATTGGTCTGTTATAGACAAAAAAAGTTTTTGTATGTATGCGTAACTTTATTATGATGTCAAGTAGGTATTCGATATTTTTGTTTTTACCGCATAGTTTAGCATATAGTTACGTGTTATGTTAATATCAGCGTACAGTTGATAAAGTTTTCCATTGACAACGGTAAATTTCTTATTTATGATTTGATGCGCGTCCTTGGAATGATATTTTATCAATAAACGGCGCCGTATACCTACATAAATTATTATTAATATTACCTACCATTCATTTGTCAAATGATTCAGAAATCTGTCGACGTTTTGCAAATTTCAGTTTTTTTAATGAAATCAATTAAATAACTGCTATTAAGGGGGGGGGGGACTGCTGCCAACGTACCTATTTTTCAATTTGATATACTATCATTATTTCTTGTCAAATCGTTTTGAAAAAAATAATTTAGGTAGTTTGGGTATAAACAAAGAAAAATATATCTTTACTTTTTGATATTGTTCTGTATAAATTCTTGTAGAAAAATACTGGCATACCCCGATTTTCAACGTATATCTGGTAGAGTGGCTGTCCGGTAGTAAAAGGGTTCGCCGATAATTGTCGTTTCCAGGGAGTGCCCGATTGCTTTTTTCTTTTTTTTCCATTGTCGTTATATCTTTGGTTTCTCCTTATCGGTCTTATAATTGGTTGTTTCGTTTCACGATCTTTAGCAATCTTCGTGGAGGCCCCTTTTTTACTCCCCCTTACAGGCTGAGGGTGGGTGTGAGTGGCTGCAAGAGCAACCTGCACAGGTGGGGCTTCTCGACGGAGGATGATACCTTCTGTGATTGTGGGGCAGTGCAGGATGACGACCATCTGCTGTCCTGCCCAGAATTGGACGACGGTTGCCACATGGACGACCTTATTAAACTAACCGACAGGGCGATTTCCGCCGCCACACATTGGAGTGGCAAAATCTGAGTTCCGGACTCGATAAGTAAGTAACGTATATCTTATATTTTCAATAAAATATAAGGCGTAGTTCAACATATTTTTTTAAATTAAAGAAAACAAAAATATCTAGAAAAATATGATGTGACGTTGCATTAATGCTTCAGGTTTAGTAAATTAAGCTTAAAAAACATTTATTTTCCATTCAGCGTCATTGCGAAATAAAAGTATTTTGGTTAATTAACTTCACCTGATGCATTAATGCAACGTTACATCGTATTTTTCCAAATATTTTGATATTCTTCAATTTATAAAAAAAATATAATGCTCTATACCTTGTAGTTTTTTAGAAATTTAAGATAAATGTCAAAAATCGGGGTATGCTTATTACTTTCCTACAATAATATATACAGAATATAATAAAAAGTTAAAGTATATTTTTCTTTATTAATATCCAAACTAATTAGGATATTTTTTTTAAAATGATTCGTTTTGTAGTAATGATGCAAATTCAAATTGAAAAAATAGGTACGTTGGCAGCAGTCACCCTCTTAAATATTGCCATTTTAATTTTATATTGGTTCTCAGGGTAACTAATAGGTATAGTTGTCGCCAAATAAATTGAAATGCGCAACCGGAAGCTCGTTCAAGATGTTTGGCGAAAATTATACAATGTCAAATATTAATTTAACGCGCACCCTATAAATTGCCACAGATCCAGACTGAAAACATCATTTAAAAATGTGTCTCCGGGAATCGAACCCAGAACCTTTGGCTCATGAGTCAGATATCTAGCCTACCGAGCTACGAAGATAGGAATATATAATGGAAACTTGAAATACATAAATTATGCCAAGACGGTTTTCAAAGATAATAAAAACATCAAACAGTGGAGCTACTCATGACACATTCTAAATACGTTCTTATCTTGCCTTGATCTTAAAAATGTAAAAAGACTGATTTACACGATGCAAGTTTCTTGTACATACAAGAGCAATAATTGTATGAAATAAATTAAGCGCAATAATTGACTTTCAAGAATTGTAAGATACAGTTTACACGAGCATATTAGTTAAAAAATTGAATGCAATAATTGAATGCAAATCTTGACAAGAAATAATTGCTAGTTTTTATTGTTTACACCAATACAATTATTCCTATGACATTATTGCTTTCCTGTCTTGACTTGTCTAAACACAGACTTGTACCATTTACAGACGTGTTGCTTCAAGTATTGCACGCATTTGGGTTGGTGAATTTTTCATTCAAGTGTTGAACGTTTTGAAGGGTGATTGTTCATTTTTCATCAAAAAAAATGAGTCAAATGTTAAAATTTATCGGAGTCATGAGTGCTTATGGAAGACTGAAAATGTACAAGCAGCATTTGTACAGGAAATTGGATTTGAAGGTTTCGGATCTAAGGAAATCTTCTATACTATAAATTTCAATGTTTATTTGTATCTATCTATGTATGCTATGCGCTCCTAAACCGTTCACCTGATTGCAATGAAACTTTGGTGATTTGTCGAGCGAATGCCCGGGATGGTTTCTGGATTAAAACATTTTTCTTCTTCTTCTTCATCGGGTATTAAGTCCTTTTACCCATGAAGATGGACTATCCTGGGAGAAGAAGGTCCAATTTTCCTTCCATCTCTTCGCAGGTTCTAGATTTAAACTTTTTTCTTCTTCTTCTTCGTGTATTTGGTCATTTTACCTATGAAGGTGGAGTATCCCGGGAAAAGAAGGTCCAACTGTCCTCTCATCTCTTCGCAGGTCTTCCAGGATGGTTTCTGGATTTAAACTTTTTCTTAACCTACTGAAGTGTCTGAAGGGACGGGAGGTACTAAAGGGCCTGAAGAGACGGGTGGTATAATGAAGGACCATTTTTAATTATACAGGCAATACGAAGTTTGCCGGGGGTTCACTAGTAACTAATAAAATTAAAAATTTAAGGACGTAGTATCATGGGGAAAGGCAAAAGATAAAATATTCTATGGGTACTGGTTCCGGTACTGCACACAAAGATTTTTAGATGCTCCGGAACCTCTCTTCTTGCTATCCAGTTTTTGATCCAACATCCAAATTTACGATGTTTTTTCAATATTTCTTGCCTCAGAAGAGCAGCAAAGATCAACACACCCTCACTTACTGCACTCATGTTTATTAAAAATTTACTTGAATACAAGAATTGCGTAAGAAATTATTGTATGTGCTGTTGTTTAAACCAAGAACAGTTTTGAATGGAATAATTCCCTAGTACAGCAAGAACGTCACATGTTGTTTAGATGATGCAAGTCATTTATTGCTTCAATATTATTGTATGCAACGGGCAAGAAACTTGCATCGTGTAAATGGGCCTTAAAGCAGTACTCGAACATTTTTTTTTAACATGTCTACGTAGGGGACACCAGCTATTAGGATTTGGGTCCATTTTGCTCTTCTGAAGAAGCGCACTACGTAGCGTTGGGAGGGGTTTGCAGTCTAGAAAAGAGTTTATTGATTCGGATTTTAAAAAGACCCGGGTTGTACGAAGATGGAAACACAGAATTCAGAAGATCGTTCCACAGTCGGGCTGCTGTATTAATAAAGGAGTTCGAGAAGCGACTTGTTCTTATATGTTGAAGGTCCACTGTGAATGGGTGCTGCGATTGAGTAAAGCGAGTGACTCTGTTGCGAGTGGGTGGAGGAGGGACCAAAGATGCAAGTTCTTCTGAGCAATTCCCGTGGTAGTATCTATAAAATAAACTTAAAATACCGACTTTACGTCTGTGTTCTAGTGATTGCAATCCATCAGTCAGTGATGGATCATCAATCAGACGTATAGCACGCCTTTGGACAGCGTCGAGGGTATTCAGTAGGTACTGGGGGGCGCCACTCCAGAGGTGACTACCATATTCAATAATATGACGTATTTGCGCTTTGTAGAGTATACACATCTGGGACTTAGTAAAATATCTACGCGCTCTATATAGTACGCTCAATTTTTTGGAGGCGAGTTTCACCTTAGCTTCGATGGAACTCCTGTAGTGTAATTGGTTCGTTATAGATACTCCAAGCAGGTCGATAGAGCTGCTGTTAGGTAGGGTGCTTCCGTTGAAAGACACTTGCAATTCATTGGGGTTTCTCTTCGCAGAAATTAGACAGGCTTGGGTTTTTGAGACGTTAAATGAAACAAGATTACTCATAATCTTATCTTAATATTACTCTTCATTGAATAAGCTCAATGTTTAGTATGACATTGTCATTAATTTTTGAATAACTTAATATAATTATCTGAAGCTGATCTTAAACTTATGTTAATCAACTTCATGAGTAGCTCTGCTGGCATAGAAATTAAAATTAAGTTATGTCTAACACTACAATACACTCCACTAAATACTTACAGTCCATTTTTTAGTATTCTAAAAGGTTGACAATACTTGAATGTAATTTTATGCACATTTCTACTGTAGGTATATACATAGATAAAATTAAAAAATCACTTTGAAAGTTTTGATCATAGTGAAGGATGTTTATGGAAAACTAATCTTGTTTAATGCATTTTCATGTCGCACCTTGAATATAAAACCGCAAATACTATAGTTCAGAATGTTCAGAATACAATCATCTTCAGGAAGTAATTGGAGGTTGTTTCGACTCTTCGAAGTCTTCGACTGCGTCAAGGGGAAGCAATGACCGGTGACAGTTTTGCTGAATCAATTTTATCCAAGCAATGTGAAATCTTCATACTACCCCATTTCCATTCAAAATACAGTATTTGTATTCATTGATATCTATACTAAGTCGATCCAATTATTGTTATTAGCTTGGACTGTACATAATACACAAAATTTGATAGTTCGCCACACATAATTTATTTTATTTAATTCCGGAAACAGACAGTTATATACAATTTGGCCAAAAAAAACAACAACATAATATGTGACGAGCTAAAGAAGTTTGACAGGAAGGGAGAGGGAGTAGGAGGATATGAATAACCTAAAAATACGCCGTACACACAATGACGTAATGACGAAACTTTTAGTATTCACTTTCTACATGATACCTGTTGAAAATTACGTAAAAAATGTTTAAAAAATTGTCATTTCATGATTCCACTATTCCATAGTAGTGATGAGTGAAAATATCAACATTTATATAACTTAATAAGCACTTGCACCCAGTGCGAGTGCATGGCGAGTTTGTTGCCACACGACAATTGCTTCCAACTTTTCAGTGTTTTCAGTCCAGAGAAGCAACGTTTGTGCGTGAAATAATTTTAAGTAAATTTGTCCTCTTCTGGGAATCGAGCCCGAGACTCCGGCATAGAAGTTAAACAGCTTATGACGACTGTGAACCATGAAGTAGGAATGAGAGTAGCTTGAGGATTTTAGTGTGTGCTTGTCAAATATTTATTGAATTGCTCCTCATACTTCTGAAATTGTTTCACACGACTATTTGATTATACAAGATGACCCAAAAGTCACTAAATCATTTTAAAATAGAATAACTTTTTCATTTCTTAACAATTTACTTTTATTCTTTCATATCACTAGACACATTTTTTTGGAAATATTTTTTATTTAATTTTAATGTTACATTCAGTTGTCATGTGAGCTGTATGGACAGTAGAACTTGCCGCGCTAACAGACATACACCATCCTTTGAATCCTCTGGAGTGAGGTTTGGGTCATCTCCAACTATTAGGACATAAAATCTTCTTCAAGGCTTCGACGTACACGCGAAATATTTTCCCGTGTCCTCCCTGAACGTGGGGTCTTATCACGTGGTAAATCATTCACAGATCCCTGAATTTAAAACCGCCAGAAAACAATAAGTATAATTTTATTAATGTGGTAGTTTTTTGACCCCAAAATGACGAGTATAGGCTCGTTGGGTTAGCACGATTGATAGTTACTTTGTATATAAAATTAGATTATTTTAACACATTGCTCAGTCGTGAATTTCTCCATAATTAATGTCTTATAATCTGAAATCTTTATCTTTTTGGATTAGGTTTTGGAAACCTGATCCATTTTCAGGAAGTGTGGACCTTCCTGTGACCTCGAGCTTCAGCTATCTTTCTTTATCTCTTAGGTGGTCTATCTCGTGGTCGATTGCCAATATTAATTTGTTAGGAGATAATTATGGATAATTTCAATCAAATGTTAAGTATAATTAATTGTAGAAAGTTATTTGAATATAAAATGGTGACTTTTGGGCCACCTTGTACCTGTTTTTTGTTTTTATTAAAGTTTTTCCTCCCGGCAATAAAAATTTGACCAGTCATCAAAATGTCGTAAATTCGCCTCGTGATTCTAATTATTTGTGTAAATTATTTTCCGAATTCGTTGATATAGAATTTCTGCAGTCTGTTTATTTATTCTAATGGTATGTCGGCCTTCGTGGCTCACTTGGTTTGATATCTGATACCCGAGCGAATAGTCCCGGTTTCGATTCCCGTTGGGGACATAGTTTTTAATAGTGTTGTGGCAACCTGTTTGAGCGTTAAATTACTATTTGACATATTGTTATTTGTTAGATGCCCCAGATGCATTACAAACTAAATGCCGTGGCAAAAGTGGTAGCCGTTGGGCGCCCAACGCACCGGGTTCTACTCCCGGCAGATTTAATCTAAATCGACTATATGATTGAAAACATGTTATATTAATTAGAAAAAAAAATATGATCACATATTATTCCCAGAGTATTCAAGTTGTCGTAATAAAATGATGGGTCGATGGCAGAGCGGTTAGCGCGCTGGGCTAGTAATCCAGTGGTCGCGAGTTCGAATCCTGCCTCGACCAATTTCGTTCACCTATAGCACAAGCATTAATTAATACTTATTTTAGGGAACGTAGGAAGATGTATATGTACTTGTATAACAAGGACATATTCATTTTTATATAAAAAAATATTTAAATCAAAAATAATTTAACTCATTTCATGAAAATGCTGATAATTTTCCATACAAAATTTGAATACTTTGAGTAGAAGAGTAGGTATGTTTAAAATTGACTTTTAAGAAGTATTTGATCTATTACAGGGCCTTAATAATGGTTCTCCGGAATTGAAACACAGGTTTGTTGAAAGAAATTGACTTTCGGCGGTGAACTCGCCACTTGCGCGGGGTGCAAGAAAGTGTTTAGGCATTATTATTATTATTATTGTATAAACGTCGGGACGTTTTGCTTAAAACCATAGAACAGATAATCTGTTTTTATTCTTATTTTATGAATATTTTTATCAGACTTGTAAAGTGCTTCGGAGATGAGGCGGCGTCAGTTGCATAAATCATTACGCCGCGACGCTTTCAAAATATATGTATTTATATGAGAGTATGGAAGATGGGAGTTATGGATATAGCGGGAGTAACTGGGTGTGATGTTTTAATGCATTTCCTGTCTCGACATATCGTATTATACATATCGTTTACCGGTATATACATACATACATACATCATGTACATACATACATAGGTACCTACATTACATCTATGTCTGTCTATCTGATATCATAATATCAACAGACAAAATAATTTATTTATTATTAAGGACCATTTACTGCTAAAAAGTTATTATACATCATAGTTCCATAAAATAAGAGCAAGCTACAACAAAACTGTTCAGCCAATTACAAGTGGCCACATCTTGCATTAAAAATTGGTTTGCAAATCTATAAGAAAATAAAATATCTTAAATGGAATTTATATAAAAATGAATAGAAACTAAGATCACAACAAATAAAAATAGTGAAAGATATTAACAAAAGAAAACAAAAAGAAAAACATTACTTTAATAGATGCAATTACGCACAAACAGGAGAAACATTATAAGTAGATAGAAAAAAAAAATTAAAACAAAAAAGTTAGTTTAATACGTAAATTTATAAGTGAGGAAAGTTTTACTTAATTCTTTCCGTACTTTAGTTGTAGTTTTCGGACGTATTGTCGTAGTCAAAATGTCATAATACTTATTGTACGATGAAAACATGTAAATGTTATACTAGAACTGTGAAGGAGCGACCAAGATAATATTATTATCATTAAATGCTGCATATTTATTCAATAACTAATTAATTTTTCGATAATTATTTTTATTTTGAGTAAACGAGACAGTAGTCAAGTCATATTCGCTTGTGGATATGCAGAGGATTATGTTATTGTATTAGCTTTTTCAAACAGCTATAACTTAGTATATAAGTTCGTCTCTTTCAGTCATTATTTTGTGTGAGAGATAATTATAATGTAATTGCACTGGAGTAAAAGAGAAAATACGTCTGCAGCAGTGTGTGTCTATTATTGTATCATCTCTTTCTTACTTAATGTATCCTGTCGTGTGTGCTCTTTCTTGGTGATATTGTAAGAATTCGTTATACTGTACCATTTTTCTAAAGCTAGCATATAACGTGTCTATATAATATAAAATGTCATTGATCATACATATCCTGGTTTTCAGTACTTTGCTATGATTTGTATCACCACGAAATATTATGTATGTGGCCTTAATGTGTGTCTCTTGACAATGGTCAGCACAATTGTATTCTTCATCATATTCAAAACTCTTTCGTTACAGACTATCAACACATTAGATAACCTCTTCTTCCTTTCCTCATTGAAGTGATCTTTATAGTATTATGTACTATTATACTGCCAAATTACTATAGGCTGGCTTCTAGTTGCATGGGTTGGTTAAAAGAGATTTCTCCGTGGCATCGAGCGTGGTTTTGCACACTTGATTGTAAAGTAATTTTACAAATAAATACAATACTTGCATATTACCGTTATGACACGAATTATGACATTTTAGTTCATTGCTTGTTGTATGATCTAATATGAATCTTAGTCATCCTTTAGGTGCGTTACATATTTAGTGTGTTTGAAAATTCGTCATCTGAACGATGCTGATGTGAGCGAAATAGATTACATTAATATGAAAAGAAATATCTTTACAATCTACTTATACATACATAAGTACTATCTACTTATATATACATATGTATATATAATAAAATAACAAGAACTATATTCGAAAATTATAATTTCAATAATATATTTGGATACAGGCTTTAATAGTTTACTAGAATATTTCTATAACTAAATGCACGTAACACATGATTTCGTATGTGTAGTTGAAGAATACGTACCAAATTATAAAACCTTCAATCCAAATAATTGGATATTTAAAGACATTTTGTTTTCCTATACAAAACATGTAAGTACGTCAGAATAGGATAGTGTGGAGTTTAATACTTGTTTCCTTCCCCGAATATGTAAACAGCTTGATGGTGTTCTCTGCCATTCAAATTGTATAAAACGATGTCATCACTCAATTCAATATTTACAAATTTTTTTAATAAAGATTTGAAATGTTCTGCTACAATGTATAGGTACATATATTATAGAAAATTAAATTATCTAGTTGGGGTGCTTCGTCGTTTTTTGATATTAAAAAAATGAAAATATAGGCAGGTAAACAAATTAACAAAATGTTTTACTGGAATAAAATCCTGAAACTTCTATATAAGAACAAGGTTGAAACATTGTATTTTTCTTTATTTGTACAAACTTTCAGCGTATGGAAATATAAAATAAAAATTCAAATGTTGATTAACCCTGACTGGAACACATTCGAAATTCTGAGTGTAAAATTTTCTATACTTTCTAAAATTTTGGGATCTGTGCATCAAGCGGATCAAAAGTTATAAAGGACGAATGAACAAACGGAGATTCACTAAATTTTCTACTCCGAAATATGAGAATCCATATGTTATATTATAAGCTGCGAAGCCCCTAAGTTGATGTTTTTTGACTTCAAAGTGGGAAAAACCATGTAAAATGTAGACCTAACCATACAAATAAAATAATTTTAAAGATAGATTCTTTTTTGTTCTTCAGCTCTCCTTCGTCCAGTATAATGGACATAGGCCTCCCCCTGAGTCCTCCACATCTCTGTATCCTGGTTGGACTGCACACAACCGCCTCCAGTAACTCGTCTAATATCGTCAGACCACATTAACATTTTCAACACTCAAAATCATTATCTAATAAATATTTGTCAACCACAGACCGTCCTGTTCTGGATACTCCCGGCAAGGACACTCTCTGCCAGTTGATCCCTCAACCTTCCCTCCAATACGATGTGTAGGAGATTATCGTGCCGCAACACATGGCTTATCCAATTTGCATGCAATTTGCAAGCTAAGGGAGGATTTACAAAATATTGATCATCTTACCATAAACCCTATTTTATTATCAATAAAATGTTATATGGGTAATTCTCATATAAGAGGTCATTTCGGTGTCTCGATTAAAAAAACACACATTTTTTTAATATATGTTACAAATAGCGTATTATTCTAGTAAAACAAAACGGGTAGTTTATGGGTCACTCATTATCATTACTGTAGTTTACTTAGTTTAGTTATAATTGTATCTTAAACACGCAAAATATCCCTACCCTGGCCTGTCCCTTAACCGGATTTTCAATTGGTTAACAACTTTTAACACATCTAAATATATTAAAAAAGTATATTGCCTTTAATTAAATGAACCAGAATAATTAATTAACGTATTCAAATTATTAAAATTATCAAACATTGTATTTTTCATTTAAAAAAATCATAACAGATTTTGTCCCTCAGATTTTGCATCCCTTCCCCTGGGTTTTTATAATCCTTCAAAATATTAAATTATTATTTGGTTGTTACGAATTCGAACCTTTCAATGTCACGGAATTTGTATGAAGTTAGTGACTTGTGTTGAGTGAGCCATCCGGGCGATCTTATAGACGTTCAGTTCGGTTTTGACACAGTGTCGCGTGGTTTTGTTACGGTGAGTCCTGTCTCTACTCTGGTTAGTTCAATTTTGTAATTATTTATGTAAATACGTAGCTTATTACAAATATTTACTGGAATATGTGTTTATTTTAACGTGTTTCTTTGTTATTGTTGTACGATTTATAGTTAAAAACTTATCTTGATTTTTCAATGAAAAAATCCCTCCCCTGCCATCTTTCCCCTACTTTTTAAGATGCCAGGGTAGAGACAAGCGTCCAGGGTAAAGACAAACACATCAATTTATAATATGGCTTAAGTTATGGCATACTTAAATTAATTTATTATTTATTTTCATAATGCAAGTATTGCGATACAATAGAAATATTGTATGTACACACAATATTTCAAAACTTTAAAACTTTATGTGGAATTACCACGAAGCTGGCCACAGCAAAGGAGCTCCCGATAAAGTGGGTGCAACATGCAAAAGGACTGCAGACAGATTAGTTGCTAGTGGCACTGATATTTCATCGTTGGAAGACTTGACCAGTGCTCTTCAGAAAAGTTGCCCAAACATCAAAGTTTTGGCCATTGATGATGCAGAAATCTTAATCAAAGAATCATAACTTGGATCAGCTGCAAATCTAAAAATTCTTTACAGGCACTCTGTAGGTCCACCAAGTGTGTTTCGTCCTCATCACCTAGTGATGAAGGCTTTAAGCTGCTTCTGCGATGTGGAAGATTGCAGTAATTTTATATTAGGAAGCGAGGATTATCCAGCCATTAATCCGAAACCTCTACTTGATGTTGAGGATGTATTTGGGTCAATATCTGATTCTGACGATGAAACACTGGTGTCAATAATGGCTAACCGAATTGTAGAGTCCCAATATATACCGCAGGCTTCTGGTGCATTACATGAAGATGAACAACAACCTTTAGCCTCAACATCTGGGAAAAGATTTCTGAGAAATGGCGATTTTGTGTTGGTTAGAATTTTACACATAGAAACAGAATATCGTTACGTTCCAATGTAGACTGGTGTTGAAGAAGACAAAGTTCAAGTGAACTTCTGTAAAATCTGTGACGATACAGGACGAATCATAATTATAGTGATTAATATGAGACTAAAATTTGTAATGTCATTCATAATAATAAAAAAAAATACTTTATAAAAGATATCAGTTTCTCTTATAATATGTAAATCAACATTCATGACTGTCCAGTTGATATTGTTACCAACATTGCACATAATGTCTTTCCCCAGTTCATAATTTCACCTACCCTATATGTTAGTAATGTCTCTCCCCTGGATGCAGTATCTTCCCTGGTCGCTTTTAAAATGAGAAAAAAAAGACTTAATGACTGGCCGTGTTACAGATATATACAAAATAGGTGCCTAGATAGAAATGTACTAAGAAAAAATAAAATTTCAACAAAAAGTCTTGTGCCGCCTCTCCATACAACGATTTGCCTCTTATATGAGAATCACCCATATATTCATAGTAAATGCATTTTATTTTATAAACATATATTAAATCTTCCATAATATTCTAGAAAGATCCAAGGAAAATCAAAAAATAATAATTTTAATATGATTCGAAGTCCAAAAATTGCTGTAAATTCATTTGATTGTACTAATTTGGCCTCCGTCTGTGATTTCTCAATAGATAGTGTTACAAAAAAAAAAGGTTTTCTTCGTTACTTCATAGATGGCAATAGTGAAATGTAACACATTATTCTAATATTACTTAGAACTTTCAAAATTTACATTGATAAGGGAACTCAATTAGAAGACATAATTGGTGAACGTTGCACAAGTGCATAAAGTGATCCCGTAAACCAGCCGATGACATGTCGTACGCCCTGTAGGTGCCTTGAGTTCCTGGTTCTTCTATAATATCCCAACTTCGTCTCTATTGAGATGTTATTGTCAATAAAAATATAATACAAGAATTTATGCTCAGTCAAGGGAATGTATGAGGATATAGGTATATGTAAGTACTTGTTTCAAAGACATATTCATTGTTTTAAAAAAATATATTTTAAACATTTTGTAATAACTTTTATTGTATGTATTATTTTAAAATAAAAATGTGTTGATGTGATTCGATATGTGATTTTTGGTTGACCCCTAAATTGTTGAAACTGGCGCTACTAGCAATATATATTTCTGTTTGAACAGATGTCTCCAATAAAAACATGGTATTTTTGTACTTCTATATTACCTGTCTTCGTGTAAATACAACTAATACAAATGATTTTTATAGAAAATAAAATTATAGGCCCGGTATTACAGTCGGCCCTCAACTCATTGAGTTTGTTAAACTCAAGATTAATGTAAAGGGGAGATTGAATCCATTTCCGTATTACAGTGCAATATGACATGCCAGTTACTAAATCTTCAATTATAGACATATTTTACTTTTTCTGTGGTGATTATCTGTCAAATTTTAAATAACCTCAAATAATACGAACTACAAAACGGGTCGCTACGACTTGAAATACTATTGTTTTATTATCCAACATGGTAAATTTAATTTTTTCACCAAAATAATGCTTTTAAATGCCCATGTTCGTTTCAATATAGCTGTCAGTTTGTTTTGTTGTGTTGCGCCACCGTCGATACAACTAACGCGTCTAGTGATAGAACACTGAAACTACACGCGTTGCTTAGCAAATGACAGTTGACTCACCGTTAAGTACTTAATCCGCCAGAAACGTTGAGTTAAATATTTGTCGTTTTAGTGACGTATTTGAGGGAAGATTAGGCCTAAACGGACACTGTAATACGCTATATTTTTGTAAAACTTGAGTTTAGCTCTTAAACTGACACTGTAATACCGGCCCATAGTCTGTCTTCCAACTGTAGATTTGTTCAAGAGAATTTATTTCTCTTAACATATCTACAAAGTATCAAGACAAGATACGCGTCATTTTTCAACTTTGAAGTAAAAAAACACAAACTTAGAGGCTTCGCAGCATATATGTTCTATATTTATTTATTTATTTATTTATTTATTTATTTATTTATGTTAAAGTTGGACAAAAAACAGCGTTAAGACATAGTACAATACAATATTAACATCAAGTATTAAGGCCTATTACATTTTGTCGTTATGATTGACATAAAATAATACAAGTTTGCAAAAAATAAAAAAAATAAAATATGATCATAGGTTGGTATGTAGGTAAGAGCAACATTTCAAGTTAACAATGATTTAAAACATAATATTGAACTAAAAGGAAAAAAGAAAAAAGAGAATAAATGCCGTCAAGGTTTCCTATAATAAGTGGTTATTGATCTTCTTTTGTATAGAGTATTTGAATGTTGTGGAGCTGAGGTGGAAGATGTCAAACTCTTGAAATCTGTTATTGTATGTATCGCACATTCTATGAATAGTCATGTTTTGTGCGTAATTGGTGCGGTGAATCGGAAGGTGGAATAAATGTGTATGTCTAGTTCTGCGAGTAGGAATATTAAATGAAATGGTATTGAGTATTGAGGGGCAGTCGATATTATTATTTATAATGTTGTACAGAAGCATCATATCATTTACTGTGCGTCTATTCTCGAGACTGTCGATTTTATAATAGGTTCTCGCGCAGTCGTAGCTGGGGAACTCGAGGTATGCTTTACGGTTTAAGTATTTAATGAACAATCTTTGTATTCTTTCAATGCGTTGTTTGTATATGGATTTATATGGATTTACTCAGAATTCGGAGAAGAACATTTAGTGTGTCTGTGTGTGTGTGTGTCCGTCCGTCCGTCTCCTCCTTATAACTTCTGATCCGCTCAATGCACACAGCCTAAAATTTCAGAAAATATAGAATGTTTCAGGCCTACAAAACTTTTATACTCATACTTTTGAATTTTTATTTAAATCAGGAGTTAAAACATTTTTTATTAAGAAAAAAAAAGATACATTTGTGTTTAACTGCCTATATTTCCAAAGTTTTTAAAAATATTGAAAAAGGCCGAAAAACTCCAAATAGATAATTTATTTTCTATAAAAAATATTAATATTGTAGAAGTACATCTCAAATTTTTTAACAATTTTTATAAAAATTTAATCTAGTGACGACATCGCTTCATACAATTTGTATGGCAGTGGCTAATACATTATATCTAAGGAGACTTAATAGTTTGATACTTAATCTCCAAACATACATACATACCATCTTGCTGTTTTCATATTCTGGGTAGGAAAAACAGACTGATCTCCATACTAGCCTATCCCGACATAGGTATTACCTACATGTTTTATACAGAAAACAAAATATCAAAATATTTATTAATTTGTTACTAGGAGGTTTAAATTTATTTTGTACTTATTGTTGTTATGTAATTTTCTTTCGATATTGGTCATTTATTTGTTGAAATTTGTATCAACACTTGTGAATTACTGTGGTTTTATTCGTTAATGGGTCGTGGAAGTTGTATTAAAACTTGAATGTACATATTTATTAAAAACAAATGTGTTCACCAGGGGGGCAAGTCTGGTCAACCGTCGAAATCAAAACCCTTGTGATTACTCATATCATGGATATAATTATCGTATGGAGTTTTATTATCGTATGGAGTTCTATAATATGTTAAAATATGGGTAAACATGTATGGTTTTGATTTCGACGTTTGATCAGACTTGTCCGCCAGAACTGTCACTTTAAACTATATCCATTTTATAATACACTAGTGGTGTTGTGGAATATTTTACATACCAGCCCCCCTAGACAACGTGTCATTTAGCTCAAGAAAAGATAACTCAACGTATGGAAGTGACAGTTGCCATTGAGTTTTCTTTTCTTGAGCTAAATGACACGTTGTCTAGGGGGGGGGGCTGGGTTCACAGGTAAATGATAAAAACAACACATATGATGAGATAAGTAAGCGGATAGTGGCAGCCAACATATTATACTACTTTCCACTTACAAGCCAACTTATATCCCGTCTACTTTCACGGAAGACCAGTCACTCTCTATAAGATAATAATAAGACCTGTCCTTTTGTATGCGTCAGAAACGCGGAGTTTAATAAAGCTGGGTGAAAAAGCCCTAGACATATTTGAAAGGCGCATCCTGCGACGCATATATGGTCCAGTTTGTGAGAATAGTGTCTGGAGGAGAAGACAATGCCGAACTCTACCAGCTGTATGGTGATATTAGTGCAATAAGTGTTGTCAAGATCACACGACTTAGATGTCTCGGTCACGTACAGCGAATGGGAGACAAGGAGCCCGCAAAGAGAGTTATGACTGTTAATCCAGTGGGAAGAAGACGGATGGGAAGGCCGAAGCTTCGCTGGCTGGATAGAGTTCCAGCAGATTGTAGAGTGCTCGGTGTGAACTGGAGGACTGCCGCTCTGGATAAAAGGGTGGCGACTGATGTTGGAGGCAGCTAAGACCCGTCAAGGGTTGTAAGGCTATAAAGTAGTAATAGTGATGTTCTTTTGTCATTTCAATCTTCAGAATAACAAATAAAATCAAGTGAATAAATTTGATGTTTAAAAAAAATGCATTTTCGGAATTAAACCCATTATTTATTCGTATTCATGTGAATTACAGTTGGAAAGAAATTCATATGTTTCTGTGAATTGCTACACAAGTAAAATGATCGCTTTCGATTAATAAATAAATAATATAATTGGTTAGGGACGAGTACATGACAATATTTTAAACCAAGTTAGAGTTATACAAAAATTAATCATACAGGTTATACTTAAGAAAACACGCACATTCCCCACTACAACACTATTTGATATATTCAAAGTACCCAAAGTGGATGATATTTATAAAATAAGTGTCAAATTTTCAAAGATATTGTTTTACAAAAATTAAAAAAAAATAAGTCCCTTCGATTCCAAAACGATTTTTAAATACCCAAATGTAATACAAGACAAATACAAAACAACTACATTTATTTGGGAATAAAATGTTTCAATTGCCTCCCAAATGAATTAAAGAAGATAAAGGAATATAAAAAGTTTAAACAAAAATCAAAATTGCATCTAACATTCTAAATTGGTTGTTTTCGATTTGTGATATGATATGTTTCAATTGCCTACATTTCCTTTTTTCAATTGTCTGTATTCCTCATTTTTCATTTATTTTTAAACTTTTGAAAAATGTTTTTTTGATTTTTTGTCCGTGTATGATTTTGATTTTAATACTTAGGTGTATGACTTTGATTTAATTGCTTTGTATTTGATATTTTTTATTTGTCAGTTTAAGTGATAACCCCATCAAGCACAATATTTCAATCTTTTTGATGAGGCATTGCAAAAAAAAAGTATTTGTAAAAATCACTTTACTAGCGAATTGTATCATTATGTGTATTATAACATTATATGTTAAATAAATAAATAAATAATTCTTTATTTCTCATAAATATTAAAAAATAAAATTTCATTATACAACGAAGGAAAAAGAAAACAACAAAATGAAGTAGGTAGGTATATAGAAGTAGGTACTAAAGGTAGAAAAACTCAAACAATAATAAAGTAAATCACCAGGCGACGCATTTTGTGGATAACAAAAAATATTAATTAAACGAGTGGGTTGTGGCCAACACTAAACTCTCCACACCACAAATATTGACAATGAAATATTTTATTCATTCTAAATTTTACTACCAAGAATATAAATTTTCTAACGATAGTATATTTTCATGTTAAGATAGACAAACTATTAATGCAGTATGGTGAAGAATTCTAATGTTGTATGAAATATTTTAATAAAAGCAGATAAATTTTGTTTTAAAGGACGTTAGAGCATTTTGACAATTTTGACACGTAATATCATATGAAGAAATTTTTGTTATTTATGAAAAGCTAATCAGTTCGATGTTCAAGCTCTTTACATTATAACATGAAATCAAATTACTGAACTTTTCCATACATAAGAAATTTATCTTATTATATACATTTTTATTCATACTAAATTTTACTACCAGGAAAATAAATTTTCTATCGACAGTATATTTTTATGTTAAGATAGACAAACTATTATTGCAGTATGGTGTAGAATGCTTATGTTGTATGAAATATTTTAATAAAAGCAGATAAATTTTGTTTTAAAGGACGCGAAAGCATTTTCCAAATTTTGACAGGTGATATCATATGAAGAAATTTTTTGTTATTTATGGAAAGCTAATCAGTTCTATGTTCAAGCTCTTTACATTATAACATGAAATCAAATTACTGAACTTTTCCATACATAGAAATTTATCTAATTACATTTTTATTCATACTAAATGTTACTACCAGGAATATAAATTTACTTCCGATAGTATATTTTTATGTTAAGATAGACAAACTATTAATGCAGTATAGTGAAGAATGCTTATGTTGTATGAAATATTTTAAAAAAAGCAGATAAATTTTGTTTTAAAGAACGCGAGAGCATTTTTCAAATTTTGACAGGTGATATCATATGAAGAATTTTTTTGTTATTTATGGAAAGCTAATCAGTTCTATGTTCAAGCTCTTTACATTATATCATGAAATCAAATTACTACACGTTTCCATACATAGAAATTTATCTAATTACATTTTTATTCATACTAAATGTTACTATCAGGAATATAAATTTTCTTCCGATAGTATATTTTTATGATAAGATAGACAAACTTTTAATGCAGTATGGTGTAGAATGCTTATGTTGTATGAAATATTTTAAAAAAAGCAGATAAATTTTGTTCTAAAGAACGCGAGAGCATTTTCCAAATTTTGACAGGTGATATCATATGAAGATTTTTTTTGTTATTTATGGAAAGCTAATCAGTTCTATGTTCAAGCTCTTTACATTATAACATGAAATCAAATTACTGAACTTTTCCATACATAGAAATTTATCTAATTACATTTTTATTCATACTAAATGTTACTACCAGGAATATAAATTTTCTTCCGATAGTATATTTTTATGTTAAGATAAACAAAATATTAATGCAGTATAGTGAAGAATGCTTATGTTGTATGAAATATTTTAAAAAAAGCAGATAAATTTTGTTTTAAAGAACGCGAGAGCATTTTCAAAATTTTGACACGTGATATTATATGAAGATTTTTTTTGTTATTTATGGAAAGCTAATCAGTTCTATGTTCAAGCTCTTTACATTATAACATGAAATCAAATTACTGAACTTTTCCATACATAGAAATTTATCTAATTACATTATTATTCATACTAAATGTTACTATCAGGAATATAAATTTTCTTCCGATAGTATATTTTTATGTTAAGATAAACAAACTATTAATGCAGTATAGTGAAGAATGCTTATATTGTATGAAATATTTTAAAAAAAGCAGATAAATTTTGTTCTAAAGAACGCGAGAGCATTTTCCAAATTTTGACAGGTGATATCATATGAAGATTTTTTTTGTTATTTATGGAAAGCTAATCAGTTCTATGTTCAAGCTCTTTACATTATAACATGAAATCAAATTACTAAACGTTTCCATACATAGAAATTTATCTAATTACATTTTTATTCATACTAAATGTTACTACCAGGAATATAAATTTTCTTCCGATAGTATATTTTTATGTTAAGATAGACAAACTATTAATGCAGTATAGTGAAGACTGCTTATGTTGTATGAAATATTTTAAAAAAAGCAGATAAATTTTGTTTCAAAGAGCGTTAGAGCATTTTGACAATGTTTACACGTGATATCATATGAAGAAATTATATGATATCTATGAAAAGCTAATCAGTTCTAAGTTCAAGCTATTAATATTCTTCTATCAATATGAAATCAATGAACTGATCATTGCCAAATATAAAAAAATTCTCTTGTTACATATAAGTTTCATACAAATATCCATTAAATAAAATATAATTTTTGAAACCGTTGAATATTTTTCTTTTAACATTGACCAACTTTGAATACAATTTTATGAAGATTCTTGGTGTTGTATAAATAGTTGAAACCAAATTAAAATATCTCTAATTTCCAGGTCGTGAGAGCATTTTTTCAGTTTTAATAGATGAAATCATAAAGAAACATTGGGAAAAAATGAACCGTTGTCTATGGAAAACTAATCAGCTCTAAGTTTATGGACTTAACACATGTGATATCAATATGAAGTCAATCGGACTTATAGTTTGGGCTGCAGAGAGGACACAAAAAAAAAACAACGTAAATGATGAATTCATAGAGAAGAAATCAAAAGTTGTCTATGGAAAACTAATCAGCTCTAGGTCTTTGCACTTTACACATATGATGTTAATATGAAGTCGATCAGACTTATAGTTTGGGCTGTAGAGAGGACACAAAAAAGATAAATGCTACGGCGTACGGCGTACGGCGTACGGCGTACAGCGTATACGCCATACACACAAACACATCACGACGAAACTCATAGTGTGCATTCTCTACATGATACCCATTGAGAAATTGATGTAAAAAAAATACGCTTAAATTTTGCGAAATCATGACTCTCCCCTATTCCATAGTGTGGAGAGTAATAATAATAAACTGTTTTTTCTAGTATATAATTTTTCTTCCGATAGTATATTTTTATGATAAGATAGACAAACTTTTAATGCAGTATGGTGTAGAATGCTTATGTTGTATGAAATATTTTAAAAAAAGCAGATAAATTTTGTTTTAAAGAACGCGAGAGCATTTTTCAAATTTTGACAGGTGATATCATATGAAGAATTTTTTTGTTATTTATGGAAAGCTAATCAGTTCTATGTTCAAGCTCTTTACATTATATCATGAAATCAAATTACTACACGTTTCCATACATAGAAATTTATCTAATTACATTTTTATTCATACTAAATGTTACTATCAGGAATATAAATTTTCTTCCGATAGTATATTTTTATGTTAAGATAAACAAACTATTAATGCAGTATAGTGAAGAATGCTTATGTTGTATGAAATATTTTAAAAAAAGCAGATAAATTTTGTTTTAAAGAACGCGAGAGCATTTTCAAAATTTTGACACGTGATATTATATGAAGATTTTTTTTGTTATTTATGGAAAACTTATCAGTTCTATGTTCAAGCTCTTTACATTATAACATGAAATCAAATTACTGAACTTTTCCATACATAGAAATTTATCTAATTACATTATTATTCATACTAAATGTTACTATCAGGAATATAAATTTTCTTCCGATAGTATATTTTTATGATAAGATAGACAAACTTTTAATGCAGTATGGTGTAGAATGCTTATGTTGTATGAAATATTTTAAAAAAAGCAGATAAATTTTGTTCTAAAGAACGCGAGAGCATTTTCCAAATTTTGACAGGTGATATCATATGAAGATTTTTTTTGTTATTTATGGAAAGCTAATCAGTTCTATGTTCAAGCTCTTTACATTATAACATGAAATCAAATTACTACACGTTTCCATACATAGAAATTTATCTAATTACATTTTTATTCATACTAAATGTTACTACCAGGAATATAAATTTTCTTCCGATAGTATATTTTTATGTTAAGATAAACAAAATATTAATGCAGTATAGTGAAGAATGCTTATGTTGTATGAAATATTTTAAAAAAAGCAGATAAATTTTGTTTTAAAGAACGCGAGAGCATTTTCAAAATTTTGACACGTGATATTATATGAAGATTTTTTTTGTTATTTATGGAAAGCTAATCAGTTCTATGTTCAAGCTCTTTACATTATAACATGAAATCAAATTACTGAACTTTTCCATACATAGAAATTTATCTAATTACATTATTATTCATAC